>QLOH01000081.1:1800000-2166427 GCA_026901365.1 Sesbania bispinosa
AAATTGGGAAATGTTGAATAAACAGAGGAAACTCTGCCAAAATTTTTATAGTTTAGATTACTATAGTCGTTAAGAATATGAGATGCATGTATATTTAGCAATTGAGTTGAGTATTATGAGATGTCATGTATTTTGGTTATTTTTATATAGTTGTATAGCTACTTCATACTTTCACCACACTTTATAGCATGCATAGGAAACTATTCAAAGTATGACAAGTTTGAATTCTTCATTTGAAGTAGATATGTGTGTTGTTTAATGTGTAAATGCAATTAAAGGTTTCTTCATAGAATGACTAATTGTTTGAATGTTAAGGAATTAATATGCATGGTTTTGGAGTAAGCCATTGGGATCAGACTGAAATAAATATGCAGGTTAAAGTGGGGTAAAAAAAACAAAAAAATGAAAATAAAATAAAATAAAAGGAGGGCGCTCCTTGGAGCGCCCTTGTTTTAAACAACAAGGGAAGCGCCCTTCCCTGGAGCGCGTCTTGTGCTTAAGGAGGGCGCTGCAGGGAAGCGCCCTTGTTGTTTAAAACAAGGGCGCTCCAAGGAAGCGCCCTCCCCTGAAGACGCTTCACGAGGGCGCTTCTGTGTTTTTTTGGAGCGCCCTCTTTTGGGGTGTTCCTCTGCACGTCCTCCTTTTCATGACCAAACTAGAGCAGTTTCTATTAGTGCGCACGGAAGCGCCCTTGAAAGCCTTTTTTAGCATAGTAATTATAAAGAAAATATCAAAATAAAAAATAATAATTCTTTTATTTCATTCCATTTCATTTCACTATTTATTAAATATACAAACATAACATCATAGAAACATTTAACATGGATTACTGGGATAGGTGACTCTCAATACATGTGTTGTTGCAACGGTTGGATTTAGATTGATTCTGAAATAAAATTAGAATTATCTGATTTGATCATTACAGTTTTATCATTTTATCCTCCTATCCGATCCAAATTGAAACACTTTCATCCAATATCAAGATTTTTTTTTTTTTTTTACGGCATCCAATATCAAGATTATATTCCTGGAAATAGCTTTCAATTACATTTCCCCGGATCGATGGCAAATGCCATAAAACATTAAAATCGTAATATGGTATGAACCGCAAGCTCTATGTGTCGTTGGTGGGAGTTACATCCAACCTATTAACTGGCGCTGGATCAATTCTACATATGAAAATGAAATGAACGTAACACGACTACAAGGGGCATTAAAAGCCTTACAAGATACCTAGTAGGAGAAAATGAATTGATATATATTAGAGACACTAAAAAATATTAGAGATTTAATCCAATTAATTTAATACATAGAAGTTAGGAGATAATGGGTTGAATTTGATGTGCTAATATCAAAGAACAATTAGGAAAAGAAAACTGTTCTAAAATAAATGGTGCATTTTATCATAATCTAAACCTGTTAAATTATCAATCATTGATTATCTCTATATTTTATTATTTAAAGTTAATTTATTTCACATTGAAGAAGAGTTAATTAATAACTGTCATTTAATTTATATAGGGTTGGATGTTGTTTGCTAATAATGCTACCTTGATTTGTAGTTTTTACTTGACATCTGTTTCCAAATTCCTAACTGAGCATTTGTGGGGATATATTGTTCTTCCAAAACCTACAGGACCATTGGTATTTGGTGGATGTTTAAAGGCAGGCAATTGAAGAACATATTATGAGTGAGCGAGAGCTGAGAGGAATGGGATATATACTGTACTGATAGGCGAAGACTAGCTATAGTTGGGGGTTGACGCACAAACAAGTGCCTATCCATTTCCACTACGGAATCCTTAATTCATTCGCTACCCAACAACCACAAATGGGCCTAACTAGCCGCCACCCTGCAACAGCTGCATTTTATTTTATCTTATAACGAAACATAACCGATTCTAATAACTGTAACATCACTTGCAATTTTTTATATTATTATAATAATATCGGTTTTAATTTTGACTTTTTAATAGAAATTTTTAAATAAATCCCAAGTAATTGGTAGAATAGAGAGCAAAACAAAATCTCGTATCTAGTACCTATATCTTTGAGGTGAGGTAAATATAAGTTTTCGCTCTCTAAATTTTCCAACCGCTAAAGAGATTTTTAAATAGTTATTATCAATTAAATAATTATTTATGCAAATAAAAAATTAAAATTAAAGCGTTGAACCTTTTTGTTGAAAAAAAAAAACCGTTGAACCTTTTTAATTAATTTTATATAGATATATAGATGCATTGTATATTTGCAGGGCATTGTGAATTGAATTTCCTTTAAAGTCAAATCACATAATGAGTGAGTTCAAGCTAGCTAGTTACCCTTGAGTTATGGATCCTTGCTGTTTCGTTTGAATTCATATTCATTACAACTTACAACTGCAATCACATTCTAAACCGTCCAGGGTTTTTTTTTTTTTTTTTTAATAAGATTGGCACAAACTCTTTTAGTAGATCTCACTAATGATAACATCTAATATATAGATTCATCGCACAGTGATCTGCGGCAACAGTATATCACGTTTCTTTCACAGAAAAGTTCTTGTTGTGCGGCTATATGGTTAATTTAATTTGTTAAAAAAAAAACAATAAAACATATATATATATATATATATATATATATATATATATATATATATGCATGCATTTTCCTAGCTAGCTAGCTAGCTAGCTCAGGGCATTGATGTTGCGCGATGGAGATTGGAGAGAGATAATATAATATAAACAACATAGGATGATCCATGTAAGAAGAAACGGTGCGATCCATACTTCCCTGTTATGTCTTTTTAAAAATGATTTTCATAAGATTCAGCATTACACATATTAATAGATATATTTGTAAATTGGGTTCACTGCTAATTAATTAATGGTTTCCCACTAAATTTCTTTCTTTCTTTATTTTTTAAAAGTCAGTTAATAGGAGATTAATTTAATTGTTGGAAAATATAGGAAAGAGAATTTTAGAAACATAATGATGATCGAATGCTAGAAATTAAATTTATTCAAAGGAAAGTTTACCAATTGATCATTTTTACCATCCAATCAAATGATTTCTACTATCCTATTAAGACTGACTTTTGTATTACTGTAATTTTTAAAAAGCAATTAAAATAACCATTAGAAGATTCTCAGATTTAGAATGTCTTTTTCATCAGTTTTTTATTTGAATTATAGCTCTACCTAAAAATCAAATATATATCATTTGAATTAAGTATTCAATATTTTTCTTATGAATTTTAAATAATATTTATTTATTTTTATTTTTATAATTACTACTTATAACTTTTTGAAAATAACTAAAACGTTTTTAAGGTTTTTTATAATTTTACAGTAAAAAAAGTTTTTTTTATAATTTTTTATTATTTAATTAAAAAACATTTCATTGAAAAACACTTTTGTTAAAAATACTTTTTCAAACATAAATTATTATATATAACTTTAGACTCACTGTTAAATAAAATAGATTTTACAAAATTAAATTTATTTAACCTCAAATTTCTAAACACACATTGAATCACATCCCATTATCTAAATTTTGAGCAAAGCACATTTTCAACCTTATTTGAAATTATGTTCACTTAATGGGAGAATAGAGTAGTCAGGTGAAGAAAAGGATATATTTGTCAAGATTTGTGAAATTTTCTTTTAAGATGATGTTTCTCTTCAGAGAAATGCTAAGAGTTAAAAAAAAAACTCCTTCACTAAGGTACATGAATGAAGACAAATATATATATGTGTGACATAATATAATCAATGTTCAGATAACCATGTTTTCCAGTAATCGTAATTTAATTGAGTGGTCATCCTTCATACTGGTTATTATGCAAAAAATGTCTTTCTCTTCACTTAGGACTTGAGAGAAAGAGAAGGAGGAACCGTTTCCATCATTCAGATATTTCTATCACTCGTTACATTAGTCTGCTATATACACGTGTTTAGGTGGTAGCCATCTACATTAATTGCAAATTGTACGATAGATAAGAACTAATATATTATTTCTTTATATTACACAAGATAATAACTAATACAACAAATTAAAAAACAAAAAACAAAACAATCAAAAAGGGGGGAACAGGACCATTTTGCTTGAGGTCCACGAGCTTAGTAGAGGAAAGAGCTAATTAAAATACATCGATTCTTTCTTTTTCAGCTTATAATCGGTCATTTTCATCACAGCTAACCGGTTGTTGTTGATGACTTTACAAACTATTAGCATTACCTCGACTCTGATTTGCAGCAACTCCTGTTGTTGGAATTGGAAACTATTCCTTCATTACCCGCCAAAATCAAGTACTTGTCTTTTCTTGTGAGTTTAGAACACTCAAATCCCAAAGCATTCCCAATTTGATTTTGAACATGATTGGCCACTTCAAATCTCGAATTGTCATTACCATTAGTGTGAAAACGTGAAGGGGACACCTGGTTCAGCATTTGAACCGTGTAAACCGGTGATGGATTCATGAGAAAGAACACTGGGTCCAAGCACTTAAGCCCTCCAGCAGTTGTTCCGTGGAATATACTAACGTGGCTATCAATAGCAACCGGTGTGATTTCATCGCTCATTTCTGAAAATAGAGGGCTGAACCTTAATAAATAAGGCTCTCTACAAGTGGTCCCTTCTGGACACACAACTAGGTCCCCTTGGCTTAGCAAATGCTTCATCATTTTTGCATCTTCATCCCTGTTTCTTGTCAAACGCACCGTTTTAATTGGTGCCAATATCTCAGACATCCTGCTTAAACTATATGTCACTGCAATTAAATTCTTTTGCAATGTAAACGAGATGTAGAGAGGATCTAGCAATGTTCTGTGGTTACACACGTAAAGATGACCATTAGTAGTATTTTTATTACCCTTTTCTTTCTTACTTTGGGAGATTGGTATATTGGATGTGAGGCGTAACCCACTCAATGTTAACAAGGGAGTTGAGATTTTAAATGGAAGTGAGAGAGCAAGTGTGATCCTAATAATAGCAAGGATTAGCCCAAATGGAAGCCACATCAACATTGCTATAGACTTCATTGGAGTGGGCCTAAGGGCCAATCTTCCATCATGGAAGATTAGTGCTTTGGGGTATCTCTCTTTTTCTAGCTTTTGCCAGCTTCTCTTGTCACCTTTTGATACACCATAAATTTCCTGTTTATAGTTCAAAAAACAAAACTTTTGAGTTTCAAATTCTGACATCCTCTGTTTTGCTAGAAGGATGTGATATACTGGGAAATTAAACCACATATTTTCATAAAAAATGCAACTTTGAATGTTGAAAGATTTTGGGAAGGGAACAAAAAACAAGTGTATAATTAAGAACACAAACCTTGCAAGGAGAGAAAATTTCTTGGTCAGGAATGTTGTTGTTGTTGTTGAAGCTTGTAATTCCTATCATATCTGAACAGCCTTTTCCTTCTTGAACTTGCTCCAAAGCATGCTTGGTGTTTCTCTCATCCATCAACCCCACATAGTACCCACAGAACATTTTCAGCTCCCTGCCCATAACAAAATCAATCTCCAAATACTCTCTCAAGAAGCTTTCCACCATCACTCTAGGTAGATTGCTCACACCCACTTTCTTCCCACCTCTATTCAGCACCTCAAAGATTTCTGAACCGACATCTTCCAAGAAGAACTTTGGCAGAACAGACCTTCCCACTCTGAAGCTCTTTGCTTTGATCCCAAAGAAGCATGTCATCACCATTATCTTCAACCCCATCTCTTCCCCTGCTAAATAGATAAAAGGGTATAGAAAAACCAGAATTATGGCTCTAAAGAGCCCCCCTGCTTCAAAGGCTACAAGCATGAAGTAAGGAAACAGAAAAGAGGATTTCAAAAGAGTGTTTTCAACATCGAAGATCAAAGTGTGGTCATTGAGGTCTGAACGGTGAAGGAGAGAGGGAAATTTCTGGTATTTAAACTGTGTGGTGGTTGCAAAGGAATTGCTTATACTTCTATGGAAGCCTATGAGGTTCTTAAGTTGCTTGAAGAGAAAACGGCACCAAAAGAAGAAAAGAGATTTGAAGTAAAACGCACTGAACAATTTAGCCATCTCAATATGGTATTGAAAGCAGTTATTATGTACTCTATGTTGTATGCTGCCATTTTGTGGGGTGGAATCCTTGGTATTTATAGGACCAGCGATACATCAACACCCTTATATTTCCACCATTATTACGCCAGTGGCATTATTGACTCTCAAGAGCCAGATGACACGGTTTGCCAACTATCTATTTTTCCCCTTTTTTTTTGTTGACCAATTTCCCAAGTTCATATAATACAAGAAAAGTATATGATTATTCCCCTCCCTCCCTCGCTCGCACAACTGTTCGATCTATCTTATTTTATTTGCCTTGGTGCCGTTACGCATTTTAAGGGTGAAGCATTTATGGGACTGGCCTATATAGTAATTTATAGAGTTTAGTTGGTTGCTTGCTGCTTTTATTTCATGTGGCAGAAAATATCAGACATCCTGGAAGAGTATCCCCAGAATTTTACTAGCTAGCAGCATATATACTATACAATTTTCATAAGATTCAGCATACTTAGCTCACGTATACAGTTTTAATGTGTCTTTTTAAAAATGATTTTCATAAGATTCAGCATTACACATATTAATAGATATATTTGTAAATTGGGTTCACTGCTAATTAATTAATGGTTTCCCACTAAATTTCTTTCTTTCTTTATTTTTTAAAAGTCAGTTAATAGGAGATTAATTTAATTTATATTGTTGGAAAATATAGGAAAGAGAATTTTAGAAACATAATGATGATCGAATGCTAGAAATTAAATTTATTCAAAGGAAAGTTTACCAATTGATAATTTTTACCATCCAATCAAATGATTTCTACTATCCTATTAAGACTGACTTTTGTATTACTGTAATTTTAAAAAAGCAATTAAAATAACCATTAGAAGATTCTCAGATTTAGAATGTTTTTTTCATCAGTTTTTTATTTGAATTATAGCTCTAACTAAAAGTCAAATATATATCATTTGAATTAATTATTCAATATTTTTCTTATCAATTTTAAATAATATTTATTTATTTTTATTTTTTAATTACTACTTATAACTTTTTGAAAATAACTAAAACGTTTTTAAGGTTTTTTTATAATTTTTACAGTAAAAAAAAGTTTTTTTTATAATTTTTTGTTATTATTTAATTAAAAAAACATTTCATTGAAAAACAATTTTGTTAAAAATACTTTTTCAAACATAAATTATTATATATAACTTTAGACTCCCTGTTAAATAAAATAGATTTTACAAATTAAAATTAAATTTATTTAACCTCAAATTTCTAAACACATTGAATCACATCCCATTATCTACATTTTGAGCAAAGCACTATTTTCAAGGGAAAATGTGTTTCCTTATTTGAAATTATGTTCACTTAATGGGAGAATAGAGTCAGGAGAAGAAAAAGATATATTTGTCAAGATTTGTTCACTATTTTCTTTTTTTTTTCCATCAACCAATTATCATATTTTTTAACTCATCTTTCTTTCTTTTCTTATCTCTTTCTTCCTATACTATGTACCACCTCCGGTCCTAATTATAAGAAGTTTTTAACCACTTCTTAAGAAAGTTGATTAATTTAGTTTATCACAATAAATTTGTCATGAATGTGTACCATCTTTACAAAATTAGTCTTGAATTTATTGAGATCCATTATCTTTCTCTTTCCACTTAATTACTTCATTGTGTCATTCTCTCTATTAATTAATTATTCACCTATCTCTACTAATGGGTATTTTTGTCAAAAAATAATTAATACAAGAGATAACTTAAAAAATGTTCTTATAAAAAGGACTAAGAGTGTGACAACCCTTCTACCCCAAATAATAATACAATCATCAAATTAAATTAATAAGGAAAATTATAGTCAACATTGAGGTAAAAAAGTTCACAAATCCTCTTTTTAAATAAATGCTTAATCCAAATCCAATGTTATTTCCATAAAAGAGTAAAATCAATGTTATCAAAAGCTAATTTATCAACAGAATAAATACATAACTTGGCTATGTAAGACCCTTAGAAATAATCTTTCTAAATCTCTACATAACAAAATAAAGAAATAAAGCTCCTGGACACTAAACCCCGATGTCACACATATCAGAGCGAGACCCTGTCCCTTCAAAATTCAGCACATTGAGTGTCCTCTTCATCACCTAAGAAAACCACGGAAAGAGTACGGTGAGGAATGGAATACAGACATATACATGCAATACAGAAGGCTACCCTTATTCCCACTCATCACCATACATATCATCATTCATCTCAATTCATATACTATTCATTTCACATATCAGGTTCATACAAATATAAATTCACACTTTCATACAATCTTAATTAATGTGTATGCTCACACAATGTACATATACAACATCTATCCTAAGAGTCATGACTTGGAACTCCGCACAATGGGCGCACCTCATCAATTCCCTTAGTTATTACCAATGATGGTCCTACCGGTAAACACCAGCTGATAGGTTGTACCCCCTCCATGGGCCCATGCAAAGACACTCGCCCCCTCCCACCGTTACCCATTCACCTCTTATGGGCTGGTGAGTCGCATAGTAAAACGCCCCCTCTTGGAGTCATGCATCGAATGTCCCCCATCATGGTCTCCACCCTTTCTTAGGGCATGCATCTCATGTATCACACCTCATATGCTCATGCTCAATGCATCAACATCATTTTATACATTTTTTATACAACATCATCTACTCAATTCATTCCACATCACATCTTGAATGAAATACACATAGAACATCAATATAAGATACTCACATAATAATACTTCATAACACAATTAATGCACTTTATACATCCAATTTAATCTCATCAATTCCACGAAATAATTCATATATTAAATAAACACCCACCATATAAGTAAATGATCACCACATTACATAAAGACAACACTCAAATATCAAGTTTGGACCTGGTAATCGATTACCGGAAGCAAATACCCCATTTTTGGGCCTGGTAATCGATTACAGGGGGTCTGTAATCGATTACAACATGCCTGTAATCGATTACCAGGGGCTTAGTTTCGTGTTTTTGCCCAGAAACACCTGGTAATCGATTACATACTACTGTAATCAATTACCAGCAACCCGAGAGCGACTGCGCCTGCGTTTTTACCCCCTTTTAACCCTCTTCTTCAATCCTTATTCAAATCTTTAAGTTACTAACTTGTTTGGACTCGTTTTTACCGATTAAAATAAGTGAATTCATCAATTATTCCAACGGATTACTATAAAATTAACATCTAATCGATTTATGAATTTTCCCCGCTAAATCCTATAATTCGACTCCCTTTCGACAATCTCGCTCACAACTCTCAAATTCATCAACGACATACCAATATACATCAAACAGAATGATTTCAAATATAAACATATGAACCATCCTTCAGATTTCAAAGATTTGAGATCCTAGAGGGACTTATGGTTGCCCTCACTACTAGGCATGGCAAATAAACCCGAACCTGTGGGTACCGACCCATCTCCACCCCGACTTTGACGGGAAAAACCCGCTTTGACTGGGTTTAAGTAAAACCCGACCCCGAATCCGCTCCGCCTTTAACGGGGACGGGGGAGGGTTTGGGGTGTAAGAACCCACCCCGCCCCCGCCCTCGAACCCATCCCGACAAAATAATTAAATAATTTTAATATACTAATAGTTAAATAATAAAGGTAAATTTATATATTTTCCATAAAATATAATATAGTTCTTAAGTTTCTTATTTTTTTCAGGATTATCAATGTTTATATTTACATGTTATTTGAATTAGAGTATATTAAATATATATAACTGATTTAAAAACATATATTTAAGTTATTAAAAATAGAGAAAAAAATAGAGAACATGAAATCCCCACGGGTTTCCCCGAACCCGACGGGAACTCGCGGGGATGGGGTTGAGTTTCATAATTTCATATCTGTTTTTTTTTTAAACCCGAACCTGAACCCACCCCGACTTTTACGGGGCGGGAATGGGGAGAGCAAAACCCGCTCCCGACCCGCCACGTTGCCATGCCTACTCACTACCCAAGCACTCCAGCATACATATATAGTCGCACCTCTTCCCCCGTACCTTAGGAACGACGATCAAAGGTGAATGGCAGAACTTTTTCGATGATCTACACTTCGGCACCTCCTCTTGTAGAGTCGTTTCTCTCCTTCCTAGAGTTTGGTTGTCTGACGTATGAAAGAATATTAGGGTGAAATAGATGACCCCCTATTTAAATATCTAACTGAGTTGGGCCTACTCCAACCTACCTGTCTCCCTTTTCAATTAAATAATACTTTTTTCTGAAATATAATAATAAATATAATAATAATATTATTATTTCTACATAATCCTTATTTTATTTTATTTATTCATTTATTTTAGAAATTATTAGGATGTTACGGAATCTTTATCCATCTACACTCAACTTCAAATCTTATAATTAAACCTTATCCTAAATTTGTTATTAATCATTGTCTTTAATCATTGTGATCTCATTATTCCTATTTTAATATCCAATCCTAAATTAAAATATTAAAGCATATCTCTCTCATAAGATTATCAATTAATCTTGATATTATTATATTAATATAATAATTACTATATTTATAACAATTAATTTTAATTGTAATCTTAATAATATGATTTATCTCCTGATAATTTTATTATTATATTCAATATAATCAAATTTGATTAAGATCTTAATAATGTGACGTCTCTCCTAATATTTATAATATTATATTATTATTATATCATAAATACAGTTATATTAATATTTACTATTATTATTATAAAACTTCTATTTTTACAGTTAAATATAATTATACGTATTTTAATTATAATTCTAGATTTCTAAATTTTGGGATGTTACAAAGAGCACCTCTCCAAAAGGTTCTTATAAATATGACCGGATGTAGTATGTTTTTATTTAACTATCCATTTTAAAAAAAATACAAATGGAACTATTAACTACTCTTGTTTTCATTTAAATAAATTCTAAATTTTCTATTCTATCATTTATCTCTCTTAACATATATCTGGTAATTTTCAATAATAAATCATTTATTAACGTAAGGGTAAAATAAAGAAAGATGTATTTTGTTTGTAAATGGATAATTAAAGAAGAACAAAAATTTTCTCTCAAAATAAATAGTTAAATAGGAGAAAATAGTGCTTATCATACCTCATTTTAAAATGTCAAATTTTTTGTTCTTTTGTAACTTTTTATACTACTAATTTGATAAAAAAATAAGTGTCAAATGAAATGTAAAATATAAAAATGTGAAAATAATGAGGAATCTAACAATAAATATCTATGTCGGCACAGGACTCTTAAGAGGCATTATATATTGCAACTTTTTATGAATGATTGAGTTTCTAGAGCTAAACTAATAAGCATGATAAATATGGATCAGTGTAGAAGAAAGGTTAACTGTGTGATGTCACCTAAATAGTTACTCGCTCACGGGAAGTTGCACTGTTTCAATCAAATTATCATTTAGATTGGGCCAAATGTCTTTTAGATGTATTTTATTATAGTTTAATATTAATATATATACACTCTTAATGAAAAAAAAAATCTATACATAAATTTAATGATATGTTGGTACATTATTTATTAAATTAAAAACATACGAGATATCATATGTATTAAATAATGTGATGACATACAATTAAATATTTTTTTAAATTTTTTTTACAATGACATGTATATCAATTAAATCCATTTTATTATTAGCAAAACTCAAATTAAAATATCAAGCTATGTTCTCTTTGTGCTTGAGTTTTTTAATACACAACACTTCAAAATGTTTTGGTTAAAGTAATACACATCAATTTAAAAAAATGTTGAATGATTTTATTTTTTCAAAAAACATTATATCTAACTATGTTATTTTTCATTGAAATGCTTAAAATGTTATTATTTTATTATATTTTCTTTTATTAAAGTTATCAAAACATAGTGATAGAATTATAAAATGTAAGTATTTTTTTAAAACATTTAAAATAAGAGTTAAATATGTTTTTATGCCCCTTAAATGTTTTTAGTCCTTATAATTTAAATTAATTAGTGGTTTTGATTTTTTAAAAATTAAAAATGCACAAATTTAATTTCTTATCATATAGTTTTCCTACATATTTTTCAGTGAATTTTTATTAAAAGGTGAAAATATCCCTTTTTAGTTTTTATTGATAAAAATTTACAAGAAAATTTATAGGAAAACTATATTATAAAGAATAAATTTGTGTATTTTCAATTTTTGAGGGACCAAAACCACCTATTTTGAATTGTAGAAACTATAATCAATTTTTAACTATATTTCATGGACCAAAAAATTTAACCCTTGAAACAATGAATATATTGAAATAAATTATTTTTTCTAAAATAACATATATTTTGAAATGAATGAAATATTTATTGATTAGGTAAATGACTTTATTAATTTATTTCATTTACATTTTGTTGGTTTAGCTTTTTCTTATATATCCAATTTCATTGGTTAGATTTGAATTCATCATGTCAAATACAAACAGCTAAAGTTAACAATTATTGCCCGTTTATTTTTAGAAATATTTTCTTTGTTTTTATTGCTAATTTTTTTAGTTTTAGTTAACGAGAAATTGTTCCTTTTCATTTTATTTTATTTATAAGAGTTTTGTATAGAAAATAAATAAATCAATATAAAGATATTTTCAGTGTTTAATGTATATGAAACTTTGAAAATAGAAAATGGAATGATTTTTTATAATTAATATTAAAAATATTTTGGTAATTAAAACTAAACAATAAAAAATGAAAATCGAAAATGTTTTCTCAAAATAAACAGACAAAAAATATTTCCTGTTTTGATTTAATGTTTTTTAGTTTTAATTATTAATAATGTCAATTTGTTTTTCTTATTTTGTTTTTTGTTTTAGAGTTTTATATAGAAAAACCAAACCAATATAAAAATTGTTTGGCAAGGTTTCGGGTTCGAGTCTTGTGGATGGAAAAAAAATCCCTGCTGGGAGAGCTAGTCCCACCATAATGTAGATGTTCCCGGCTCGAACATGATTGTCTACTGTAGAGGATACCTGTGATTAAACAAAAAAAATATAAAAATTGTTTTCAATGTTTTTTCTACAAAATTTTGAAAATAAAAAATAGAATGATGTTTTTATAATCAAAGTTAAAAATATTCTAATAATTAAAACTAAAAACTCGGGAAATTAAAACAGAAAATATTTTCTCAAAGTAAATCAACCAATTTCTAAAAATGAAATCAACTATGTTTTTAACATCTAAACCAAACTGCTTTATATATATATATATATATATATATATATATATATATATATATATATATATATATATATAAAGGTCTTAAATTGCTTCAGGACCATTTTTGTTTCAACGAAATCTGTAATGAATTGGTTTCAAACTACTTTGGATACTTCTGTTTTTGTAAATGGAAGTACTACCAATGAAGTGCAAATAAATATGTAAATGTCTCGAGCAAGCATATCAATTATCACCTTTCATATTTTTGTGGGCGGTAAGGCTCTAGATGGTTTAATTAGTTAGGTTGTATATTTAATGAATTTCATTTACAATTTGTTTTGATAAATTATTTGTTAATCGGTGTGGTAATTTCGGCATAATACCGAGTTCTAAAATCTGTCAGGCTTAGCCTTAATTTCCATATGGGTAGCTTAATTGGCTTTATGTAAATGTCAATTTTCTCAGCAGAGCTTCAATGTTCCTAAAATGAAAAAGTTGACAGGTTCCTTTTTAAAGATTTTGATTGAATTGAACTATAAATCAGTGTCAAGTACAGTTGAAGAATTGCAAATGCACAAAATGTGAATTGATATATCAATGACCGACTGAGCTCTAATAACATCGATGTAAAGAGGTGGAAGATGTTATCAATGGAAAGAGGTGGAAGATAAATTGTGCATTTCAAAGCATAAAAAATTTGGGATTTTTCCGACCACGGTTTGAAACCTTTCTGTCAAACAATCTGCATGGGTGCTGCTTGCTGTGGGAGCTGGCAATTGGATATGGTCCTACTCATATTGCTATGGATGGCATGGCATGACACATTCAAGGAAGACAAGATGTCTGCAATGTGGATGTAACTGAGTACCCCATGCTTCTATTTAATTCTAACATTGAAGTAATAACAATGGCTCATGCGTAATCCTCCACACACACACACACATATATATATATATATTCTCAAACTAAATACACGTAAATTCTATCATGTGGATGTGGATGTGGATGAACCTGTTTTTAATTGATTTATAAATTAGAAACATTTGTTACACGAAAAATTAATTTTAAAATAATAAATGATGTTTGAATAATATGAATAAATTTAAATATGTAATTGTTAATATAGTATTTTAATTCAGGGATATGGGGTACTTTATTGAATTTTATTAAATTATTAATTATTATTGGCTTCATTGATTGCATTATAAATGCCGACCAGTCATCATCGCGGCTTGCAAAGGTCAAGGGAGGCATAAGATGCATGGATCCATGGTTATTTTTTCCATTGTAAGCTTTTATTGTTAGTGGTATGGCCATGCTCTATGGACCATGTATACCATAACGTCAAAAGATCTAAGGGGAATTCTACGGTGAAGTATCTTAATAGGTGTCTCACCGTATATTGTATTTACACTTTACACCATTGTGTCATACTATTAATTTTTATCGTTAAAATACAACCAATATGGCAATATCCCTATTTAACTGTCGTTATTATGCATCATTCTTAATCTATATTTTTTAATTAAATCAACATTTAAATAAGAATAATATTATTTATTATAATTATTTATTCTTTGTAAGTATTTATTTGAGGTTAATTTTTTTTCATTATAAATATTTGGTTTAAGTTTCTTGTTTTTATTAAGTGTTTATTTTAAAAATCACAAAAAATGATTTTTAGGTTCGGAATGGTTTTAAGTTTTCATTTTTTTTATTTTTAAAAAATTTCAATAAAGCTTTTATAACTCAACTTAAAACTAAAACCACAAAAAGTGGTTGAATTTTTTTAAAATCGGAAATTGAAAACTTTCAATATAATTTGATTGAAAATGTTTGGTAAAACCCGCTAAAAATAATAAAATGACAACATTAACTATTAAATAATGATAAGTGAATGTTGTTTAAGGATAAAATTGTGATAAATTTTCAGTTACTAGAGAAAAAATGAAAGCTTTTTTAAACAAGTTACCTAAGTAGCTGCTAAAAAAGATAGTAGATATCTAAAAAAAGTAATCTTACCAAACACTGATTAAATGATTTCAAGTTTTTAACTATAAATTTTAACTTTCGTTTAGCTAAAATATCTTATCAAACACAATCTTAATCTCATTTGTATAGTAAAAATTTATTGAGTAACCATTTATTGACTTCAATCTTGTGCAAGTAGATTTATGTTCAAAAATTAAGAAAATACTTTCAATTTTCAAAAATCAACTCTTCCAAAAATATAAAAGAAAAATTCAAATAAAAATACTTTCTAAATTAATTATTTGAAAAAAAATCAAAATCAAGATTTCTTCAAACTTCTTCAAATCAAAATCAGTTTTCTTCAAGAAACAAAAAACAAAAATGCGGTCTTCATGATCTTTTAAAACTGACTTTGATTTCTCCATCCTAAAAAAGGAAATTGAACACGTCAAACTCAAATAATTCTTTCAATTTTTTTTCCATAATATTGTAAATTAAAATTTATAAATAAAATTGTAAAATATTAGTCAATTTTTCAAAAAGGGATAAAATAAATACTTTTTGTGTTAATAATTTTTTTACAATTAATTAGACCTAATTATTATATGACGGACATCGTAGAGTGCTAATACATTCTCCATGTATAATCACTCTCAAATCTAAATATGGTTTAAAAAACCATATTTTAGAAAAGTGAATTTTTTATTTTTCCTAAAATTAATTTTTCATGATAACTCCATTAAAATTTAATTTTTCAAATTTTGTTACGCAGTCCCATTATGAACTCGGAATCCTAAGGGCATGTTTGGTTTGCATTTTTATTTCTTGTTTTTATTTCCTGTTTTCATTCTGTTTTCTGTTTTTTGAAATTTTACAAAGGAAAAACTAGAAATGACGATTTTTTGTTTCATCATTTCCAGTTTTTCCTTTGTAAAATTCCAGAAAACAGAAAATAGGAAATGGAAACAGAAAATGAAAATGCAAACCAAACAGACTCTAAAATTGTAGTGTTGATTTCTCCCATGAATACATGATTAGTTCTTATTGATTTTAGAGAAAAAGTAATGATCCGTATATTTTCAGAAAATATTTTTATTTTTAGTTTTAATTATAAAAATATCTAATTTTTTTATTTTATTTTATATTTCATAATTTTGTATAGAAAATAGAACAATTAATATAAAGTTATTTTTATTATTTTTTATAAAAAATTTAAAAAAACTAAATGAAATAACGTGGTATTTTATAATCAAAATTAAAAACAATTCTATAATTTAAATAAAGTAACAGAAAATGAAAACAAAATGTTTTCTTAAAGTAAATCCTTATAGTTTTCCTTATAATGTGTTGTTTGTTTGAAATTATAAAAATATATTCCCTGGAATAATTTGAGAAAATATTTTCTTTATTTTATTTTCTATATTCTAATTTTAGTTACAAAAATATTTTCAATTTTGATTATAAAATTATCATTTTATTTTTTACTTTCAACTTTTTGTATAGGAAACAATGAAAATAACCTTTGTATTAATTTTTTTGTTTTCGTACAAAACTCTCAAATATAGGATAAAATTAAAATGAAAAAGTTGACATTCTTTATAATTAAAACTAAGAGAAAAAGAAATGAAAACATAACATGATTTCTCAAAGTAAAGTACCCCTATATACGTTCTCATGCTTGGCATAATTTTTAAAAATATATTTTTGGTAATTATTAATTTCCAGAAAAATAATTTACCCATATCGTACCTATTTTTTATTTCGATGGTGAGGGGTGAGAATCTTATATTTCCATAGGAATAGGAATAGAAATAAAAGTTTTCACTTTCTCTTAATTCTATTTTAGATTTTTTTTATTTTTAAAGTAAATAAAACTTAAAAATATTAATTCTTACGAATATTAAATACTTACCAAACATAATTATAAATTTACTTGTAAATAACATTCATGGTAATAGGATCCCCGATTATTTTGAGGAATAGATTTTATATCTTGAAACAAAAAGTTGTTTGGTAAGATTTTGATTATAAGTTAATATATACAAGAGAGACTTACTAAGACTTTTGAAGAATGGCACGATGTAGTTGTGCTTTTTTCTGCCATTAAATTTGTTGACTAGATTTTTTTACCATTTAAAAATGCTATTATTAGATTTATCATTTTACTGTATAAATTTCGTCACAAATTTGGAGAGATAAAGGCACAGTTATTTAAATTTCAATGTGCGGGTGAGAGTAATTAGTATACCCAGCTGATTCTTATATGGTTGGCCTCATGCTTTAAATCTAAGATTCACGTTAAAGAATAAAGTGAATTATTTATTGTAATTGATAAAAAAAAATGTTGATATTTAAGGATATTCAACCACCTAGCATGGATCAGCTGGTACGGGTTGTTACAGCTTAACCAGTGGTCTCGAGTTCAAACCATGTGTATATAGTTGTGTTAAATATTTTGAGGGAGAGCTTTATCGTCCGATTGCCCCTCATGAAGTATATCTGTTGTCTTTAACCAAAAATTAATATTCATACCCCTTATGGATGCTTCATTTCACTCTTTTTATCCCAAATTTATTTTTAATTTGTTCAATATTAGGACTATTATAATAATAATTTTGAACGCTGTACGTTATGTTACTCTCCAAACTTTAAAGAAATAAAGGTTATTGTAGCACGATTAATAGTGATGTAGCCGGACAAATGTAATGACTGTGAATCACATGAATGTTTATATACTTAATGTTGTTTAGTAGAAAGGAAATTAACTTGAAATATATGGGAGAGAAAAATAGAATAAACGTATATTATTTCTCTAGTTTGATAAGAGAGAGATTGTGAAGAGAGAAATAACAAAGTGACTCATGTTTTTATTTCTCTCCTAATATGAGTGGAATTTTTTTTTACTCTTCTCTTTCTTTTTTGTGTATAAGGAAAATAATGATGTTTAAACCTGAGATCTTATGCTAAATTTTAGAACTACACCAAACTTTAGTGGATATTCTCTTCTCTTTATTTCACTTATACTTCTTTTAACTATATCAAATAACCTCAATTTTTTCTTTATTTTTATCCATTTATCTTTTTTCTATTTCGAATCACTTGATTTCTTTCCATTTTATTAAACAGAACTTAAGTAAGAGGACTTTTTTTTTTTTAATTTGAAAGGTAGCTCTGCAAAACTTTTGTAAAAAGAAGAGTGAGCCATAGAGAAGAGTGAGTGCAACGTCACCTCACCCTTTAGGGGTTTACCTCCCCTATTTGGGGATTTTTATTCACTCTAGGTGAGTTATCTTGTCTCACAGGAAGGGTTTTTCTTCCTACTCCCCCACAACCACTTCCTTCTCCTGACACCTCCTCCATCCATATTGCCACTTCACTCTCCTCCTTTTTCATTCATCACCAACTCCCATTCCTTATGCCACTACTGCCTCCAACTTTGGCTCCTCTTTTTTTTTTCCTTCTAATTTCTCTAATACCTTTTTCCCTTGACCCTCGTCTTCATTGTAGCTCTATTGACATCTCATTCATTGTCTACTTTGTGTTGGTGAGGCTGAGTGTGCCTACCTTTAAAGTATGATGGCCCTATAGTTGTAGACTTACAAGTACAATTGGTAAGGTCCAGAGAAAAAATAGAAGAAGAACAAAATATAAAAATAGCGAAAAATATAATATTTGTTGACAGTAAGTAGACTAATGTAGGTGACAAGTTGGTAACAATGGAGATAGGGAGTTTATTTACTCTTATTGATTTTTGATTAGTCTGTTATGTTTTATATATTTTATATATTTAAGCAAGTATGACTTAGTTTTCGATGCTTATATGTTAGTATTGCATAATAGCTATTTTAGAGTTGTCATCACCAGGGACGGGGCTTACTTAGGGCAAGCCCCCTCAATTTTTTTATACCACACACACACACACTTGCCCTCAATTTTTTTTTATACCACACACACACTACTAATGTTCCTATTTATTTGTTCTATTTGAAAAATAATATTTATATATTCTATTTAGAAATTTAAGAGTGTATTAATTATCTTTTTTTCATATTTAGTCTTAATAAGAGATACTAAGGAGAGAAGATTAATGATTAAAATAGAAAGATAAAATGATATATTAGGAAAAAAAAATATAATAAATTTAGTGTAAATCAACATAGTTATTGCATTTTTTAATATGTGTGTTTTCATGTAATGAGATAAATAAGTAGGAACAGAATAATATTGGTCCATTGGGTAAATTTATATAGTAGAAGCCCATATAGAAGAAGATATAAACTATATTTGTATATTATAAGACATATTTACATAAGAGTTATATCTTATAATTTCTATTTTTGTTTTCTAGATAAATTTATATTTTTTATAAATTATAAATTTCAAATTCTTATTAATTTTTAGTGATAAAATATTTTATTAAAAATTAAAATAAATAGGTAAATAATTAAATTAAATAATATAAAATAAATAATAAAAAAGAATAATAATTAAAATAGTTCATAAAAAAATTAAATAACTTACATTACATATATATGAATTATAAGTGTTTATCTTAATTCACTATTTTATATTTAATTTATATATAATAACAAAATTATATTTGGAAGTAAATTAATTGATTAGGAAAAATTATAGTATTGGCCCTCCTTACCCTTAGTTTCTGGCTTCGCCCCTGCTCATCACTCTTATCTTAATGTCATTTTACTGTCTATGAGGCTTCAATATGATGATTTTTAGACCAAAACATGAGAGGACTTCTTTTATATAAGAGTAAAAAAAGTAAATATTGATCATTAGATTAAATGTGAATAGTTAAAATCAAGATATAAAAATTATGTAACTTTTTAAGTGGTCAGGTGTCTTTTTTAAACATTAGGATTAAAAGAATTGTAGAACTTTATGAAAGTATTATGAAACTTCAAAAATATCATTCATCGTCTAAAAATATTATCTAGCCTTGTTGAAGATTCAAAACACAATGTAAGAATCACAGTGACTCATATGTTTAAAATCACATATTGTTTGTTTTCACATTACTCACAGTGCAAGAATCACAGTGGCATATGTGTTTACAATTGTTTTGCCTGCATTGCCCTGACCTCATTGCAACAATGGTGCACTTGAACAAATAATGTCTTTCACTATAAAAGAGAGAGGAAGAAAGGTAAAAGGAGAGATGATTTGTATTTTAGGGTTTAGAATGTTGAGAGTCATTGGTTTCATGGGTGAATTGTTGGGGAAATTATTGAACCATAAACCCTAAACCAATGACTTTTGGATAAAACCTTCATCTTCTCCTTGTTGTTGGATTTGAAGAAAAAATGTTAGTTATAAAGAGGAGAGGAATAAGGGTAATAGGATAGGTGATTTGTATTTTAGGGTTTAGACTTGTTGGACAAGATTATAATGTTGAATGTGCAGATAAATAATGTGTGATTTTAAATATAGAAGTCACTGTCATTCTTTCACTGTGTTTTGAATCTTCAATCAGATCAGATAATTTTTAACTGTAAAAATAATATTTTTGAAGTCTCATAAAATAGTGTCTTTTCTCACTTTCTTTTATACACCACATAATAAACAAAACTTTTTAAGGTGGGGTTCACATGATTTCATTTTTTTTCCTTCACTTTCAATTTTAGCTCCTCCTTTATACTAACAAGATAAAAGGGTTGAGATTAAAATTAAATTTTTATCAATCTACTAAAATTTTGAATTAATTTATAATAAAAGAATTGCAACTATTTAAAGCATAGTTGACACACGGGGGAGCTTTATCACTACACTACACGTGCATGCGACTATTACAAGTGTTTAGCTTCAAATATTGGAGAGTTCAATTTATATTTGATTTCAACATACATATCCAAATTAATGTAAACAAAATAGTTGCAGACTGATCAATATCACAGTGAATGCGTTTCTGCCCCAATTAAACTGGATTTCCCAGCGAAAGATCTGGTACAATAGTGAATTGAATTAATGTCTATCTGGATAATGTCCTCACACTACAAAAAAAGTGTAATTTAGTGGCAACCATTTTGTTGAATAGTGGAGGTTAAAGACCTCCACAACATGAAATTCCCGCGGTCAACCACAGCGCCTGCATTACGTTCGCCACAAAACACTTAGCAGCGTTTTTTACTTGAACGCTGGCAGGACCACTGGAAATTGCAATAACAATTACTGGCGCTTCCTAACGGCCAGAAAATGTAAAGAGTAATTATTGAAAGCAAACTTTGCTTTGAGCATCTATCAAATATCAATGAAACATAACTAACACTTCTGATCCTTTGCTTTGAGTATCAGGTATCACCAAATTAATTCAAACAAACTTTACAATATTAACTAAATTGATGAAATTTGATACATCTACCTTACCTTAATAACAAAATAGAGTAACAGTAAATATATGCATATTCTACTTGATCCAATGTCTTATCTCCCACCTCTTTTTGCAAAACTCATAACATAACCCTGGTGAGACCTAATAAAAAAATTTCAATTTACCAATGAGGAAAATGTCAGGGAAAATTAAATTATCATTTCACCATATAACAGAGAATATCAAATTATAGCCTATAAAATTCAAAATTTAACTTGAATATTAATAGCTTTAAGACAAATGAAATAAACCCTAAACTAAAAAGCTTCCATTTTATGTCAAATAACTCGAAGACATATAATATGTATCTAACACATGAATCGTTTAAAAATTTTATAAAGAAAGTACCGGAAGCTAGCCAACTGAGACAACCCAGGGTTAAAAAGTAGCATGTCAAGTTAGATTTTAATATTATTTTAATATTATCTTAGATTTTTATTAGTTGCTTGGACACTAATTTAATTATTATTATCTTTTAATGTTTACATGGCCGAGATATCATATATTAATATTACCTGAAGCAAAGCGATAAAAAAGACCCATTAGGAACAAGTTGATGTGTTATCAAGTCCACCAGGAGGTTGTCATTGAAAATATGTTTTGCCTTTGTTTGCTCCTTTTAGCCAATGCCTCAGACACCTATATCTGATTCACAAAAAATGAGATCTAATAAAATAAAATGAAAATTGTAAAGATGGGAAAAGTGCACCAATATAGAATAGCAATAATGTGACTTCTATATCTAAACTCATTTAATAGCAATAATGTGAGTTCTATACCAAAGCTGGCAGCTGCATCCATGTGTAATGCCAAATGGAAAGCTGGGATCTTACCAAAATATCTAGAGTGCATTGTTTTTCACAGGGTATGTTCTATAAGGGATGGATAAAAGGGCCAATGCCATCCCCTTATACTCATGAATATACAGAGTGCATTGTTTTTCACAGTTAAAAAGATAAGGAAAGCTTAATATCTGGAATATGGTCTTGCAATCATGTTATTCTATTCCTTAATAAATAGCATTTAAACATTATATTAGGACGACAAACTTAAGGAACAAGTTAGAAGACTGAGTAACATTTTGATACTCTTGTAGGGAACCCATATTTAAAGTAGAAGACAACCTTTTTTCTCCTGAATTGAATGTGCAGAATAAAGACGGTCAAGAGAATGGAACAAAGAAAATGGAAAGTAAGGCAAACTGTATGATGTAAATCAAGCACAATCATGGTGTCCTGAACGACAGAGCAAAAGCAAGTAATAATAAATTAGTGGTGGGTTAATAATATTTGACCCTCTTGTCCTGCCACATTAAAAAAAAAAAAGGTCACTACAACAAAAATAGTTTTTAATGACAATTATTTAGTGGCAATAAGCTAATTGCCGGTAAATCTAATGCTCCTCACCCGTCCCAATGCTTTCACAAATTTCATCTCCCTCTAATTTTTATAATTCCAAAACTTTTTTTAGCTTCTTCTTTCTTGTTTTGTCTCTTCAGCAGCAAAATCCCTAACCCCTAATCTCTTCTCTCTCACTTTTGAATGGTCCATCTCCAATTGCTTATCCATGGCACTTGATTCCTTAATTGTACTCACTCTCTGCTTCAAATTCAACCTTACCATTGAAGTGCTCGTCGTAGTGTTGTGTTCAAACTCGGGATCATAAGAGTTCCGCCGCCGGTGCTGAGTGTGAAGCCCTGCTCTGCCTTTCGCCGGCGACCTTGACCGCATCGGGGAAGCAATTTGAAGCAGAAAAATCACCATCAAGACAACCTCAAGGAATCAATTTTTTGGTAATGAGCTCTTGAAAACTTCCTTGAATGATTACTGATGAAGATTACCGATAATAATGTGTGTCATAGCCAATAATTATATTATATTGATACTTTAAACCTGATGAGGGAGACCTAATTTTGTTGTTTTAAACCAAACTATGCAACTTCAAGATCTCAACGACAGTAAGGAGGTTGTTTATGTTGTGTTTAGATTAGGTTGCGATTAAAATTGTTCAATATATTTTTTAGATTAGGGATTTCAGTTGAGATTTCAACTCATATTAGGTTGCAATCATATTTAGGAGTAACAGTGTAACACTGCAAATCCAATTCCTCTGAATCAATTTCTACTGGAACGCTCGCTTTAAATTGGTATGCTTCTTTTCCTTGTTTTTTAATTGAGATTTTGCATTTGTGATTGAATTTAGGGGTAACATTTGCATTTGTTTTTTAATCATATTTTCCTTGTTTGCTTTAAATCTACCGAAACCCATCGTGGAAGAAGCAACTAAGGAAGTTGCTCTTTTGGTTGTCAGTGGCATCAACTGTTGATCTTGCATTCTTGTTGGAAGTGAGCGAGTAGTAAGCGCTTGTGCTTGTGCTTGTGCTTGTACCAAAACTGATCAGCTGGTGCTTGTACCAAATTGAATCACATTTCATTTGTATTTTAAGTTATAAATACAATGAACTGACACTGTATATATGCAAGTAGCTTTCTTCTTATTTTTACAATGATTTTTAGTTTACTTTAGCACACAGTTACACAACCAGAAAGTTCTGATAGTGGTTTAGCATAATAACTTCATCATCGATATCCTTGTTAATATCTTAATATGCCTTTTGTTTTATTTTTGAAAGTAAAATAAATTGGAAGGTCTGTGTCTCGAACTTATATGTATTGTTCCTTTTTTCTCTGTGTGTTTTCATTCACTACAGATGCCCTTGAATCGTTGAGGCAGAGCTGTGAATTTGTTTGCCCCAATGATGGTTTTCTAGAGCAGGTGCGTGTGGCTGTGTTCTATAAAGAGTCACTTGTATGTCGCAGATGTCTTTTAATACTAATAACTCTACTTATTATGCTTACTGATTATGACATTCTTTTTGTTCTCCTATCTTAGTTGAAAATGTTTGAGGAGATGGGTTTCAAGGTTGATCAATCTAGCCCTTTATACAAGCGTTTTCGTCTAAAAATACTAGGTATGACTTCATCTCTATGGCTTCCGTGTTGTTTTGGAACCTCGTATCCTTCTTGCAAGTTTCATGGTAGCATGACAGAGAATAGAGAGATAATAATTATTTGTTATAACACTAACTCTGCTGACCTGGAAAAATATGGGTGGTTCTAAATGACACCTTCTATTATTTTGCCTGTATGATATACCTTACTTTTTTTGTCATGTGTCATCACTGAAATGAAAGAACTCACCTTTTCATTTTCTTTTTGTTTTTTTAATGTCAACTTTGTCACTTTTTATTTTCCTTTTTATAGATACCATGTTCTTTCTTTTTATAAATAAACCAAGAGGCACCATACTCTTTATCAACTTTTCGAAAGTAGTAATCATGGGCTAGATGTTAGAGTTGTTTACCCTCTTAAATTATGAACAGAAACAACTATTGGAGACGAGAATATAATGGTAGAGTCAGAGCATTTGCTATCTAACTCTTCCATTCATGTTTCTGGCTTATCAAATGGAGACAAGAATATATATAATGGTAGAGTCAGAGCAAAATGATTCTCATTCTCAGAGATTAACAGATGGTGGATTTGATGAAGATGCTAATGCATATTGCTTTTATACTTACAAGAAACGAGACCAGGTATAACACGCCTGTGATTGTCTTTAATTTAGTTCTAGTTCTTATCAATTGATCTAATTCGATACATAGTTGGTTGCCTGAATTTTGTCTCCTCCTGTTACAGGAGTTGAGGTTCAAAAACCACTTGGGGTTTGTGTAACTTATGATAAATAGCCACTGGCATCCTCATGCAGATGTGGATTGCAAAGGCAAAGTACGATGAGTCTGGTCCTTCAATTGTACACAAGAAATGCTTTTAAATGCTGCAGAATGGCTTGGTGTAGGTACGGTGTCCTGGTTTGGCAAAGCAATAGCACCTTGCAACGACTGGTGATTAGCACTTTCAATGAACCAAAGTAGATAAGTTGGACAAACCTGAGACACACAGCCTAAATGTTTAGCGTACACTTTTTTAATTTTGAAATTCTCTCTAATTTATAAACCTGAGACACAGCCTAAATTTACACGTATAATTTCTTTTAAAGCCTTGAATTAAAAGAAAATTGAGATGGTGATTACTTAATTGATTTATATTGGATTAAATCACTATTTTTAATTAAAATTCAAATTATTTTATGCTTCCAGGCACTTGTATTTTAACAATCTTTGGGATTAGTCATTTAAGTTTGTGGAAACAATTCTACTGAAGGCTGTTTTGGGAGAATTCTACAATTTTTCCCTCTCCATTGCTCATTCTCAAAATAGAGAGTTTGTTTCCCACTTGATCAAGCTTCCTTTTCCACTGGTTCCTCATTGTGTAAGACTTCATTCTAGTTACTTATTATTGCCATTACTCATGAAAATTGAATTCAACTATGCCACTGTCATCGCATTCCGTTCATAATATATTTTTTTTACCTTGGCTTGAAAATTGAATGCTCTGTTAACTTAGCAATCTTGGTTCCCGAAATCTTTATGATATTTTGTTATTAGAATTTGATCACTTAGTTGAAATCGAATTAAAGTAGAACCCGTGAACTGAAACACTAAAAATGCCTTATTAGAATTTAATATTACATGGGCTTCAAATTGAATGATAAATTGTTTATAAATTTTGCAGCATGAGGATTACTATTGGCCACATCTTCCTTTGGGTGAATGTAACTTTGTAGTGTATTTGATTTATCTAGTTGTCATCATGTTGCTACTTGTATTTAAATTTAAATAGGAGACTCCAGGAACATAATTTTATTTACTTTTTCTATGATTTTTTATTGGATATTTCACGTAGCAGGGTGTTAAGAGTTTTCTTTGTTTTGTTTTCTATGCATTTGGATTACAATTTCTTTTGGTACCTTTTTCCTTTTGTTTATCTTGCTTTAGTAATAGGTAATTTGTTCTTATAAACAATTGCTAAATCCAAATATTCGACAATACAGTAAGTTAGTAGAGTTATAAATTAATATTTGTTGCTTTTTCAATTTTGATGGTTTAAAGCTACATGGTTAAATGGCCTAGTATCAGCTATTGAATAACAGGGAAAATTTCAAATATATCCATGTATTAGCAATAAAACTTTCATAGTCAATGCATATAGCTACCGATTAGCTACAAAATTTACCATAGCTAACTGCAAATCATCAACGGCCATATAAATTGTCAGTAACATTTGCCGCTATATAGTAGTAACTTTTCTCGGCATTTAATTAGACCTTTACCAGCATTCACTATAATTGCTGAGAATATTTTTACCGACCGACCCCAGATATGTCGGCTATTAGTTAATTACCGGTAAATATTTTTGTGGCCATTTATATGGCCGCTAAAAGGCAAAATTATTGCCGCTAAAAGTGATTTGTGTTGTAGTTATAAGCAATAATGATTTAATCTTAGCTGCAGAGATGATTCATCCAATTTGAACATAAGGATCACCAAATCAAAATTCAACTTGTTTATTAATTATGATGTGTGAGATAGGAATTATAAAGAACGACTAACAGCTATACTAATCTAATATTTATTTCACATGCACCTGCTTAATATAGTACCTACTTAGCCAATAGAAAATAGGAACCCCATACTGCAAATTGTGGTCCATAGCTTTGGACCTTCAATTGGCCATTGGAATACATGCAGCAAGGCCTTAAAGTTAGGATATGGAAACAATTGAATAGTGAGATTAGCTAGAGATAAGGCTATATGGAATCTTCAAGGACAATGTTAATAGAATTTAAAGGACAAAACAGAATCCTAATTAAGAAAAACACATCACACACTGCATTCTATACAATGATATGTCTGAGTCAGATTTTGCGAATTAAAGTTTGTTAATAGTTATGAATGCATTTAATCTTAACTGCTAGCTAATTGTGGTGAAGTTGGAGATAGAGGAAGAGGACGTTACCTAATAAACCCATGTCTTGATGCTGCAACAAGCACCAAGTTCTCAATTGCAGCATAAGAGACATATTCTGTTATTCCTTTAATAACATCAGTGTATTCAAGTAGGACATAAATTTTCTTTCTCCTCATAGTCTCCTACCCAATATCAAATCACAGTTTCATTTCATCAATTTGAAAAAAGGAAAAGACAACTACAGTATCATTGACAGGCAATTTAAAACATTTCCAAGCAATAATCCTACTAAAATAAATTCATCCATGTTATCATACTCCAGTTCCAAGTTCCAGCTACTTGCAAGAAAATGACCTTTGGCATTGAATGACCATCCAAACTTACTCTTAATGTTCCAAATAAAATAATCCTCTCCACTACTTGCAAGAAAATGACCATCCAAACTAAACTTAATGTTCCAAATGCATCCATCATGAGCCTGAAACTCTTGGCACAGATACAATGCAGAAAGCTCTTTATGTGACTTACCACTCTGCCGAACTCTCACCCACTTACTCTTAGCCTCCACCACATGTTGGTTTTGTTGGTGTTGCTACTAGGCTTTCCCTTTCTACAATAGATTACCTACAACATTGGATGCTGAAAATAAGACAGATAAGGAAACATTCTCATTTTATTTTTGCAGCATAGTAATTAATCACCGAAGGCTTTACTTACATATCTATTAGAGGATCCAATCATGTATCTCGAAAGAACACCAAGAAATAACACTTTTGGCTACAAAGTATTGTTCTACACAAAACCGAAAAATTTCAAATCATAGGCACAGAGAATGACAAACATAGCAAAAATGAGCAAAAGTGAATCGTAATTACAACAGAAATATAATTGCTTTGCCTATCAATTGATTCAAGCATAGCAAACAGAAACAGAATTTTACAAAAAACTAATGCGAGAGGGAAAGCAAAGACTAAGATAGGGACATATCAACCTCAAAGAAATTGAAGAAAGTAGAACTTGAGTTAAAGATCTGAGAGAGAAAGAGGGAGATTCGACTATGAGAGAGATTCACCTTTCAAGCGAGGTTATGAGCCCTAAGAAAATCCAAAAACAGTGGAGGTGAAATGGAGAGATCTTACAACTGAGAGCTTCCATGGCGAGCAATGCGAAACGGTGAAGAATTAGCGGTTGATGAGAAAGGGTTCGATTCAGAGCTTCGATTGAGAACTCATGCGCAGACGAAAGGGGGAAGAAGCAAAGTAAAAACTAAAAAGGAGAGTTTGATGAGAAAAAAAATACGAACCTTTTTTTTATAAAATACGAACCTTATATTTAGTTATATCAGAAATTTAGGAAAGTAAAAAATATGAAGAATTTTTGTGGCGGGCAAGCATAATGCTAGAAAAGCATGAACTAGTGGGGGTTTTTTATGACCGCCAGAAATAATTTGCCAGTAAAATCCGTTTTTTTGTAGTGTCACAGTTTTAGCATTTATGGAATGACCTCGGGAATTGTCCTACGATTCGATCGAATGCACAATTTCTGCATGAATATCGTAGAAACAAGACAGAAACTGTGATGGGATAGATGCATGCCACTTTTCTAGCGGCTAGTTTAATTATTGTACATTACTCTTGTCTGATTCATGGAACACGAACAAACAATCGACCGCCCAAAGGGAATCACAAAAACTCGAGGCAATCCATGATGGTTCATGGGTTTGGGTCTTGTGAATTCTATAGGTGCGTCACTGTGTACCCCTTAATTTAGGGATATATTAATAAAAAAAATATTTTTAAAATTTATAATATGGTCCTCGAAATATTTTAAAATTTATAATATGATTTTTCTGGAGGATTATATTGTAAATTTTAAAAATATTTTTTTCTAACATACCCCTAAATTAAGGGATATATGGTGAGACACCTATTAAGATAACTCACCGAAGAATTCCCCAAAGATTCAACATTCAAATAAAATAAAATTAATAAAATGAAATTAAAAAAGAAAAAAGAAAAGGGACGCCCCCTATTTCCACCCCCCACACACACAGCCAGCTTCTAAAACACATTCAAACCATAGAGATACAGTTACATGGGGGAAAGGGGACGAGGTTGCTACCATAGCCGCCGCAAGGGGATGGCGGCGCTGAGAGCAATGGTGACGCGCAGTGTGGGGAAGACAACGGTGCAACCGCGATATGCGGCCGCGCGGGCAAGCGGTACGGTGGCGTGGGGAAGGCCCTATCTCTCTCTTTCTCCTTCCTTCCTATTTCAATTTTCTTTGTTTTAAAGGTTCTGTGACCTTTCTCTCCATTTCTCTGTATTTCCTAAGTTCTCTAATCACTCTCCTCTCTTTTCAGGTTAAGAATGGCGCACAACAGTGGCCAATCAATGTGCAACCATGGCTGAATGCTAAGACAAAGGACCTCGTGATGGTTATGGGAAAAGGAGTTACAGGGAGAAATTACTTACTTGAATGTATTGATCAGCTCTTTCCTTTTCTTGCCTAACGATGCTCCCCAGCTACTTTCCTCAAGTTTCTTCACTCTTTCTGCAGTGGAAATTTTCTCCAATTTTCACATCCTCACCCTCACATTTTCCCTGTTCACTCTATTTTTCTCAAAACTTTCTCACATGCCTCTTTCTCTATTTTTTGACGGTGTTCAGAGTTCTTTTTTACTCTCCAACTTTCGTAACCTCTCTTCTGATTATCCCACACTCCTTTTTATTTTGCTTCCTTGTAAGTTGTAACTACCTTATCCCATGATCTTAGCAAATCTTCAGTAACTACCTCATATGAAAACCTCTTCCCCATTTTTTTCAACGATCCCATGATCTTAGCAAATCTTCAGTAACTACCTCATCCAGAATTCTCAATTTTTTTTTTGAATTTTGATTTTCAGATTTATTATTATTTTTTATTTTTTGGATTCCTTGATTTTTTTTATTGTTCCATTTTTTTATAATGTGGGGATTTATTAAATAGTAAAAAGATAGAACGAAAATTAAAAATTAAAATTAATCGATTAAAATTGATTATTCACCCTGAATTGACCAAAGAAACCCATCTTCATGTACTCCATGGTACATGCTATGTCAGCAGAGACGAAGTAACCCATGAGCAGAACTCCATTTTTTTATTAACATTACCAATCAAGCAAACTTGACAAATAAATAGCTCTCAGGTTCATAATGGCTGTACAAAAACATATACATAATCCAAACTAGTAAAGAATAGCCTAAACTCACGTTGAGACTTCAAAAATTCCGCATTATCTTTCCTGCAGAACTACATCGATATAAGACAGTAGGAAAAAAAAACGATCAGATTGCTGCAGTTTTAATATATTTCCATCACCATAGAGCACATAAATTTTCCTTCAATTACCCAGTTTTGGGGAAAAATAATTAAATACGCACTTGGATAGTGAGATCCAGGTGTATCTCCTTTGTTGATTTTGAAGTTCGTACCTTTTTTCCCACATTTTTGTATTGAAAGCGTAGTCTTTTTTAAAGAGATTAAGTAACCATGACTCTGTTGGTTTGAAAAACCTGCGAGTGGAAAATGTAATGAAACTTGTTGGATTTTCTGCAATTGGTAGTGTGTTACTGATGTCATTTGCATGTGCAGAAATAATATATAACTGCCATTACTGTGCAAACTTTCCCCATTGCCAATTGCTTCTAGCATGATGCTTCAACAAGATGATGGCGCATAACCCATCCAAATTCAGGTGGCAAGAGGGAGAGCGAGGGGTGCTCTGTGTTTCTTATTTATTTATTTTATTTTTATTTTGAGAGTGGGTCATAACTTTTGTGAGAATGAGAAGAAGTTTTGAGAGTGGGTCATAACTTTTGGTGGTGTGAGGGAAAGAAGAATTGCAGCACAAACCGTTTTCTTTTAGCCTCTAAAATTATTAAGTTAGGGTCTGTTTGGTTTACAGTTGAGTAGAATTGATTTTAGAAATCAATGATTGAAAATGAGTGTGCACACTTTACAAAACACGTTGGATGGAAGTGATTTAAAATTAATTCTGCAGAATTGATTCTGAATGGTTCAAAATTTAAACCAAACGAGCACTTAATCTTAGTCTTTAAATTAATTAATGGTATAGATGTAGGGCTAGTTTGTTTGTGCTTAAAAAGAGTACCTTTTAAAATTGTTTAAAAAATTGATTTTATTTTAGAGATTCTCGTATAATCAGAAATGAATTTTTGTTTGGCTACAATTATAAAAAACATTTTATTTGCTACAATAAATGTTTTCACATTATTAAATAAATGTTTTAACATTGTTAAAAGGTTTTCTCTCTCTTCTATTTTAACTGTTTTTTTCAAGAAGCTAAGTTGCTTCTTAAAAAAGCAGAAAATTGATTATTTTCTGATTCTGCTTCTTGAAAAAGGTTTAAACAAACATCTTAAAAATTCATATAGGTAATATTTTAAAAAAAGAAGTGAATCTTTTAAGAAATAATTTTAAACAAACGGATAAAATTATTTTTGCAAAAATTTGAGGCCTCTCCAAAGCAGAAAGGCAATAACATACATCAAGAGGTTAAGGGAATGGGCCATTTTCCAACACATAGAAAGAAGATTAACAAATCCTGAGCTCCTAAAGTAACTTTACAATGTCTTATGATGTTCAATCAAGATTCAAGAAGGTTGGTTAATCTAGTTCTCGACAATTCCGTATCATAGATATGTGTTTTATGTTTGCATCTAGTTCCCCAATATAATCTATAATCATTATCACATTATCTACTATTTAATATGTGTAATGATTATTTAGTACTAAGGTACATCTTCAATGACATAAAGCTAGGGGTGGTAAAACGGGATGAGCTCGTCGAGCCAACCCAACCCGTTTAACCCTGCATGTTAGGTGGCTTGAACTGGAAATATGAACTTGTGGGCCCATTTAATTCGTTGCATTTTAGCCCGCCGGTCAAATGGGTTGAAGGTGGAGTGGGATGGGATGGGATGGGCCAGCCCGCCGGGCCAATTTTTATATTTTAATTAGTCATTTAGGTTTCACATTTTTTATTCACTTATTGTTTCTTTTCTTCAAACATCAAACTTAACCTAGACCTAGCGTCGTTGAGGAGAAGAGTAAGTTGCACCTAGGGATGGTAAAAAAACTCGCGTCCGCGGATACCCACGAGTAAAACCCGTTATAGGTAGGGTTTGGGTAGCTAAACAGGTACCCGCGGGTAAAAGTTAACGGGATTTTTCACTACCGGTTTGTTAACAGGGCAGGGACGAGTTTAGTGGTACCCAGACCCTCGGGTACCGTATATATGAAAATACAAAACTACCTTAAATATATACATATATACAATATATATTAATATATAATAAAATAAAAATTTAGAACTTTCTATTATAATCTGAAACGCTAAGTGAGCTAGCACAACAGCTTAATTGAAATCTCAAATCTAAAAGCTAAATTATATATATTAAACTGACAGTATATATATATTAAACTCTTGGTCAAAATGATGAACTGATAAATTAATATAGTAAGAGAGATGTATAATTAGAATATAAAAGATTTAATTATTTGATTTGTTTTATGAAAGATACTTATTAGTCTATTAGTGAAAAATGAATTCTCTTTAAATAAACATAATAATAACACGACACATGTTAAAGTGCATGATATATCCTTATAAAATGGCATACTTTTGTTAGTTGATATTACCGTGCCACGATATTATTGAGTATATTATATACTTCTTTTTAGATAATTAAACATCACATATCCTTATTTTTGTAATATCATTCATTATTTTAAAATATGAAAATTTTAGGAATAAAAAATTCTTAAATTAATATAATTATTAATATTAGATATCATTAATAACAAATCAATGTTGTCATTAATATAAAATTCAAGTCAATTTTTACACCAATATTCACTACAAGAAAAATTAATTTTAACGGGGGTTAATTTTGGATTTACCGGGGGTTTAAACCCCTGCTAAGTGTTTTACTAGGGGTTGCCTAAACTGCGGGTAAAGCGACCGTCACAAACGTGTTACCCGCGGTTTGGAGCAAACGCTGGAGAATGTGAGATTTACCAGGGGTTTAGAAATCGCGGGTAAAATCACAAAATTTAACGGGGGTTTAAACGTCCTGTAAATGCAACGGTGACCCAGGCAAAAGAGAAGGTACCTACCTGGGGTTAAAACCGTAGGTCATGTCTTCTTTTTTTTTTCGCTTTCCAGGAAACTATAGGCAGCTCTTTTGTTAGTTTAGTGAGCTTTTCAACCCATACATTGTAATATTTGCTCCACACAATTATCTGATAGATATTTTCTCAAATTAATATTACAAAGATAAATCATACTAAATATATATATACATATATAAAACAATAACACAAAACCATATATATAAAAATCATAAGCTACTGCCACTCAAAATCAATAACACAAATATTTGTTTTATTGCACTTTCTAGGTATTTTTGGACAAGCAATTTATTTAAAAAGTGGCATATATATCATGATTGAAAGGATATACCCAGCTGCCTAAAAAATGTCATCTATCGCGTCTATAGAAAGAATAATATAATATTATAAATATTTTGCAACTAAAAGCAACCTTAGAATTAATTTCAAAAACTATAGCATTAATTCCGGGAAGTTTCTATCATTTCATTCAACTAGAAAATCTATCGTATCCTCTGTTTTACAGGGAAATATATTAGCTAGCTAATTAATATATATGTGCCGTGTGTGTATAAACATAGTGATCAAATACTTCACGTACACATGACACAACTACTTTGCACAGTGAAACAGTTACTGCAATACAATAAAAAATGGTTCACTCCAAATTTTAATAGGACTTAAATACAAAATATCTCCTTAATGGATTACTAATTCTGCTAATTAACATACTTAAGAATTACCCGATACAACTAAAGTAAAAAGAAGACATGTACCTATGCAAGTTCTGATCATCTAAAAGTTTTCTCTTTGCTCTGAACCACAGGAAGTAAGCAATCATAACTTATCATCTATTGTCATACAGGAAGTAAGCAACCATAACTTATCAAGTCACTTGCCTATTTAGACAAAAAGTACAAGTGTACCATACCAACCTGCAATAAGAACAAATAGTATATCTCCTGGATCTACTTTAGCTTGGCCAAGTCCATTTGCAGTTTCCAAGCTAGTCTGAAATTGTAGTACTAAATATGCTTCCCAAGCTCTCCCCTGTCTGCACAACATATATATGACATAACCTACCACCAAAGGGAGAGGGAGAGGGAGTAAAGGGAGGGGGTTAACAAATTATAAAGCTTGTTCTTTATCTTGGCTAACCCACTGCATTATATGATTAATTGCACAAAATAGTTCAATAGTTTTGGACAATTATAAATAATTTATAAGAAGTTTTCAAATTACAAAAATAATAATAATACATATACTGAAATTATTATAAGCTAATGGGTTTGATCTCTGTAGACTAATATAATATGCTTCATGATAATAAGGATTCTATGAATGAAACTCAATGATAATAGGAACAGAAAATCATTGTATTTGGTTAATATATTTGATAGTGGGGGCGTAACCATTAGTTGAACAACCAACTTTAAATGGTGCAAGAATCACTTTGCTTACTTTTACTACAGACAGTGTCAATAGTCTAGCAACTTTGATAATCAGTGCAAGTAATATGCAGATAAATAAGCAATGAAATTTGTTTGTCTATTGCTAAGAATGTTTTAGCTTGACATAGGTTTGTGCCAGTCACCCTATAAGAATATTTGTTTTTAATATTTGTCATTGAATCAAAGCTAAAAAGGTACTACTATTTGCCATTTTTACTGTTTGTGTATTGTGTAAAGAGTTGCAATTAAGTTAGGGATTCTGACCTGTGTTCACTGAATAACATAGATAAACTCCATAAATTGTTGTATTGGCAACTTCATGCCTAAATGGTCTAAGATGAATCCCTGAGATAGAGAGAAAGACATAAATCAATCAAATTAGAATCAAAAGCACATGAAGAAAGCAATTTTTTAGGAGTAAACAACAAAGCCACTTAAGAGATAGCAAAAGGCTGAAATTGTCCCTAATTGAGCTTTATTCTCGAGTTCAAAGTTGAAATAAAGACCTGACTAAAGTAAATCAACTGTTCATATGCCAACCTCCTTTTCACAGACAAAGTTGCTTTTTGACTTTCCACCGCAAGACCAAGCTGAATTTCAATTCCCTAAATTGTCATGAAGATGAGCTATTATACCAATCTAGGAACTTGTTTTAAAAGCTATTGCCAAACACAAAGAAGAAGTGACAAAATAATTAATAAACATGGAAACTTGGCAAGAATCTGGCCAAAATAAACAAAATAAAAAGAGGTAATAATAAAGAGATGCTACCTGTGAAACGTGCTTGGCAGCATAACTTGACATAGACTTCCATCTTGATCCATGAGTTGAGGAAGATGAGTTATCATTGGTTGTTGCCAAAATTTGTTAGTGTTGAAACCTTGGAAGGGAGGTTCATAACTCTATAAAACATGTTAGTTAGCAGAAATTAAACTCCATTCAAGTTTTAATATCCAAAACCGGAGGCAATGTTAATTAATTATTGTTTATTTTAGAATTAATTAGTTACTCCAGTTAGTTTTCAGCGACAGAAAATTGAAATCAATGACAATTTTCTATTATAGACATTGAAGGTCCTCCTCCACTGATAAAAAGAGAAAGAAAGATTATACCAGAGAAGATCCGAAAGGGTCCATTGCAAAGCATGTTGAGTTGAGTTTCTGTCCTCCGCATGAAATCCATCGCCATTTGTATAGGCCTTATTAATTCCTCACGGTACTTCACAAGCATGTCATAATAAGCTTCCTGTTTTCACACTAAAAAAAGTCTAAAACTATTCCCAATTAACAAAATACATAATAAAAGCCCAAAATGGGAAAATGAAACACCCTCACCACGATTCCTTACTGTTTTCCCTTGAACTAACCGTAGATTGCTGCAATGCCTCAAAATCATGTTCAACCTTAGCCAAACACACTGCCACTTCATGTTCAACTTTTATAAATTCTTATCATTAAGCATGGAGATGAGACCTTAGAGGGATAGATATCTATGTCTGAATAAGACACTTACAGGATCCACTTGGATTTAAAAATATTTAAAATATGTGGTACTGATCCTACTAGACATATAAATGATATAATGGAGAATTAAGCAGTCTATTCAGGTGAAAGATATAAATAGATGAACAAAATTGACTAATTTCTTCAGTAATTACAAATTTCTTAAAGAGCAACCACATGTCTTGATATTTATTCTATGGATTATGCATATTCAATATACTAACGAAAGTGACAAAAAAGTGCCCGTGACAGGAAAGTGCCACATAATGACAGAGTTTAAATAAAATAATAACAAAATGATGAATGAAAGTTTTGCACAAATTGACCAGTGTGATGGAACCCAACATTTGTCCCAACACAAAACACACAGATAATAATCAATAGTTTTGCACCAATCCCTCCAGCTGCATATCACAATTAAAGTTCCAATAAGGACATGCTAAGTTGTAAAAATTAAAAACAGATGGAATAATTTTTAGACTATGTTGTGATATTTTTATTTAGTATTAAAGTTCCAATAAGGACATGTCTGTTTATGATATTTTACTCACTTTATGTGAAAATACTAAACTATGTTGTGATTGCACATGTACACGGCTAGGAATTGAGCTTGTTGCCAACCAGACTGAAAGGGGAAATCCAGAACGGGTTGACATTGATCTTAGTTAACTGTTTGGTTTCAATACATTATTGGCTTAATGCACTTAAGTTTGGTATATAATATGTTTATACAAAGATCTCTTTTGCTAATTAGGGAAGATGAAACTGGGCTATAAGGCTATTGGTTGCAATCCTCTGTTTTAACAGTAGAAGGCATTCCATAAGTGCTTTAAAACTCAAACTGGTTGAACCTTGACAATCGTTACTCTACAAATAGAGATTAGAAAAAAAAAATCGAGTACTTAAATTTAAAACTCAAACTGGAATGATTTTAAGATGAAAATTGAAAATAAACAAGGTTGTAGGCAATTACCTAATGATTTTAAGATGAAGATTGAAAATAAACAAGGTTGTAGGCAATTACCTATTTGTATCAGTGCTTGTGTTGCTAGTTGTGCTGAACAATTGCAGGTCAGGCCCTGGAGTAATCCAATAACCATTTCTGAGCTTAGTTGCTAACATAATTGGACAGTTTCTCGGTAGTCTTTCATAGTTTGATTAAAATCTGTTGGCATGAACTACATCAAGAACAACTATTAAGAAATCTGAATTTCTTAGTTACCAATAAGCCTGCTCTGGACATAAATCATACTCTCCATACTCTTTCTGGACATTGGCACACCTATAGCATTGCTAATTTTCACAAACTCTCTGAAACTAACTGTGATAGTGAGAGATGCAGAGTAGAGAGATGAGGATTCGAAGATGAAGATGAACGAAAGGAGGAATGGAGATGGTTAAGGCTGTGACCAGCAGAAGAATTGAAGACTTTGGAAGAATACAAAGAATACTCACCATTCTGTTACTAACACACTTCGACCTAAATATCATGATCACGATACTGTTGGTGCGTCGGAATCTGCAGCAGAATGGGCGTATTAGGCTCGAAAGGAAAACCATACATAACCACAGCGCGGTGGCGCACCGCTGCTCAGAAAAACAAAGAAGAGACAGAGAAATGAGAAAAAAGTAGTAGAACAAAAAAATCATCGAAAGAAAAAAGGCAGAGAGTAAGAAATGAGGGTACTCTACACTCCACTCCTTTAGTCGCGCGCCGCCGTCTCTGCTACTTCGTCACAGCCGTTATGGCCACGCCACCACCAGGAATCAAATCGCGCCGCCACCGCCACTCACAATGTAGCTGGGATGTTAGGATTTGATGGAAGAGAAAGGAAAAGGCACAATTACAAATGCGTAGGTTAAAATTAAAAGAGAGAATAAAAGAAAAGTGGGAAAAGGCTTAGATTAGAAAACAATTAATTGGGGTTCATCTAATCCCTGGTAAATTTAAATCTTAACGACAGTTATACCAACCCCTGCAAAATACTCGTTGCCAATCCTTCTATTTCTTGTAGTGATTTCATCATATCATATATTATTTTTATAAAATGAATACTCTTTTAGTGAACATAATAATAACATGACACACGTTAAAGTGCATGATATATCCTTATAAAATAATACACTTTTGTTATTGGTTGTTATTATTAGTACCACTATATTATTGAGTATAATGTATACTTTTTTTTAGATAACTAAGCATCCTATATCCTTATTTTTGTAATATCATTATTAAGTTATAATATGAAAATTTTATGAATGAAAAATTATTGAGTTATATGAAGTTTTATATTTAATGTAGGGGGTGGCAAATGGACGGATTGGGTGAATTTGGATCAGGATTATAATGGATGAGTTGAAACAATCCATTAATCCATTTATGATCCATTAAAAATATATTATAAAAATCCAATCCATCCGTGACCCATTAAATAAAAATCATCCAATCCATCCATTAACAATTATTTTATGGATGGATATCCAATCCATCCATACTTTTTTAAAAAAATTATTATTCTTTTAAAATATTTTTTCATTAGCTAAAAAAATTTAAAACAAAAATTAATTAAATTTCTCTCTATATTTTTTATTTATTAAAATTATCTCTCCCATGGTTCTTTCTCCTCTTCCTCCCCTTTGTTTCTCTCTCCCTTCTTTCCTCTCTCTCCTGTCTCCTCTCTCTGTCCTCTCTTTCTATCTGTCTCCCCAGTCTCTCTTCCTCTATAGTTAAAACCGGATTCTTTTGCAATATTTAAAGTAAGGAGCTGGGAAACTATGAGTTTCACTTGTCTCAAATAATTGTTATATCACCACAAGTAATCTATGATAAATGACTTTCAAAAACCGCTAACATTTAACTTGCAGAAAGAATGGAAGAATTTCCGAATAATAAAATCAATGGCTAAAATATAAGTAAACAACGTCAATTTGAATAATTTTTAAAATATAAAATTAATGAAAAAATTATATTTATATTTGACGTTATGTAAGAACTATATTTATTTTTTTTATATTAAGTTAAAATATAAAAACAAAACATTTAACCAATGTATTATTTTGCTAGCAAATTGGTTTAATGGTTTGTACGTTAACATAAAAATTATAGATTTTTTTAATTACAATACTTTTTATAAAATAATTTATATAATTTTTTTAAATTAAAAAAAATAAAATTTTATATTTTTTATATTTATTTCCTATTTATTTTTAATATATATTTTTTAATTAAATTAGTTTTCTTAAAATATTTTTATATTACATGTTTATTATAATTAAATTATTTTTTTACCGTTTGAATTTAAATAAGCAGATCTAAACCAATAGTTCTGTCAAGGTAAAAAATTTGGTTATACATTAAATAATTTAAAAATATCAGTTATACGTACAATAAGAGATTCAATTCCTCAATTTAATTAAAATATATGTAATTTAATATTTTTTTTTGGATGATGAAAATATAAGGGAGTGAATATTAAATTAATGCATCTAATAATTATTATTTGTATTGAAAATATACAGCAGTGCTTAAGTGAATTTTACTTTTAATATTATTTCTAACTTAAGAATAATAATAACGTAGTATTTATGAAAATATTCATTCGAAAAAAATTAAACGAGATTTACTAAAATCATATAAAAAGACCTAAGTCATTGAGGGAAAAGGGTGAATTGAAGATGAAAAATAAAAGGTTTTTTTTTTATATATACCTTACTGTTTAAAGACCGAAGCACATAAGCTAATTCAGGATCGAAATCACGTACCCACACTTGTTAATAACATTCTTCTCTCTCGTCCAGTGGATATGAAGAATATTTTTTAAAAATTAATTTGGCAATTCAATGGATAAAAAAATATGAGGGATGGATTGTTAACCATCCAGTAATTATTACAATCCAATCCATCCAGTCCATTTAATGTTTTTAAAAACATTGGATGGATTGAATGGATTTTGTGATGGATGAATTGGTTGGTTGCTGGATAGATGGATTAATTTGCCACCCATAATTTAATTTAGTTAACATAATTAATATTATATAGATGTAGAATATAGATAGTTGTGATTTCTTTTTAAAAAGTTTAATCAAAAGTTTTAATAAATTGATAAAAGATTAATTTTGATCACCCTTAATCTTGTTAGTAGATAAGAGCAATGATTTTATAAATAAAATATCATTTTCTTTTGTTTGTAATTGAAGAAATAAATGAATCATGTGAACCTAACTTATAAAACTTTTGCTACAAAGAAAATCAAAATAGGTACTATTAGATTCTATAGAAACCAAAACATTTTTAAATATAAATCACTTTTATGGATCAATTTTTTAATAATAAACCAGTTTTACTGTCTAAACCAGTTTGGTACAGTTTGGATGAGTTTTGAACCGATTTATAAGGAAATTGGTTTTAAATTTTTTTCAAACTGATTTATAAATAAAACTGATTTTAAACATTTATAAATGAAAAACTGGTTTTAAATTAATTTTTATGAAAAACACAAGGGAAAATCAAATAAACATGAGTTTTCTAACTAAATCATCAACCAAGTTAATCACAAGGGAAAACACCCTTTTCCACATTATGAATTTTTTAAAACACCAGAAATACAACACAATTTGTGTTTTGATGTGACTTATTTACTTGCAGCATGTTCTCCAATGGCTTCAATTGCTTTCATTATCATCAGCAACACACAAAAACACAATACCAGCATCAACAAATAATGGTCACGATTGTTTTCAAAATTGGATCTTTTTCAGTAACACAGCTCACATGGGATGCAAGATCACAACTAAGGTTAATGTGCTTTGAGAAATTGAAGTCATTAAAAAATCACATCTTCTCATCACATCCAAATCCATGAACAAAACGGATGCGGATAATTTAATGTGCGATCAGGAGAGGCAATTCCTTTGTTGTCAACCATTCGATGTGGATCCATCTACTCACATAATGTAATCTATCTATAATTATACAATTGAGAAAGTAATTTATTATTTCCTTGACACTATTCATCTAATCCCCATTATTTTTTTATTATTAAATTGGAATTATACCTGATGAGGATCTAATATCGGGGAATGTGTGTTAATAATGAGCCAGTTTGTTTGTACTTAAAAAAGTGCTTTTTTAAATTACTTTAAAAATTAATTTTTATTTTAGAGATTCTTGTATAAGCAGAAGCCAATTTTTGTTTGGTTACAATCATAAAAAACACTTTTTTTAAAAGAAGCGTTTTTTTCTTTTATTTAGATATAACAATGTAAAAGTGATTCTTTTTATTGTAAAATTACAATAAAGGATATAAAAAGCACTTCTAAAGTAACATGTTTGTTTAGAAAAAAGCACTTTTTATTAATGCTAAAATTTTAATGCCCAAAATTGAATACCTTCTTCATTATTTAACTCTAAAAACTTTTATACTAGGTCAATCAAAAGAAAAATTTTAGACGTAAAATACATAATTAAAAATTATTTTTAATAACAAGGATTTTAGATTAAAACTTTATTTTTTTAATTTTAAAACAATTAAACACATTTTGTAAAAATATATTAAAATAAGAAATTACACTATTAATTAATAAGTACTTACGTATTCTTACAAAAAAAAATACTTACGTATTAATTAACAAATAAGAAATCTGTACAGCGAAAACAATAACATCACTCCAAGTACCCAATATGAAAATTTGCCATTTAAACTACACCATTTGTTTGATGTAGATATTGCTCCAAACACCACCGGTAACAAAAAATCCAAATTATAATATGCAAAACCTTGAAGAAGATACCGAAAAAAAGTGCTTGTTACTAACTACATAAGAAAAATGTCAAAGTTTTGTTTTCAAAGTTAAAGACATAAGAAAAATTAGTGTCGCGTTCTTCTTGGTAATTGGTCCCTGATAGCATTTCTCACTTCTTCTATGTATCTGATATCTGCTTGTGTTGGTTCATGCCATTCTCCATCATTATCATCTTCATCATTGTGATTTTGCTCTGAATCTTGTAACTCATCCACATTCTCTAAGCATTCAAGAATATCTAAATCTCTTGAGTCCACCCTTCTAATAATATTGTGGAGTGCAAAACATGCCCATATAATAAAAATTTGAGTTTCAAGCTTGAAATTGGTCATGTTTTGTAATATTCTCCATCTTGCTTTGCAAACACCAAAAGATCTCTCAATTACACTTCTCAAGCTAGAATGATAAAAATTAAATATTTCATCTTTTGATCTGAAATTTGGAGCTAATCTAAAATGTTGAAGATGATACCTCGTATTCCTGTATGGTCCTAAGAACCCTTTGAATGATGGGTATCCTGAGTCAACAAGATAATATTTACCTATGCATGAATAAAAAACATATTAAAAATATTATAAAAATATATGATATAAAAATAATTCAATTTATATAATACTAACCTTCAGGAGGATAAGGAAATCGCAGATTTGGCTTACGAAGAGTGTCCATAAAAATCCTAGCATCATGAACAGATCTGTGAGAGCCGGAGGCTGATGAGGGCGGGGAGTGACCGCCGGTGCAAAGAGGCACGTACAAGGAGCGGCTCCTGGCAGGCTTCTAAGCAAGAAGGGACACATGGATGAACCGAGATCACACCCGAATGAGAGGGATCTAGAGACTGTGCAGGTATGAGACTGCACAGTTGAAAATAGCTTAAAGGAAATTGATGGGAAGAACTATACCAACAAGATGCATCTTCTTTTCGGAAGCCCATAACATAAGAACTCCATAGTTAAGCGTGCTTGGCTTGGAGCAATTCTGGGATGGGTGACCTTCTGGGAAGTTTTCCGGAAAGTGTGCAAGTGAGGACAAAGCATACTGGAAAGACTCGTGTTGGTTTGTGGGGACCCTCATCACTCCTGCAAGCGGCTCGGGGGCATTACAAATGGTATCAGAGCCGAGCCTCTCCCAGCATGGTGTGGTTCGGGGACGAACTAGGCGGAAGCTGGTGGGCATGTGAGAGCTGGAGGCTGATGAGGGCGGGGAGTGATCGCCGGTGCAAAGAGGCACGTACAAGGAGCGGCTCCTGGCAGGCTTCTAAGCAAGAAGGGACACATGGATGAACCGAGCCCACACCCGAATGAGAGGGATCTAGAGACTGTGCAGGTATGGGACTGCACAGTTGAAAATAGCTTAAAGGAAATTGTTGGGGAGAACTATACCAACAAGATGCATCTTCTTTTCGGAAGCCCATAACATAAGAACTCCATAGTTAAGCGTGTTTGGCTTGGAGCAATTCTGGGATGGGTGACCTTCTGGGAAGTTTCTCAGAAAATGTGCAAGTGAGGACAAAGCATACTGGAAAGACTCGTGTTGGTTTGTGGGGACCCTCATCACTCCTGCAAGCGGCTCGGGGGCGTTACAAGATCCCTCCCAGCCACACAATGCAAATGTAAAGCACATATTGAAATCACACACCGCCATGACATTCGAGCTCGTATACCCTTTCCTATTAAAAAAAGGCAATTGCTTATTTGTTGGGACATGTAAAGCAATATGAGTTCCATCAATTGCCCCTATGCAGTCTTAAAAGTAAGGCCAATAACGATCGTCATCTTGAATATACTGAGAGGTAACAAGTTGCATAGGGTCTACAGGCCTAATTATATGATTTCCCAACTTGTATACAACTGTTAAAACTCTATGGAAATGGTTGTGAATCGTCTTCATTTCCCTCTATCAATTCTACTAACCACTTGTGACCTGAGAGAATTGAGGTGGTTTTCTTCTCCTTCACAACATATTTCAACACATGATTTGTAACAAAAAATGCAGCCAAGATACTTGCAATTCGAAGTCGACATTTATTATTATTTGACACTTCAATTTCCATTTCAGAACTATGGTCACTTTCATCTGAACTATCAGCCATCCTGTGCAACAAAATATAAATCTAATTAATTTGTAAGTAATGGAAAAATATATTAAAAGTGGCCAAATCAGTCCAACAAATATTAAGAAACATATTAAAATAAATACTCAAATCTATCCAAAACATATTAAAATAACAAACACCAAATCTCCTAAAGACTCAAATCTATCCAAAGCATATTAAAATAACAAACACCAAATCTGGAAAATAAACATCCTATCGACGAGGATGTGGGATATCCTCCTCAGTGAAAGTGCTTAGCCAATCCATGGTCATCTCACGATCGTTGTTCATGAAGTGAACAGATGCTATCCTATTCTCTTTGTTGGTTAGGATTCTCACAACCAAAAAGTATAGATGTGATCCCTTCACTAAGTTTGGAACCTCATTTAACATTAGCAAACATTTGTCATAGCTGAAAGGGTCATTAATTTTGATCTTGTAGTAGTAGTACTTGAATCCTGATCCATCCCATCAATAATACGGTCAAGAGATTTTTGAAGTTTTTCTGATGTCCCAAATTTTTTCTGTCCATTTGTTGCTCTCTTCCTCTTTAAATTTATGTTTGAAGAACTTGGTTCCGTATTTGGTTGAACTTCATCTTGACGAACTTCACAACTATCCCCCTCACCTTCATTAACTGGATTATCTGCTGCATCTTCAAGATCCCCTCACCATTATTAGCTTCTTCTTCAAATAATGGTGGATCTTGATATGGCAATAAAACAGAAAATCCAGTAGCTATTGTTCCCTTGAAACATTTCTCCAATAAGTCTAAGAATTTAGGCCCCCAATTCTTCCATTTCAAGACCTCAGGATCCTCCTGCAATCAAATGTGAAATTAAATAAATAAATCACTTCCATGAAAATATAAGAGTAAAAATATTAATATAGTAAATCAAAACATAAACATACCTTACTTTTTGCAGCCCACCATTCATCTGAAGCCGAGATGGTTTTTTTCTCTATATCCCATCCAATACCAGTATCTTTCTCAATAATCTTTGCAAATGATTGAAACTCCCTTTTCAAGGAATCTTGTTTGTTTTTTAATTTTACCTTGTCATAAGCACAACCTGTTCTCATGAAATTTTTTCTCTAAGTTCTTCCACCCTTCTTTATTAAAATGTGTACCTGGCCTATTTCCAGCAAGTATCTCTTCAATACATATTTTCAAAAAAATTTCAGTTTTGTAGTCATCCCATTTTGCCGTATCCTTTTTGGGCGCCATTCTAATTTAAAAAGTCATCATACCAATGTTAGTATAAAATTCAACATATATCTAAGTATGGATAACATATTTATAATGATGGTTGTTTTAATTCAGTAACCAAACAAAAGTAAGGTCCAATGCTGAAGGGTAAAGCACACAAAAGGGAATCAATTAATATCTTATTGCCGTAAAGAATATTCAAATTCAAATTTTGCACCAATGAACAGTCTGGAATAAAATAGATATGAAACATAACTAAAGGCTGTTGTGTGCATAAACAGAGCACACATATACTTGATTAAGACATCTGACATCTCCCCATAAACCAAATGAGATTATGAAACAATTTATACCATGCTTGATGAGACATCAATAAGGTGAAACAATATGCACTACAAACAAATATTTCTATGGTTGATTTGATACCACACCAAAAGAAATAAGCGATAACATTATACTAGAAACATAAATGATATCTTTATCCAAAACAAGACTATTAGAAGCTTAGCAATTAGCATGAAAATCAGGAATATGAAGTTAAATTTATTGCGCATATTACAATTTACCCCCCTGTGAGATACCTATTTCACAAAAAATAAAACTGCCCTAAAAATTTTTTGCAAACACTAAACACCACTAACATTTGAATTTAACTGAAAATGCTAGTTTTTAATTCAGTTAAATCTAATCTCCTAGGTGCAACTGAAAGGATAGCTTAACAGAAAAGTAACAACTGGACCAAGAAGAGCAATCCGAACAGGAAGACTTCTTGTGAACAACTTGGCAAACCCAATGTTCTTGATAGCCTGAGAGTTAGGAACAGTCTGGAATAAATGACACTAAACTCTACCCCTCCACTAAACTCTGCATCAATATCCAACACTAATATGCATAGAAACTCTCCATCTGAATTCTGAATAGTACAAATATACATGCTTTTCTTACAATTAATAGGGACACAAGGTTTGAACCTATCACATTTATTCAGACCTATTACTATTATGTGTAGTGCATAATGCTATGCAACATCAATGTTCTGAATTGCTGACTATAAACCAACACATTTGAAGCCCATGAAGTTCAAATATCTTAGGTACTCTTCATTACCGGATAACAAACTCCTAAGAGGATATATAACTCCCAACACCTTCACAGAACATGGTAATCTTGATTGGACAATTACCCTCTTCACCCCAAAAGCTATAGGACACCATTGGCAATCACGTTATCACCACCTTCACCCCAAGAAACCAATCTATGAATTGTGACCTTAACCTTAGAAAGCACAAAAGTACCATAAGAACCAATTTGCTACACTACAGTACACTCACACAGGTTTGGGGTCACACAGGAGCGCTCACACAGGTTTGCTACACTACAATACAGTACGATGAGAAAAAAATCACACAGAAGCGCTCACACAGGAACCCAATAAAGAAAGAAACAAATAAAGAAAGAAAGAAACCCATGGGTCTAAAGAAAGAAACAAATAAAGAACCCAGTAAAGAGTGTTATTTGACTAATTCTAACCCAGAAAAAGAACAAAATATACTATAGGAAGGGCAAAAACTCACCTTGTGAGAGGAGGGAAGCAGAACACACAGCTCGACGAAGTCACTGAGAAGAAAAACCAGAAAGTTATGTGTTTTTTAGAAGACGAAGAAGAGGCGGTAACTCTGTTCGGTGAAGAAGAGGAGTTTTTTAGAAGGACATGCTTGACATATTCACATTTTAGAAGGGGTATTTTTGCGAAGTTAAAAAGTTCCGTATTTTTTAAACTTTTTCTCTCTCTTCTACCGTAATTGTTTTTTCAAGAAGCAGCTCTAAGTTGCTTATTAGAAAAAACAGAAAATTGATTGTTTTCTGATTCTGTTTCTTAAAAAAAGTTTACACAGACATCTTAAAAAATTTTATAAGAGCTTTTTTTATTAAAAAAAGTGATTTTTTTAAGAAAAAAGTTTAAACAAACGGGCTCAATATATGGGTACTTGATTTGTGGGGGAAAGTTTGACCTTTTCAATTTAAAATCCATCCATTGAAAGTGGGAAAATAATGGCCGGAATGTAGTCAAATTACTTTTGTCTTAATTTACTGACAAATGATTTATTAGTTATCTTAATTAATGGTTTAATGTATATATTACAGGGCAATTAATTGATGTGGAAATAGGTCTATGCATGTCGAATTGTTGTGTTTGCTTGGCTAATTACGTTGGGCAAAAATATTTCCCTTAATTATTTGCATGACCCATGCTAATCAATAATTAAGGTGATTCTATATGGACCAAAAATTATAACTAATGGAAAAAATATCCCCTTAATTTAGGAAACGGAAGCTACTATTTAAAATTAAAAATCCTGAACATAATATACCTCATTGTCAATGTCATAGATGTCCAAATATAAATAACTATTTAGAATCTAATTAATGCCTATTCCATATTTACTATTTTTAAATTCCAATCTAAATTATGGAAATTGTGATACTTGCGTTACACCCCTCCCTAATTGCTAATAGAAGGTGTTTCCATTTAATTGTTTTCCCATGCTAATAAATTTAAATCCCATCCCAGGTGTGATAAGATCGAAATATTTGCTTTTCAGTTGATGAATGACAGCGTTGCAGAAATTTACCAGCTTCTGGAGACTCACGGATTGCATATTGGCGGGTTAGTTTGTATATGAAGTGAAAGTGAAAGTGAATGGTATTTTTTGAATTTAAATGGAGATATTGAATAATGGAGGGAATTTATATTTAACTGGACCCCGCCCAAAGCTATAAAGACCCCGCCCAAAGCGGTGAAGATTTGTTATCCTTTGACGATACTTTCAAGATCAAGAAGGTGTGTTTTGACGTGATAGTGGATGAATATAAAGATGTTGTTGATGATGAAACTCCCCTAAAGGTCGAACATGCACTTTTGGATTTTTTTGTTACCAATACATCCTTATATTTTCAGCCTCCTGTCTTTTATAATGTATACTTACATTTGGTTATCTAATTTTTATTGTTAGTTGAAGTTTGCTCCTGCCTTCACCGAGATAGCCGACTCTGATGCCAATGCTGATGGACTTCAACTGTCCACATGCTGCAAATCTATTGCGTCTGAGCTTGAGATTACCCCTCCATCATTTGTTGGATCTTCGTCCAATGTCGAGGAAGAACTCCACTGGAGAGGAAGAAGAGGGCGTGAAGGTGGAGAAAAACTAAAGTATATATGCTTTCAAGGGCAGATATCTATATAAGTTATTTTGGGATATGTATATAAGCAAAGCTTTAGTTATTTGTGAATTTGGTAGGTTAAGTTTATAGTTAATGTAGTAATGTACAATTTATATTTTGCAACATATGTAAGAACTTTAGATTTTGCCTTTTTGCATTGGCCTCCTTACTGTGAGTATGGACATATTAAGTTTGGTTGGAGGAGGCAGTTTAGTGGCAATGTATTACCAATTAAATGCATTGTGAAAGTCTACCTGAACTATTGTGTGTTTATTATTGGTCTTCACTAATTTACAATTTTACATTGTCTTTGTTGTTGTACCTTCGGTTTAGGATGTGTGTTTGGGGCTATGGAATTTGGTAGGGTGATAGATTGCTTGGATGAGGTGGCTCATAAGCAGGACCAAGAGTTTCCCAATGACAAAACAAAAACAAAACACAATTTATCACAAAACGTCAAGAAGCTCAAACAAAGTCCTTCTCTTCCTTTGACCATTTTTTTCATCCTTTCAAACATTAACAGAGTCAATTGCATTAATATAAATATTTTCAATCAAATGCCACGCAGCTCTCCATTCCTCCAAGTTAAGAGTATGATGGGAATCACCACAATACCTAAATATGTCTCCAACTCCTGCACAAATTAGTGAAATTACCAAGTTCTCAAATTAGCCAAACAACCATACAAAGAAGAAAGCCACCAGGATGACCAAAAAAGACAGGATAAGAAAACAATAGCTAAATGCCTTCAACATTTTCCTCATGTCAAGATAGATCATCAAATTCGGATGTTTCCTTAAGTTGTAAGCTATGTAAAGCATTATCTAATGTTTTGCTGCAGTTCTCAAACCACATAGACCTATAAGAGATTACATTATACTATAAGTCCATCAAGCTAGCGGATAAGATAACCTGTTTTCCTCACTAAACAATGTCCAACAAAAGCACTGCTGACTGAACCATGATTTAAAACATGATGAAAAGATTGAGCTTTGGCTCCTCTTTGGGCAGCTTCTTGGTTAAGCAAAATGGACACAGGTTCTAGCAAAATATCCTTCACCAATAACAAAAGAGAGAAACATATTAAAACCATGATCCACTTATTCTCAATTATGGTGTGTACAGAGTAGAAAACACGATGACTTGGAAAGTAGTAAGTGAAAGCCAAATTTTACTCAAGTGAAAGAGTGGAAACAAACAAAACAAAAATTCATTTCAATTTCGAATTGTAAGGAGTCTCTAGCATAAGACCTGCCCTAAGAGTTACACAATCATTTGTTACAAAACAAAACACAATTTATCACAAAAGTTATTTATTCATTCCAATAATTTTTTTCCTTAGAATCACTAATTAAGAATTGATTATTTACTAATTACATTTACACGTTATTGAAACTAGCGGAAAAATCATTTTTTTTTGGAAAAGACATAAAATTTATTTATTTATATTTACAAATATCTCGTATAATTAATTTGTATAAATAAATTAAAATTATATTCAACATTCTAAATTAAACTAAATTAATCACAATGTAAAATGTTAATACAGTTTGTATACATTTAAAGATAAATAAATACAACTTATGTTCAATAGTTAATTAAATGTAAAGAATTAAACTAAAAAAAATGAATTATATCTGCATTTAAGACAATCTAAAATAGTATTGTTTATTTATATTTTTTGTTACTTTGTCAACTATATCTCTTCCTTAATTGGGAGACCAAATAGTCAATAAAGTCCATACCAAAAAGAGGTATCGCCTTTATAGATTAATATAGATTAATAATTCAAATGATTCAAATCATTCTTTAAATTTGAATGATATACTGAATTCTGGTTTTTTTTAATGATAACTTTTTTAACACTAATACTTATTTTTACAATTCAAATTCAAATACTAATTGATTATATTTTTTCCTATTCTAATTTTAATCTTTATTTCTTAATTTAAATTTTAAATATTATCTACGATAAAAAAGAGGCATCCCCTTTATTTATTAGTTTAGATTAATAATTTAAACTCAAATCCTTCTTTAAATTATGATGATATACTGAACTCTGGTTTTTTTAATGATAACTTTTTTAACACTAATCCTTATTTTTACAATTCAAATTCAAATCCTGATTGATTATATTTTTTCCTATTCTAATTTTAATCTCTATTTCTTATTTTAAATTTATAATATTATCCTTATCATTTAAGTCATGAATTTTTAAAGTAATATTGAAAAGTATAGATTCATAATTCAAATTCAAATCTTTTTTTAAATGTGGATGATATACTGAATTCTGTTTTTATGATAACTTTTTAAACATTAATCCTTATTTTTACAATTCAAATTCAAATCCTGATTGATTCTATTTTTTCATATTCTAATTTTAATCCCTATTTCTTAAATTTAAATATAAAATATTATCTTTATTATTTAAATCGTAAATTTTTAAAGTCATTTTGAAATAAATTACGGGTATAATTGCAAACAAAATATGGACACAAAAAATAGGCACTTGGGGATGGTTCTTTTAACGTGTATTGCTAAATTCCCCTATTGCGGTTGGTCGCATGGTAAAACAACTTTTCATTTTTTTTTCCTTGCCTGTAACGATACGAAATGGATTTTTTATAACTAGTGTATAACCCGTGTAATGCACGATAATCATTTAAGAAATTGATTTTGATAGAATCGTGAGCATATTAGTTTTTTTAAATTAAATTTTGTGTATATGCGGATGGTGCGATAGTAGAAACACAATCTAACTAAATGATATAGGTTATAGGGAACTTATGTGGTAATATATAGAATCTAGAAAATGCTTGTAGTAAAATTGTGTATATCCACCTGTGTTTGCTTTAGTCGATGTGACACTGGTAAGACTTTAAAAGGATATCATCATTATATCATATTATAAAGTTAAATGCAGGAATCTGGGTTACTGACTCTATGTATTGTTTTGTTATTTCATTTTGCTTTATATATTGATATATAAAGATAAAGTATCAGAACACTCTTCCATATTATCAATCATTGTTCCATGTAGCAAACCCTAAATCCTAAATAATATCTCAACAAATAAATTTGTACTCATGTGTATGTTGATGATTAATCTCTCATCTCTTTCAAATTTTTTATTTTAGTACAGTTTTTTTTTATTTAGGATGGTTTGGTTTGGTTCGGGTAACAGATCCAGTATCTTTAATCCGTTACGTACCAGAACCAATCATTGACGGGTTTGATTGGTTCGGTTCGTATCCAACCTGATTTAGCTAAAAAAATCCAAACCAATCAGATTGGTTCGGTAGGATTTAGGGTTTATCGGGTTCGTAGGACTGAACCAAACCAATGAACACCCTAAATAATATATTAGGAAAATACATAATATATTTGATGTAAATCAACACATTTTATTATATTACCACATCCAAACTTTAGTATCAATCTTAACAAATATATTTGTACTTATGTGTATCAATATCTACAAATTAAACAATTTTATTGTAAATAAAATATTAGAAAAATACACAATAATGTTGATGTTAATCAACACATTTTATTATATTACCACATCCAAACTTTAGTATCAATCTCAACAAATATATTTATACTAATGTTTATTAGTATCTATAAATTAAATAATTTTCTTTTGAATAAAAGAGATTACACGACTTTTGATAACATAAAAGTAGTAAAATAGGCTTAAATAACTTTTTGGTCCTTGTAAAAATTCGGTTTTTGCTTTTTGTCCTTATAAAAATATTTTTATTATTTTGGTCCTTATAAAATTTGAAAATTTTGAAAATGGTCCTTATTATCATTTTTTGATGATATGTCATGCATCTAGACACGCCACATTATATGTCACCTCAGCAAGATTACTTATGTGGCATGGTTGGATGCATGACAAGTGTCAATAAGGACATTTCTCAAAGTTTCTGAATTTTATGAGGACCAAAAGAATAAAAATAATTTTATAAGGACCAAAAAGTTATTTAAGCCTTGTAATAAATTGAATGAATAGTAAAAAATATTAAAATATCTATAGGATTGTATAATTATAGATTATAGATAGATGTAAATCAACATATTTTGTTATAATACCACATCCAAACTTCGATATTAATCTCAACAAATTTATATGTACTTATCTGTATCAATGACTGCATTTTAAACAATTTCACTTTAAATAAAAAAGATGACACGACTTTTGATAACAAAAAGTTATAACAATAATAAAAAATAACTAATAAAATATTATAATAAAATAATAAAAAAAATATTAAAATATCTATAAGATTTTATAGTTATAGATTCCGTCTGTTTTGCTCACAATACATTCCGAGTCGTTCCCTTCAATTCAGGTTATATTAAATTAATGGTTACACATAAATTCTACAAACAATTTGGTTTGCCTATTACAATGGAAACTACTGCAGATTCTAACACTACACCATTCAAGTCGATTTAAATCCACCAATTTCACAATAAGCACAAATGTGCAAATTTCCAGCAACGTTTACTGCGGATTCAAGACAAAACAACACATTTGAGCACAACTAATGTATATTTATATCTTGCTATTCATGTGTTGTACTCCATTCCACTCAGTATACGACCCCTTCCACCGTTTGCCATATCTACATACTACCAATATATATGCCTCAATTGTGCCTCAATTAAATCTTTAATCTGCATGCATTCGCCTACCGCACACATTCCCCAAACCACACTCATATCTCCCACAAATTCATTCAATTAAATTACAAACAGATTATGTTAAAGGAAAATGCTAACGAGTTTCCTAAGGGTACTTGTTAAAGATACAAAAATAGAAATGTTTTATTGGAATGTGCAGTATTGAATGTTGTAAATGCAATTAATGCTGTGATTTTCAACAAAAATCTTTCTTATATAGATCCTTAACCAGTGCCCTTAAAGCACTCGTTAGCAGGAGGTATGTTAAATTAGCCAAATGGAAACAACCACGCCTTTCAAGTACCTGCACCTCCTTAAATGTTTTTCATTTTAGCCGAAACACACATCCACTTCAGAAGCTTTTAATCCATATCATATCATTGTGCGTCATTCTCCTTTAACAAATTTGGTTCTTACAAACAAAAGTCTTTCCTCATCACACAGTTTATTCATTCATCATCCCAATTCAGTGTGCCCCACGGGCTCACACTAGTTTACATAACAAAGTTTAATGCTTACTGTTTCTCATGTCTATTGCCCCGAATATTGTCATGATAACCATAATAATACATACCATAGCACAAGGTTCAGTGCCTGAACTTAAACAAAAAAAGTCGAGGGAATCAAAATAATAGTTTAATGCATAAATTAAATATTTAATAGTTATATATTATTGGTGTAAAATTTTAAATTATCATTTCAATGATGTATTATTTTAGTCTTTTTATTCCAAAACTCTTATCATGTAGGTTTAATTGTACTCTTGGTCTCTTTAGTTTGGACTTTGCGCAAATTTGGTCCCTCAAGTATTTTTTGAGTAAATTAATTTCCCATGCTTTTAAAATTTAGCAAATTTGGTCCCTCTCTCAATTGTCTTATACCTAGAACCCTTAAATTCACACTTTCTATTCAATACTTCATAAATTTAATTGATTAATTTATTTTAAATTTTCTTAATATGAAAATTCACCAATCAAAATATCAAATTCAACCTAATATCGAAAAATCCCAAATTTTTGTCCTCTTTAAACCCTAATTTCATATCATACAAAATCCTTTAAAATTTATAAATTTTCTATTTAATTTTTTACTTTTGAACATTTTAATTTCATATCTCAAATTCATCATATACTTCCAAATATTTGGATTGAAAATGAGAATTTGAGGGTTTTAAGTAGAAAACAATTGACAAGTGGACCAAATTTACTTAATTTTAAAAGTACGGAGACTTAATTTGTTAAAAAAAACTAAGGGACTAAAATTGCACAAAATCAAAACTAAAAGGGACCAAAAATGTAATTAAGCCTATTATGTAATATTCTGCACACAAATTAAGAAAATTTTAAATGTTTCTAAATGTATATTATTTTTACTAAATTACCCTCATTAATTAATATTTCACCTATTTAATTGATGAGCATTGGAAACATAAAAATAAATTATGTATAATAAAGATTGAATGTACCACTTCCGTTTCTATTTAACTATTAACTTTTGAATAAAAAATTTATTCCTACTTAACTGTCTACTTGCAAACTCTGCAGTAATAATTACACTTTTTTTTTGCAATTCACCCTTATATTAATTATGTTTGAATAATAAATTACTCATTATTGAAAATTAATTTGACCCAAAAAATGTTAAGAGAGATAAATGGCATAATAGAACGTTTAAAATTTAATTTTATGAAAACAAGAGTAGTGATTGCATTTCTTAATTTGTGTATTTTTTTTATTTAAATAGTTAGTTAAATAGGGATAAATGTAATACTTCATTCGAAATCGGACTTGAATATAAGCGAAAAAATACCCACATATGATGGACTAAAAATATAAATAAATATTAACTAATTTCACCCTATTTAATGAGATGTCTCAAAATTAACGTCGTATATACATTTGAAATATATAAAAAAAATGGACCATTTGATTATCAGTTTATTAGTGTTCAAATTTTATGAAATTTTGTACAGATAATCAAGATAATGAATAAATATAATACAACGGTTGAATTAATAAAAATCACAATTGATCTAGAGTTATTAGTGATGTAAAACTTAGTGAAACTTATACTAGTGTAAGTTGAACCCTCCTCTATATGTATATATATATTTGTGTGTGTTTTTGAAAAAGTTTGGTGGAGCCGTGTAGAAAAGCACCGCCCCTGACTAGGTTCACAATGAAGATCAACTTCGCCCTTTGTTCTTTCTCTCATATTTTTTTTCCTCTTTTACTTTTCCAATCAAATAATGATTTAGTGAAATGATCATTTTTCATATGATGGGAAATGTATCAATCTCAACCATAAATAACTAGTTAAAAATTAAAGAGTAAAATATGTTTTCGGTTTTTGTAAAATTAATGAGTTTTGTTTTTATCCCTATAATTTCTTTTTAGTAAAGTATCTTTCCAATTTTTTTTTTACAATTAGTCATTTTTCTTAAATGACGTGTAAGGTGTTGATGTGACATATTTTTTTTTCTCTTTGTCTTATATATCTATTAGTGTATTTCCGACGGTATTAAACCGCTAGAAAATTACCCTCTTTCCCCATTCTCACTTCTCCCTCTCCTTCTCCCACCCCTGGTTCCCCACTCCCTCTTATCCCCTCCAACCATGAACCGCAGCCATGTATTACATTAGACTGATTATTTCATTGGATTGGACTTACGTTTAGGATGTTTGACATGGAAATGTATACGGTGGATCTCTCCTTGCTCAGCCTGCTCAACCCATGAAATATTGCTCAACATCTTCCAACCCAGTCCCAACGCCACCACAACTCTAACAATCCAATTCTAGTCCTCCACTTTTCAAGCTACCCCCAATGCCAAGACTCCCTCCATTGCCTCCACTACCACCGGATATTTTTGCAGAAGCCCGTCAGAGTAAGTTCATATTAACTAACATTTTCTATTAGTTGTTGAGATTTGAAACCAATTCAATTGCATGCTTATTGTACAAAATCAAACGAATAAGGAAAAGAACCACTGAACCAGAGTGAGAGGTGTCGTGTTTGCAAAGGTTCCCAAGTACTCAACTATTACGATTTGGAAGAAAACAATAGCACTGATGACACACACGAAGACATAATTATCCAATATTCCTTTAAAAACATCAATTTTCTTCATCTCACGTGAGTTTATCTCATTGAAAACTTGCAAAAACAAAACACAAATCTTGTAAGCTACATGCATACAACAATTAAGCTGAAATATGAAATATCACATGATTTTAATTTAATCTTTCTTCAGTTTTTGGAGTCATAAATTTTTCTAAGCAAATTGTTTTGTGTTATTAGAAAATTGATGGATGAGCATGTGACTGCGGAGCTCCAGGATGGGAATCTCTCGGTGGCGTGAGGAAACGATTATAGGGGAGCCGGAGAAGAGGGGGCGGGTCGGGCTGGTAATTTTCTGGTACGCAAGAAATACAATGTAAAGAAGACATAAAAAAAGAAAATTTGTCACATCAGCACCGGACACACGTTAATTGAGGGGAAGGACTAATTGCCAAAAAAAAATTGGAAGGGCGTTTTTCTAAAATTAAAATTATAGAGACAAAAATAAAATTCGCTAGTTTTAGAGGGACCAAAAACATATTTTACCCAAAATTAAAAATGATTTAGTGTTCATTTGACTATTTAAAGAGGTCACACGGTCACTTAAAGTAACTTTACATTTGATATTAACCATTCTTAATTTGAACTAATGATCAATAATTACTTCCCTTATGTTTATATAAAAAATAGTTCTCTCACTTAATATATTTATAGGTGGCAATTCGGGCTACCCGGCCCGGCCCGACTTGATGCGAGTAGCGGGCTTTATCGGGTTGGGCTAAAAAACCTGGAAATTATTCGGGCTTCTAAAATAAGTGTCTAAGCCCTACCATTTTTGCGGGTACCGGGCTTTATCGGGCTGGGCTAAAAAGCCCAGAAGCTATTCGGGCTTCTAAAATAGGTGCCCGAGCCCTACGTTTTTGCGGGCCGGTCGGGCTAGCCCATTTTGCCGGCTCTATATATCTCATTATTATTACAGCTTAACATTAACATAGTATAAAATGGAGATAAAATTTCTCAATTAAATCATAATGTGTTTGCCATGTTTTCACTAACAATCTCTATATTTTAAGAGCGCCAAATAGGTTTTGCCCCCTTATCGTGTGTATAAATTTCAGTATCACATATTCACAATGCCTAACACTTTGTTTGGTTGTATATAAGAAAATGAGTGAAAAAAAAATAAGATGAAAAAGAGATATTTTCAAGTTTGTTTGGGGTTGAAGAAAAAATATAAAGAAAAGTGTAAAAATTATTTTCTTTTGCTTGGTTTAATAAAAAAAACAGAGAGGAAAGAGATTAAGAGTATTATAAAGTGTCTAAACTATCCTTATTATATAATTGCGTTGAAAGGGAAATTATGTCTTTTAGCCATATTCTCTCCTTTCCATGTCATTTTCTTTGCTGGTGAGTGGAGAAAACAATTTTAGTGGGCCCAACATTACTATCTTCTTTCCTCATAATTTTTTTGCAAAACCAAATCAGGGAAAATCCCTTTTATTTTACACTTTTCCCACCCTTTATTTTCTTTCCTTACCATTTCAATGGTTTCAAAGTGTAAAAGTGCACATTAACAAGTGTTTGCTTGTACCACCAAGCAAGTGAATCATATGGTAAGAGGTTGTTCCAGCTTAACAAGTGGTATTAATTTTGAGTCATGGGCACGCAATTGTGTTAAATACTCAGCAGGAGAGCCTTATTGCTCGTAGAGGTCATACTCAACTCGAAGAGAATTATCTATTATACATGTGGTCTTACATAAAAAAGTATCTACTTGTTACAAACTCACGGAATCTTCGGGCAACTAGTAAGCTAAAACTAGATGCCATAAGTTTGTAGGCATTCATGTGACTGACAATCAATTACGTGCTCGTCTGATTTACAGTTAGAATTGATTTTAAAATAATGACTGAAAATAAATTATGCACAAGTCACTGTACACATTTAACAATATTGTCACATTGTTTGTTAAATTTAATAACACATAAGGTATCAGTGTAAAACCTTTTGACACTAGCAATGTACATCTATTAAACTATGATAAAATACCAAAAGCATAGATAACAAAGTATGGATTTCTTTTTCTATTTTCAAAGAGTATCGACATTTTTTTTTTGTTTATCAAAGACTATTAATAATTCACTTTATTCTTTAAAGTGAATCTCAGAAGTTCTCAAGCATGAGGCCAACCATATAAGAATCAGCTGAGTATATACTAATTATTTGATTATTTCTCTCACCTGCACATTGAAATTTGAATAACTGTGCCTTCATCTCTCCAAATTTCTGAAGAAATTTATACAGTAAATTGATAAATTCTACTAGCATTTTTTAATGGTAAAAAAACTACTCCACAGATTCAATGGCACAAAAAAGCACTTCTTCTGCATCGTGGCATTCTACAAAAATCTTAGTATAAGCCTCTCTTGTATTCAGAATAACTTATAATCAAAGTCTCTAAAGTTAATCAGTACTAAACATGCAGTCCCAGGAGATATCAGCAATGTGATCATTACCAAGGTGAACCAAACAAACTCACCTTCAGGTACTACATGCTATGTTAGCAGAAACGAAATAACTCAAGCAGAACTCCGTTTTTTATTAATATTAACAATCAAGTTACTGTACAAGCAAACTTGACAAATAGCTCAGGTTCCTAGTGGCTGTACAAAAACACATACATAACTAGTAAAGAATAGCCTAAACTCACGTTGAGAGGGAAAGAATCTTCAAAATTTCTGCATTATCTTTCCTGCAGAACTACATCAATATAAGACAGAAGGAAAACGTCAGATTGCAGCAGTTTTAATATAATTCCATCAGCATAGTGCACATATATTTTTCTTCAATTCACGGTTTTGGGGAAAAATAAAATACGCACTTGGATAGTGAGATCCAGGTGTATCTTCTTCGTTGGTTTTGAAGTTCGTAGGATACTGAACTGAAATCATACCTTCATCTGCAGCAACTGCTGCCTCAGGTGAAGCCATTAACCCAACAGAAGCACTACTTGCAGATCTGATTCCTGCAAGCAAAGTCTTAGCAACATGAGTATTTTCACAAAGACAGGACTTCAAATGAGATGCATCGAAAATATTAGAGTTTGATGCTCATGAGAAGCCAGATACTGAGCTTGAAGATGAAATGAGAACTTTTTGCTGAATGCAACATAAATTTTATTTGATATACAACTATTTAATGAATGTCAATTTTAGATGTCTGATCTGGCTCCTCTACCCACTTTAGAGGATAAAGTGAGTCCATCTACACCATTAACTAATTTAATGGTTGAGATCAATTTAATAATTTCAAAAATTAAAGAAGAAAAAAGAAACAGCAACAAATAATCAACACCAATGAAAGGAGAAAGAAAACTAACTCTACAATTTCCGAAGAAAGACCAAATCTCAAAAACTGTCTCTATCTCTATCGTAAATCACCTTCAAGTCTCCACCCTCCTCTCTCACATCATTTATCAATACCAAAAATGGCGATTAATTCACCCACTTGCTGTTGAGTGCCACTTGTGGCTCCTAAAATTTGAAATTTGAATTTCGTTTCTGTGGCCGTTAAACATTTTCTGTTTTCATTTCATTTCATGTTTCATAGTTTTGTACAGGAAATAGAGAAACCATGACCTTTGGTTTGTAAAACCTGAAACATTGTTACAGAGTTTTGTACACTGTTTTCATTCTCAATTTACCTTTTCCCCCCTTTTTGTATTGAAAGCTTGGTTTTTTTAAAGATTAAGAAACCATGACTCTGTTTGTTTGTAAAACCTGTGAGAGGAAAATGTAATCAATCTTGTTGTATTTTCTGCAATTGGTAGTGTGTTACTGATGTCATTTACATATGCAGAAATAATATATAACTGTCATTACTGTGCAAACCTTCCCCCATTCTCGATTGCTTCTAGCATGAGACTTCAACAAAATTATGGTGACATAACTCATCCAAAATGAAGGCTAAATAGGCAGTGATAGTGAGAGTGGGTTGTGAGTTTTGTCAGAATGAGGCAGAGGGAGGAGGAAGGAGTTTTGAGAGTGGGTCAGAAGTTTTGGTGGTGCAATGGAAAGAAGAATTGCAGCAGGGAACTGTTTTCTTTTAGGTTTTAAAATTATTAAGTTAATCTTAGCCATTAAATTAATTACAGTTTTTCTAACCTCTGCAACATTGCACAAGATAATAAATTAAAAGTGGAAATGTTTTATTGAAAAATTTAACATTTAATATTACCAAATACCAATGCATTGAATGTTGTGGTAGTTGTAATTTCCAATAAAATCTTTCCACTTTTGATTTATTATCGTGTGCAATGTTGCACTGGTTAGAAAAACTGAATTAATTAATGGTATAGATGGGCCCAGTTTACCCTATAAAGTGAGCCTTCTCACTTTAGAGGAGACAAATCTTTTAGATTTCCATGTATCCTTATAGTTGTAAATTGAGCAAAGCTGTACAAGCACAGGTTTGAATTATTTATGCAGCAACTTTAGGCCCGCCTCTCTAGAGCAGAAAGGCAGTAACATACTAACACATCAAGAGGTTAAGGGAATGGGGTATTTCCAACACATTGAAAGAAGATTAACAAATCCTGAGCTCCTAAAGTAAGTTTACAATGTCTCAAGATGTTCAATCAAGATTCAAGAAGGTAGGTTAATCTAGTTTGGTAATTCCCTATCAGAGATATTAAACATGTCTTTTATGTTTGCATCTAGTTTCTCCCACAATATAATCTATATTCATTAATCATTACCACATTTATCCACCATTTATAATGTGAAATGATAATTTAGTATCAGGGTACATCCTCAAAGCCATAAGGCTATATATAAAATCATATGCAGGCTGCAGTGGAATGTCAACAAGAAATGCATATATTGAATCAGAGATGAGACTGATGTGGCAAATACATGCATTAATCAAAATATCACTCATAAGTTTTGTCAATTCAGTAGACATATTTGATTTCAAAATAGAGCTTGTTATTTGCTACCATGATGAAAGAGTGGTAAAAACTAAAAATGATAGAACAGAAACAAAAAGTAAATCAGACCCTAATGATATCCCCTATATCTTGCTGATGGTGAAGTTACACATTACACTCAATTTGATAAGTTTTTGTCTCATTTAGGATAGACCTTAGATGTAAGAGTGAAGTAATGACCATGATTTGAGAAGTAGTAGAACTAAATCAAATGCTTACTAATACAAAAAATGCTTGGATAACTAGTAACTCACATAAGAAATAGATATGAAAAAAGAACACAAAAAAAGGTGGCTATAAAGTAAATGAAGTTTCAAGTTTGGGCCATTAATATAAACTTTAGAAGAGCTACAGTTGCATTGCAAATGAAGACATGCCAATGTACAATATACACAGGTCTATGCTCAGATTTATGGACAAAATGAAAAGAACAGATGCTTGTTTCCATTATTTTATTAAAACCAACAATTTAGTATTTACAGGGACACTATTTAGCTGTTCTGTTCAAATGTGAAATGCTACATATATGGCACAGCACCAGTTTAAGATGTAAGCATATGCCTTACTATTAAACAATAAGTTGTGTGTTTGAATTATCTTATTTTATATTTAAAACAGCTAATAATTCAAATCTTAACAAGAGATCCTTCAAAAGAAATGTCCTAAAAATCAACCAAAACCAAACATGCACTAATTACAGCTTATAGAACTGGAAGACAAACCCAGCAAAAGAACAGCTAATTTACCGTGGAGTATAATGACAAGGAAGAAGAAAATAGTGATGACCATAGCTGAAAGACTGGTATATGCTGATGATGATGATGACTTCCCAGCTTTCATCTTTCTTACTGCTTTCATTTTCTTAACCCTAGCACGCTTCCTCAAGGCAAGCTCAGCAAGTTCCTTCACAAACTTCTGATCACCAGCATCCAGTGCTGGACCCTTAGGAGGCAGGGGTGGTTTTGGATGCTTTCTTGGGTTTGTGGGCTTAGTCTTCTGTTTTGTATGAATACCATTTACATGATATAATTGCTGTTGGAAATGTGAACCTCTGTCCACCAACAATTCCAAATTATTTTCATCCACAACCACAACATCACCAGATTTTGATGCATTGCTACATGACTCAATCCTAATTTTACCCTTATATGATTCTATCTCACTGAAATAAAGATCATTGCTTGCATCCTCTTCGCTAGTATTCCCACCACTTTCAAGGTCAAATTCAACGTCTTTTTCTCTCTGAATAGGGTGGCCCATCTGATTAAATCAAATTCACCAATAAATAAACCAGCTCCAATCACGCAAAAGGTAGGATTTTCAATGGTTGAAAACTTAAATAGATTACTCAAATGCAATGAATTCAAAAATTGATATGAAAATAATAACAATAATAGTAAAAAGAAGATAACAAATCGAAATTAAATAGAAGAGGATAATGGTGATGATGAAGAAGAAGAGGAGAGAAGGTACCTTACCTTAAGTCAAGGGTATAACCCTAGGATCGGTGGTATTCTTGAAACATTCCTCCTAACTAGGAATCTGTAGATGCCCGCAGGCGCACTCATACACAGACAAAACATTTTTTAAAAACAAATAAAAAAACAACAATTTAAGGTTTTTTCCCTTCTGATTAATAATGGCCAGTGGTTTTTCTTCTTTTCTCTCTTTCTTCCTAGTAGTATTTATTTATTTATTTATTTATTTTAATGTTTTTATATTGAAGCCGAACTGTTCCGTCTATGGTAATGGTTGAAAAGGGAGTTTTTTGGAAAAGAGTCAACAGACTCACTCTGTCCTCCCAATTCCCATTCCCAAGTCCCACAACAAGACGGCAACGGCTATTTCCTGGTTATATCCATTATCCATTACGTGTCAATTTTCAAGTGATAAATTATTAAGTTTTATTTCCCTACCTTTTATATGAGCCCTAAGTAAGAATATAAAAAATAAAAAACTTTTATTAAAAAAATATTTATAACATTACACACATAAAAATGTAATAAATATATTTTATCTTGAGCTTTAAGATCAAAATTGTATATAATTCAATTATGAAGAATTGATTTTAAATTACTTCTGTTCAATATGTTTCGTAAAGTGTGCTCACTCATTTTCAACCATTAATTTCTAGAATCAATTCTACTCAACTGTAAACCAAATGGTAGTTAAGTGATCAAAATCATTTTTCTGTCGAAGAAAACTGATTGTAAGTCCCCCTTCTAAAAAAAACTAGGCTTAATTGCACTTTTAGTCTCCTTATTATTCCAAATTCGTGATTTTGGTCCCTCTAACACATACTTGGGAGGTATAGAGAGACCAAAATTTTGAACTACATCGCGAATTTGGAATAATAATAGGACCAAAATCGCGAAAAAAAAAGTAGAGGTCCAAAATCGCGGATTGATGATAATAGGGAGACCAAAAGTGCAATTAAGCCAAAAAAAACTAATATTTTAGCTCGCATGCTACTCGTATGCTAGTTATATCGGTCAAATAAATAATCGTTATACTAGTATATTAGTCCACCTAATACGCGGATAAATGTATATTTTTATTTAATTAAAATTAAATTTATGATAATATATTATATTTTATATTAAAATCTAATTTACGTTATTAATTGATAATAAGATATAATAAAAAATTAAAATAATAAAGATAAGAATAAATATTTATATATTAAAAAAAGATTGAAATAGAAAATAATAATTTAAGATTTTGAATCTTAATAAATTTCAAAATTTAAGATTAATATTTATTAGGATTTAAAAATTCAAATAGGAAGTATTAAAAAAAATCAAATAGGAAAAAAAAGAAGGATAATCTCACTCTCACAAATGTGAGTGGAATTCACCATCCCATGAGAGAAAGAGTGAGAAAGTCAAAAATTATTGAAAGAGAGTAGAATGAGTGAGTGTCTCACTCTCTAATGTAGAGGTGGGAATAGGCTAAGCCGAGCTAGGCTTTCCAAGGCCTGAGTCTGGCCCGCACCTTAAATCCATGACCTGAGTCTGACCTGTTTACCTGACATTGGCTTTATTTTATGGTCTGAGTCTGACTTACTTAAAGCTTGACAAGGCCTGAAAGCCTGTTTAAAAGTCTGTTTTAAAGTAAGGTACTTGAATATATCATAAGCATATGTATGAATAGACTTATAGGTTCAAATTTTTAACATACTTAAATGTTTATACAAGCTAATAAGTATATAATTATAAGGAAAAGTAATAAAAAATCTTTATAATAATAATAATAGCAATATAAAAAATATTAGTATTTTATTTATATTTAGTTAAATAGACCGGCCTGATAGGCTCAAAAGGTTTTTTCGATGACCTGAAGCATAACCTGTTTTGCTATATAAGCTTTTGAAAAAGTCTTAGCGTGCTCTATTTAATAAATTGGCCTGGCATGACCTAGACTTAATGTAGACCGGGTAGTAGGCCCTTGACGAGCGGTCTGACCTGTTCTCACCCCTACTCTAATGTAAGGTATCAAAACTATAATACAGATAGTTGATTTTAAAATTTAAACAATAGAATTCAGAGGATGAAAAAACTACTATATGAAGATCATTCATGTGCTTTTTAATTAATGTTTTATGATTTTAAAACGAAAACAATTAACGTGCTTCTTAATCATTATTTTAAAAATGTAAACAAAAATTTAAAGGATGATAACAAATTTTTTAATTATAAAAGTTGATTGCTTTATTTTATATTTTAATAATTTAAAATTAAATTTAAAAAAAAAATGTTGATTAACGTGGAAACTTCATTGATCTACGAATAGGATGAGAATTCCATTACTCTTAGAATAAGTCACATACAAGTACTTAATTTTGATATATATTGGTACATTTGGAAACAGAACTTTTGATAAATTTTAAACTGTTGTAATAATATTCTCTAATAAAAATATTACACACGCAATATTAGTTTTTAATTATCTCAATGTATTTTACTTAATTGAATATATAAATATAATATGCATATTATATTCTTTTTTTGAGAAATAATTACTAAATATAAAAACCTTATCTAGTTTTTTTAGACATGACAATTAAACTCCGAACTTGTGGATGCTGCTCTGTTTTAACTTTGATGGAGAAAACTCGCTTTATCAATACATACTATCACTAATTACATAATGACCTAGCAACCTTGAATTTTTTATGCATTTCTCTCCATTTCTATGGGTTAATAAGTGTGGCCAACTTTGGGTTAGGAATGGAAATCATAGGGTGTTATGGTGGTTTTTTGGTATTTAGACCATTAGGATGAGGAGGTATTGAAAAGTGAAACTAGCTAGGTCGTTAATTTGTAAGTGTGTTAGATGAACTTTTAGATCATCCTCTGTTTATTAGTTGTTATCCCTGTAATTGCTGGTGGTACCTCAAAAACTAGTGGTGGTCTTAAATTAGATGGCCTTACAAGGTGTTTTTTTTTATCTATGTCTAGCTGATCACAAAACATATTAATGCCACAACAAAACATATTAAAGCCACAATCCCAATGGTCTGTAAGGTAGAATTTTGAATTGAATGTACCTTTTTTAATTGTAAAAATCACAACATTTAAGAATAAAAACTAAGTAAAATTTCAAACCTAACTAGTGTCCAGATTTTGTTCACGCTAATTTGGATCAACGGTTAATGATCGTTGTTTCGGAAGCAAAATATTTGACATGAAAATTTTTGAGGTACAAGTGTTTGCATTTTAAGTTTTTCATTTATTTCGGTTACCAAAAGCATGACAATTTAAACTATATCACATTATAGATATATAAGTAGAATGATCAAATGTAGCATTAATTTGGAAGTCATGGTTTCCTCTGTTTGAATTTAGGGGAATATGTTGTTGAAGACAAATGTAACATAAAGGATGAAAATGAAATCATGGACTTTAATGAAAGATTAAAATGAACTATTTTATTCATGAAACACTAAAATGAGTTATTTCATTATCACATCATCATAAATACATGATACTTAATGTGTCATATCAGTGTTCCCATTAGAGTTAATTGACAAATGGTGAACAGCGAGAATAGACGGAAAGATCGAAAGCATATAATTTCCTTATTTTAGACACAAAATTTAAAATTCCTTCAATATTTCATGGAGCAAATTAACATTTAGAATGTTTGATAAAATTAGTTGAAATGTTAGCTGATTTGATTGAATGTGTTTGATAAAACGAATTGAAATTGATAAAATAACATATAAGAACATAATTAATTATTAAATAATAATGAGTGAAAATGATTGGATGATAAACTTATAATGAATTTTCAGCTAAAAAACTACTTACCATACACTAATAAAATAATTTCAACAACTAATTCTAATTTTTATCTAACTGAAATGTCTTCCCCATCACATTTGCTTTTTTTTTGGTAAGATAGTGGTGGTCTTAAATTAGATGGCCTTACAAGGTTTTTTTTTTATCTATGTCTAGCTGATCACAAAACATATTAAAGCCACAATCCTAATTAGGGGTGGGAACAGGCCAAGCCGCTCGTCAGGTACCCACTACCCGGCCTACATAAGGTCAGGTCAATTTTTTAAATAGATCAAGCCAAGGTTTTTTCAAAAGCCTATATAGCAAAACAGGTCAGGTTTCAGGCCATCGAAAAAGCCTTTTAAACCTATCAGGCCGACCTATTTAACTAAATATAAAAAAATACTAATATTTTTTATATTGCTATTATTATTATAAAGATTTTTTATTACTTTTCCTTATAATTATATACTTATTAGCTTGTATAAACATTTAAGTTTGTTAAAAACTTGAGCCTATAAGTCTATTCATACATATGCTTATGATATATTTGAAGTACCTTACTATAAAACAGGCTTTTAAACAGACTTTCAGGTGACTTTAAATAGGTCAAGCTTAGGCCATAAAATAAAGCCTATGTCAAATAAACATGTCAAACTCAGGCCATGGATTTAAGGTGCAGGCTAGGTTCAGGCCTTAAAAAGCCTAGCTGGACTCGGCCTATTCCCACCCCTTATCCTCCTGATGGTCAACCCATCACATTTACTTTAATTTTTATTTTCAAGCGACATTGTGAAATGCAGAGTGGATCGCAGACCTTGTGACCCTGCTGCCGCTTCTTCATTTTCTTTCTTTTCTTCAACTGAGTCCGGCCCAGGGCTTGTTTCCGCTTAAGACCAACCAACCAAATAGTCTATTCTATTTCATCGGAGACCCTTTTCCTCAAAGCCTCAACAACAAGAAGGGTTTCGCGAACCACGCTCTAATGCTTCTAACAATTTCATGCTGCCTCGTCCCAAGCGGAAATCTGCGTAGGGCCACTCTAATATGGCAGCTTCTCCAGGTATGATCATGTTTAAACAATATGTAATTATGTATACAATAATGTTTGCAAATTGCAATTCGTCAACGGAGGTGATAGTTATAGGAGTTGATTCCAAATTCTAACTAGTCCAATGTCTAACAAATCTTGCTACCTCTTTGTTAGTTAGTTATTTATAGGCTATAATGCAAATCAATCATCATTCACAAGTCTTTGTTTCTCGGTTGTGAAGTAAATTTCTGCTATAGATTATAGAACGACACAGTTGAGGCGATTCTTTTTTTCTTCGTTCCTATTGCAAACTTGTTCATTGTCAGTCTTAACAGCCTTAATTTCTGCAAATCATATTTCTTTTTTTTTTTTCCTGGAAATCATTACAATTTTTATATTCCATTTTGAATGCAATAACTTGGAGCATTTGTAAAGCCCTGAATAATTAAGATTTGAACTCGTTTCTTTTGATTCTTTCATGGTTTTGACAACACTGAAAATGTTTTGAGTGCATTATCAAGATAATAGTTGAAACTGAATTCAGTATCTTTATGTTGCTGCCTGCAATAGTGTTCTGAGTTTGGTGTTTTTTCCAGCTGGCTACTCAGTCTGGAAGAAATTCTCATACAGTTTCTGACCTGATTAGCCTACAAGTTCCCAAGCCAAAGCTCCTCCAGATTGTTACCAGGCTGCCCTGACTATTATGAGTATTGCCACAACTGTGTCACTTAAGGAAGCAGAGTATAGTTTTAACTCTTTTGAGTTTTGATCTTGTTTGTACAGCGTTTCTTTAACTTTGCTGTGTGATGGTCAGTCTTAAAGTTCATACAGTGGGAGAAGCCTGAGGAGTATGCCTTGTATGATGTAGAGGAAAGAACACAAGGATCTTGGCTGTCTTCACTCACATTTGTTGTCATCTTGCTCTTGACGAGATGCTCTAAGGTACATTATCAAAATTTTCTTTTCCATTAACAAATTCAGTAAAACATAAAAATCAGCAACCTTCTTACCCACCCTATATCTTCATTTCTTTTTAATTGGTTCATTATTGTTTTACAAAGTGTTCTGTAGTCCCATTGAATTTTATCGGGCTCTGATTCTGATTTATTTTGCACAAGTCTGACGGTCTTCCTATGCATTCTGAATGCATATTCCAATTTGTTGTAATAGTTCTACTTCAGCGATCTTCCATAAGAGTCTGCACTTGAAATCAAAGAGGGATTTTTCTGTTCACTTTGTGTACTGGTGCTGTCCCCTTGGTCTTTTAGTATATTACATTAAAAACAATTAGTGGTTCCCCTTGTTGCTTTATCTTTTTTCTCAAGAGTAGATAATTAGAGCCTACTTTGTTTAAGAAAATGTTTTCTGTCTGCCCCTTATATTTTCACTAGGTAATCATAAGAATCTCATCTTATTTTCACTTTGTTTCCTAGTTCCAAATATTTATGCACGAAATATAAAATGTCGTTTTCACCTTTTCTTGTGCAAATCTTTCGAATTAGAAAACAAAGTGAGAATATGTTGACATTTTTGTAATTATTAATAAAACGGAAAATCGTTTCACTCAAAACAAGTCCTTAATTACTAGTTTCTTCCACTAAATTCTCTCAGTTATTTTCTGCTTGTTGCCATTTGGGCTTTGAGGATAGTTGGGCTCTGCCATTTCTTGCAGATGACAAGTTTTTGCTTCTTGAAAGTTGAAACTAGCTTAAAATATAAATATGATCATAGTATCATACTGTGGCACCTTTTTCTTAAATAAAACTGATTTACTTCTATATTTAGTCAGTATACTGGCCTGTGTTTGCTGCTTAAGTTTCTGTGCCATGGTTCTACTACTTCATTTAACGTGCTGTAATACAGGAAAAAGTCATGTTCATGGGCTGTCGGAAACAAGTCCTGTTGTTTGACAGGTTTAATATTATTTTCCTTGTTGGTCTCTTGAAATCCCAGTACCTTCTAAATTGCTGCAAAATTAATCTGTTAACGTTTCTTGCAGTTCTTTTCATTCGATTGCTTCACTTCCTTCCAAATCTCTTTGAGCGTGAGAAAAACTTCTCAAATCTTATTCGCTATGATATTACAATGATATTATTCTACTATTTATACAATTCTCTATCTAATTCTAACTCATGAATGACACAACTTTCACTAACGTTACTAACTTGATTGTAACTCCTCTACTAATCTTCTAGACTAGTGTATTCTACAAATATACCCTTATTCGTACCATATGCTAATCTGTAACTGGGGATATTAGTTGCATTTCTATTTTCATACTAGGAAATGTACTTGAAAAGGATATATTCTGGATAATTTCTTGCGTTTTGAGATTTAGATAACCTAATGGTAAGCTAAAATTTTCTTAATTAAGACTGTTTAAACCTGTGGAAGTAGGGTAGTTTCTGGTGGTTGTAAAATAGTCTCCCAAACCCCCCTGTAAAAAAAAAAAAAAAAAAAGACTGTCTGATTAAGGCGTGCTATTCTCATTTCATTGTGCTGTGGCAAGCTTTTGTTTATTTGTTTTTTTTGTGGACGCAGGGTATTGCTTTCTGCTGTGGATTCACGTTTTCATGTATGAGAGCAATTCATACACGGCTTTTCAATTAAAGAAATGTTTGGGTTTTTATTGTACTTGCATCGTTTTTGGTTGAGAGATAGAGAGTAGTAATGAGAAACTACATTAAGCCAGCAAGTCATGATAAGAAGTGCGGTTCCACTCCTGCTGTAGGCACCGCAAATTATGGATCCGCTGTCTGCTTGATATATACTCCTAAAATTTTAACACAAACAATTATTGTCTATACTGAAATTAAATTTTGACATAAATAGCGTTTTTAGTGTAATTCAATGTGATAAACGATGCCAAAATAATCCATCTCATGCATTCGTGTTACTTTTGGTGTTAAAATTGTGATTGATTGATTGTTGAGGTTCCTGTGTTCTTTTTTATTATCTAGAAACTAGATTCCAAAAGGACCAGGGATCCCCTCTTTTTCTATCCAAGTTTGATGTATTGCTTGGTTAATCGAGTCAGCAGGTTCGTAATGCTTGGCATTTATTTGTCATTGGGGTTCAGGAATAGAAGAATATAGGCAATTTAAATAACCCTTTTGGGTTTGGAAGAAAAGAACTGGGTTACTGATTATTCCCCACTTTATACTGAACAAGTGAAAGATTTCAAATCGATGCAATGTATCTGGCATTTGCCGTTAAAGAGAAAGAAAACGAAAGCGTACAAGAGAGAGATTGAAAGAGACCAGGCCCCGCGGTTCTTTGACGGTGGCGTGTCGTATATAACCTCTTGCATATGTGTTGGCCTATCTATGCCTATCCGTGAACGGCTATCAAACTTGGAACTTCAATTATTCTTCTAAATTGAGAGTCTCACCTGCTCAATAAAACAAAATTTAAAAACAGGCACGAGCTGTCTTGATGCCTTCATAAAGAAAGCTAACATGTGTCGTTATCAAGATCTATTACATCATGGTGACCATATCACACTTAATATTCTTAGCTTGTATAAATTTTTCTCCTTTTGTTTTGGTTCTCTTTTAATTCTACCACTCTTGAATGGATTGCATCGCGTGTAGGATACAGAGATGCATTTATTCATCCCGCTCAAAATGGATCAGAGTGGTTGAATTACTCTTCCTATTTATAACCTCGCGCCCATTTTGGGATAAGACTTTCACCACCAGATAAAAAAAAAACATTTACCTATAATGAGTTTTTCCCGGAACAGAACAAAATAAGCAAAACTTCTACACCTATTGTTCTTCCCGTTTTAAAACCTTAACCTAACAATCGTTACTGTTGTACATCTGTGAAATCAATGCACATTCCTTCAGCAAAAGGAAACAAAAATACAAGACAAATAAGGAGTCAGAATCAGAAGATTTAAAATAAAAAAAAGGACACAAGTCTATTTACTATATATCTTTTTTTCATCATTTCCACACACGGCCCAACCCACCAACGCAAACTTTGTTCCTCTTTTTTTTTTTTGGTTCTATACCGAAAGAAAATATTGAAGCAGAACAATTCAACCAGTGATAATCCATCATGTTACAGTGATAATCATGATGCGGGCTACGTGCAAAAAGATAAAGTGGGCTTTACAAGTATGATCATAATCACTAATATTACCACCTGTCAGTCATAAGGTAGAAAAATTACATGTAGCAGTACTAGATTTCTCACCTAAGTCTCTTAGGAAAAAAGTCAGCAAAAATAATAAATCACATAGAACTGAAGCAGCAATGGAGTTATATTATATATATCTACTCTTCTTTCAACATGTGTGAAGGAACAACATCTTGAAGAAGCCCATGGTCCCTTAGAAATGCAGTAGTCCCTGGATTACAAAGCTGTCTCTCTTGAGTAAAAGCACCGTTTTTTGAAGATGAAGAATCATTATAATTAGGGAAACCCAAAGACGACAACGTATTGACAAGTAGTTGTTGGTGGTGGTGGTGGTTCTGATACTGAGATAAGTAGTTTCCTGACAGAACTGAAGCAAAGTTGGTGGCGGAGACACCTGGCCGTATCGGAGCTCCGGCGAGGCCTGAACGAGGCATAACTGGGCTTGGATGTGTGTGTTGGCCTTCATAGGTTGTGACTACAACGCTTGGATCAGTGAAAGATCGCTCCACGCGTTTCTTCACATTACATGAAGCACTGGTGCAACGATAGTAGCTCCTACATATCATATAGTATTGTATTCCAAATGTTAATTAAAAAGCATGTATTTTTTGTTTAATGGAGAATTAAAGCATTATTACTACCTGGGAAAGGGGCTGTTTTTCACAGCCTTTTGACCGTACTTTCTCCATCTGTATCCATCTTCGAGATGATCGACCTCGCTTTTAGTCATGAACGCGAATCTTGGTTCTCTCTGTCTCTTCTGATTTGTCTTCTTAGCCTTCAACCTAAACCCAACAACAACCAGATCCCAGAATCCATCAAATCTAGTTTACAACCTTCCTAACATCAACCACTTCTAGTCTATTGTATCTCTCAAAAGAAAAGATTAAAAAGAAAAAGAAAACAAAAAAAAGCAAGTTCATTCTATTTGTTTATCAAATTGGATTGTGAAATAAGTTCTCCTTTGCAACATTAAAGCAAAAGAAGATATAAAAACACGTACTTTATACTAAACCACAACAAATTATGTCCTTCACATCCCATGAACCACACGCTTGTGAAATTAACTTTTGAAAAATGAACCTTAAAATACCCCCTCCCTCCCCAAATAAGAATGAAAACAAATTAAAAACCCAGGCTTAAATAGTTAATAATTGCACAAAATAATAAAAAAAATCAAGTAACAAACCCTTAATCCTTATCCTTTCATCACAAAAAATGGTTTTCACTTTTCAGTAATATTCAACAAAAAGTGAGAGAAGAGATAAGTAGAGAAACCCACTGTTTCTTGGTCTTTTGGTGTTCTTCTGGTTGGTCTACAGTCTTATTCTGTTCATCATTGACAGCCTCACTGGAAGCTGATGAAATGGAAGAAGAGTTAGGAGTGGCAGGTTGTTGGTTCAAGACCTCAGAACAGTCTTTCCCAGTGTCAGATGGAACCTTAGTAGGGTGGTGATGAGTCACAGCCACAGAAGTCATAGTTGATAGTTGTGGTAAATCAAGCAGAGGACTATAGTCCTGAACACCCAGTAACTCCATAAACCCTAGAGAGCTCTTTTCCACCTCAGAGTAATCGAACACGTTAGAGAATGGATAACCGTTTGAATTATAATTACCAGGGAAAGAAGAGGAACCAACAACACCACCATCCTCAGTCTTCACAGCCATCTCTTTCTTCTTCTCCATATATACAAGATCTCTCAAATGCTCAAACCAAATCCAAATCTTTCATTTCTCAGCACTACAGCAAACTCAAACCTCACACTAGTAAGGGGTGGAGACTGGTGAGAGGTAGGGTTGATCTGGTAATATAGAAAGAGAAAGAGAGAGAGAGAGAGAGAGAGAGAGAGAGAGTTTGCAAGAAAGTGAATGGTGTGTGTGTGTGTGGAAGGAACAAAGGTAGAAATGAAAGCAAGACTTGACCGGCAATTGTAGGTCATTAACTGGTACGTACAACGTTGAGCCGGTGGCATTCAATGCATGAATGGTCGATGCTTTCATACGTAGCATTTGACCGCTTAACCGGTTTTGTGTGTGAACGGGGTTCCGCGTACACTGCCACGTTCTGGATTCTAACGGCGTTAAATGAATATAGTATTCTTTTTTTCTTTTTCTTTCGGAAATGCCAATTTGCATTAGTCTTTTGTAAATGCCAAATTGCAATAGTGTTCGCTCGTGTGCATGTGAACTGGGAAATCTGATCAATCCCCAAAAGTTTTGCGGTCACTTTCATTACTTTCTTTTTATTTTATTTTTTTCCCTCTTTTTTAACTTTCCGTTTTTTTGGTTTCACAATGCAAAACTTTTGTACCAGGTTCACCCAAAGTTACATTAAAACAAACTAACAAAACGAATTTATGAATAACTTAAGAAAAAAAATCCTAAATCATGAAATTAATTTAAATTAAATAAATTGGTGAGCCAATGGATCACAGGTAACTGAGATTGTATCCTAACCCATTACTGATGAAAGCTAGCAAAAGAATGAATTGGAAGGTTTGGCTTTGATGTGTTTCTATTGAGTATATAAATGGGAAAGAGCTGATCCAGTTAGTTCGGTGGAAAAGAATATAAGTCATAACTTTTGTTGGTAAGCCGACCATAGCTGAGGGAGGCATTAGTGAGGAAGTAAAGATTCATATTTTACAATCCTCATTCCCATCTCTAGTAGTAGCATAATTAGCATCCATATATGTTGTCGGTCGATGTGTTTGCTTTTCCATGTCTTATTTCTAGCAAATAAAAGTATAAAGCCCTTCTTAAGTCTCTTTTAATTTCCAATTCCACATACACGAGCTATATAGACTTAAATGGAGAGAGTAATTGCTTATTTTTATGAAAGCATAGAACTTGATGAGAAAGTTAAAAGAGCAACTGCCAATAGGAAAACCACAATATAGAAAATGGGGAAAATATAAGAAACCAAATAAAAGTTGCAAGATATGGAACCTCTTTTCCATAATTCTTTACGTTTGTGATGCGAAAGAAAATAAGAAAAGTTCATGCACGTGTGTATTTAAGTGCGTGTTTGGTTTAATGTGATGAAACGTGATAAATTCACGTTTTTAGCATTATAAATAGTTAGTTTGAAAAATTTAAATTTAAATTTGATCAATTTAAATACTAAACTAAACACACACTAAGTACAAGATAATGATGATCGATTGGACTAATGCTTCTTTTATTTTGTGTTTAGTGGTTTGTGTGATGTGGAACTCAAATTTAGACCTCTCTATAAATATTTATAACATATCCATATTATATTTTTATTATTCACCTTTAATGGTGTGTAATCGCATATACATGTATTTATGTAAATGTCATGAACGAAATCATTATACACGTGTATATGTAGAAGAATTCAATCATAGAATAATAATTAATTTGGATATCAAATTCATAGCGAGACTGATTAAGCAAGAGCTAGGAGAGGTATTTTTTCTCTATTCTTTTTACCACTCCCAATCCATGACTCATTGTTTTGTGATAGTACTGTGTACTTAGTTTTGGAGTCCGTTCAAAAAATTGTTTTGTAACAATAAATAATCAGTCGGAGTTATCTCCAAGGAAACGCTCCTCTAAATGGTGGATATCTGTTTGGTGTGTACCTTGTCGTACCTCACCTATTCAACTATATAAACGTACGCCCGCAAAAAAAGGCCATGTTCTTTCGTCCCGTTTCAATTTCTTTAACTTGATGGGTCCCCACTCCCTAATCCCTATTCATATCTATATAAAAATATTTACTGAATTGAAGATGTCACTGACAGTAGAAAAGAAAAGTGGAATCTGGTGAGGGAAGAAAAGAACCATAAGTGTTAGTTAATTGGAAACGAACCAGGTTTCTGTATACATAGAATGGTAATTCATAGATATTAAGGAAGCAACAGGGTGGGATGGGGTTTATGTTCCCTCTGCCTGCGCCACGCCCAGAATCTTTTATTTATATATATAATAAGTCCATGTGCGATTTAAATGAAGGGTACGTCCTAGTGATAAGGCATCCTATGGAACACCTTTGGATCAATGGCATATATTAATTGGAAAATGTTGAGTATAAGCCTAATGCGCTGTAACCCGTCTAAAAATAATGAGAGGTGTACCATTTTGGATATTAGTCAGCATTTAATGACTCATAATTCTTTAATCGATAATTTAATTTGCTAGCTCATACTTTAACCATCTCATACCTTAATTGAGTTATATTTTGTACCAGATTAGATACATTTTTCAAAAAAAAAAAAATCTATGAAAAGAAAATGCGATAAATAAATGAAAAAGGTAGAATGAATCCAACACTTTCATCAATTGAAATTAATCTGTATAACCCAACTTCTTAATAAGCTCTCTTATTTACAAGGTGAGAATTGCAATTATGATGAGAAGAACAACTTTGACAATGTCAATCAATGACATTTAATAAACAAATACAATGAATCAATTCTATGATAAAATTTGTACTATTACTCCAACCAATTAATATGATACATATAACAACATAAAGGCATTGTATCACACTATAATAAATCAGCGATCTAGATACAAATGGGTAAAGTTGACCATGACATCATCACTAATAACGTCTGCGATGCTAAAAGACATTACTGTTGATTTTTTACATTTTTTAGGTAGCGTCGGCTAAGTCGACGCTAACTTTATTAAATAGCGTCGGTTTGGACGACACTTATGGTAAAATAAATATTTTTTTAAAAATTTTATTTAGCGTCGCCCGACACTAAAAAGTATCACTGTTGAATTTTTTTACATTTTTTTTTGTGTGGCGCCAGTCAAGTCAACGCTAACTTTATTAAATAACGTCGGACTGAACGACACTAATGATAAAATTAACTTTTTTTAAAATTTTTTTATTTAGCGTTGACAAAAGTCTATGCTAAAGGCAAAAAAAAATACTTTTAATTTAATATACTGGAATGGAGTAATTGATCTTTTGGAGAGAAAGAGAAATTTTTATTTAATAAAGAAAAATGAAAGAAATTATTTTAATATTTGAAGATAAAAAATAATATAAATTTACTTAAAAGTATTAAGATGAAAGATGGACTTTAAAGTAATTAATAATTAGATAATTAAAAACATAAAAAAATATTAAACAATAAAAATGTTATGTGTTGAAAAAACTCATTAAAAAAAGGGAAAAAAATCTTATTTAATTCCTTTAACTATATATATTATTTTTAGAAACAATTCTAGGGAATTAAAATTGAAGGGACGAGAATCGAGTAGGCGCAAAGAAATTTCTTAAAAATATCAAAAAGGAAGATTGGCATGATCCGTGGTAGCTAGTTCCCTATAGCCATAGCAACCCAACCAGGTTACACGGAGTGATGGCCCCCTTTGCAGTTTGCATTTCCATGCGCGAGCTCACGATTTCTTTCTTCTTCTTCTTCTTCTTTTTTTTTTTTTGTATATAGAAAAAATTTATATTATATTTTGAAGGTAATATTTATTTTTTTTAGTTTAACCATATGTATCCTCCACAAGAGGCAATCCTGTTCGAGCCGGGAACATTCACATCATGGTGAGCTAGCTCTCTCAGCGGGGATTTTTTGGTTTGAATGTAATATTTTGAACTTTTGTTAAATGATGTTTTAAATTCATTTTTTTGACTTTTATAGTTATACAATTTATATATCAACTTTTATACGGATTACGAAGTGTAGTATCCACAGAAATATAATGGCATTGTTCTTCCAAATCTCACACGTGAGGGGATACCTTGTACCCTTCATACAATCACTTGTATGCATTCTCCACCCACCCTACACTTGGTAGAGTTATGTTGTTCATACAACCAACTTATACAACAACATATACAACACATTTTTTCTCCCTATCTCTCACCATCAGATCTCACACTTCTCCCTCTTCTATTCTTATCTCTCTCTTAGTTGTATGCTATGTTGTATAACTATTGTTGTACAAATAGCATTTCTCCACTTGGTAACCCCATCTCTATGTGTGTATATCTAAGCTAGTTTCTACTTTATGTAATTGCACGTCGTTACCATGTCATATTGTCATGTACCCTGCTTTATTAATATGTGAGAATAGATTCATCTTGTTTTTAGGTTTTTTAATATGTCAGTTATTGTACTCTTTTAGTTGAGCATCTATACTTAATTGAGCATGGCTAATTTTTTGGGTTAGGTATTTTAAGCTCTTTCGCCTATTAAGACCGGAAGTTGGGGGTTGTGTATGCTCTTAAATAAGTATATTTATTTGAATAACTAAATGATCCATCTAGCTAAATTCTTAGTTGTATATTTGTTTCGTGTAGACTCTAACACTGTGTTCGGGGAAAAAAAGTGAAAGGAAAGAAAATAAAAGCAAAAATTAAATAAAATAAGGAGAAAAAAATGAAAAAAAAAGAGTAAATTTTTATGTTGTTTGAAATGATCGAGTGAAAAAAAAAGAGGAAATAAAAAGAACAATAGGAAGCAATAAAACATATTTAATACATATTTACCTTATACTTTTTAAATAAAAATGTTAATATTGAAGTTATTAAAACACAGATAGCAAAATAAAATCACAAGATTTCTTTTGTTTTTTTAAATAATTTTACCTATGTTAGTCGTATATAATGACAATCGAAAAAGTTGATCAACATATTACATAATCCTCTATCCACTAGTGCAAAAATATTGTTCCACGACGTTTAATCCACGACGGTTTCCACAGAACCGTCGTTGAAAGTAAACACGGTGGCAATTTTGTAATTTAAATGCACGAAACAACGACAGTTATACAGACAACCATCATGAAAATATTTATTAAAAATTAAAAAAAAAAGTTGGCCTTTTTAACGACAAAATCGTCGTGGAAGGCACGTTGAAAATAAAATAAAATTAAGGTCTTTTAAACGACGGTTCCAGGAGATCGTCATTAAAAGTCAAGGAGGACAAAAAAAAGAAGGGTGCACCAAGCAAAAACGCGGTGCAAATAGAAATTGAGGAGAACGACGACGGTCCAATCAAGAACCGTCATTGTTTCTCTTATGAAAATAAAAAAAGGAGGGGTGGTGCATGAAGAAAACAAGCCAGTGTTGATAGTAAATGTATTCAAACAATGACGGGTACCAGAATAACCGTCGTTGTTGGTATTTGAAAAAAAAAGGTGAGTAAAGCAAAAAATGTGGTGCAGGAAGCCATTTATTATAAACTACGACGGTTCCCCTGGAGAACCGTCGTTGTTATCTAATATAATGAGAAACCCTATTCCCTTCTCTCATTCTGCTGTGCCGCGCGTTCCCCTCGTTTCTTCTTCTTCTCCGAGCGTCCAATCTTCTCCGAGCTTTTACACAGCCACCGTTCCCCACAGCACCAGCCACCGTGCCACCACCATCCCCTCTCTCCCTCTCTAACCGTCTTATCTCTCTCCCATCGTCCTCTCTGTCTGTCACCCCGCCGCCCACCGTCCCTGCCATCCTGCCTCGTCGTGCTTCAAGCTGTTTCTCATGAAGTTGTGATATCATCTCTGTCACTGTGAGTCTGATACAATCAGAATGCTTGATGTGTGAGCTCTTGATGTCTCTGTTTTAATCAGAATGTTTGGTGTTTGTTGTATTCAATAAGTGCTAAACTGCTAATTAGAATGCTTGTATGATTGAGCCTTTGGAATCAAAATAGGCCATATGAATTTTATGATGAAACAAAACAAAATATGCGTGCGTGTCTCATGATCTGTGTTAGTGATATTAATGTCAGAATTTTTTAAATTTATCTCATGGTCTGTCTCTGAGATATTCATGTTAGCATTTTTCTCAAATTTATGTCGGGTTGGGTTGGATTGAATGAATTAATATGACTTTGATTAGTTTGGTTAACTAGTAGATTTAGGAATTAATTTGGTAGTTCCTTATGTATGTATATTTTGCCTTATTTTATTGTTGATTTTTAATAATTGATTGATGCATTACTTGAGTGAACCTTAGTTACCCGTTTGAGATTCAATATAGAGATTATAGTACTCCCTCCAATTTGAATTGTCCTTGTCATACATCTTTTTATAATAACAAAAGGAGGGAGTACTATAGTCAATTTATTGAATCTTGAATTGTCCGGATGAACAGTTTGGGAAGATTAATGACTTTTTTATAACTCATTAATAAGTAAATTTTAATAATCATTTCATACATTTCTTGAAAATTTGGTTCGTTGCATTTGTGTTGTTCTTCGGGTGCATATTTGATTATGGTTCACCACTTTCATCTTGTGCCACCTGAAGACCAATGCAAAATACTGCCGAAATTTTGTGAATTTTAAGAAATGAGAATTAAAATTTACACAATAATGAACTAAGAAAAAGTGAATCTTCCTGAATGGGATAGGGCCACACCTTTGAGTAAAAAAAGTGAGATATACATGCATAATGTTGAATAAATGGAGTGTCTATCACGAACGTACAGAAAGTAGATATGGATCGAAGTTGGATGAGTGCTCAATGCATTACTAATGAGTATGAGAGATGAGTGGAAGAATTTCTACAATTTGCGCGACGTAATGTTGCTAGTAGTGCCGACAGATGAGGAAGATTTAGGGTGTCCATGCGTAAATTGTCTGAATGGAAGAATACTGGATGAGAACGAAATCAGGAAGCATCTTTTGTGTGATGGTATTATAAAGGGTTATACAAAATGGATATGACATGGTGAATTGATTGATATGCCATTTGATGATGACTTCCCAACGGAAGGGTATTCTCATTCAACCATGGAGGACCGAGTGGAAGACATGATTCGCAATGTCGGTGTGGACAGATTTGCAGAAGTTCATCTGTATGAAGATATGTGTAGTGATGCCGAGACTCCATTATTTCCTAGGTCAACAAAATTCACACGATTGTCAGCAGTGTTAATATTGATGAATTTGAAGGCATTGAATGGGTGGTCTGATAAAAGCTTTATTGAGTTGCTTCAGTTGCTAACTGACATGCTTCCTGAAGGGAATACTCTACCTAATCGTAATTATGAGGCGAAGAAAGATATTGTGTACGATGGGTATGGAGTATAAAAAGATCCATGCATGCCCTAATGATTGCATTTTATCAAGACAGTAATGATGGGGTCACAAAGAAAGGTCCCCCGGCAAAAGTTGTATGGTATCTTGCAATAATTCTAAGGTTTAAGCGCCTGTTTGCCAATCCAAATGACGCTAAGAATCTTAGATGGCATGCCGATGGGAGGATATGTGATGGAATGCTTCGCCATCTTGCTGATTCTTTACAGTGGAAGGACCTTGATGATGAGTTTTCGCAATTTGGGAACGAGCCAAGGAATCTTAGGCTTGGATTAGTGTCAGATGGAATGAATCCGTTTGGAAATTTAAGTACTAATCATAGTTCATGGCCTGTTTTGCTAGTTATTTACAGTTTACCTCCCGGGTTGTGCATGAAGCGCAAATATATGATGTTGTCTTTGATGATCTCTGGTCCACGTCAGCTTGGAATGACATTGATGTTTATCTCAATCCATTGATAAAAGATATGAGATTACTATGGGATGAGGGGGTAGAAGTCTTTGATAGGTTTGCCAAAGAATCTTTCAAGATGCATGCAATGCTCTTTTGTACAATCAATGACTTTCCTGCATATTGGAACTTGTCGAGTTATAGTGTTAAGGGTCATAAAGCTCGTCCTGTGTGTGAAGAAGGCACTTTCCATCAGCAATTGAAATATGGAAGGAAGATAGTGTATGTTGGTCATCGGAGATTCTTGAAAAGGCATCACCAATATAGAAGATTGAGAAAGGTTTTTAATGGATATCCGGAGGATGGGATAGCACCGACTCCGTTAACAGGTGTGGAGATTTATGAAAAGGTGAAAGACATTAATGTCGTATTTGGAAAGAGGAAAGAAAAGGCAGCTGCCCCGAGGATATGGAAGAAAAGGTCCATTTTCTTTTATCTCCCATACTGGTGCAAATTACATGTTAGACATTGTATAGATGTCATGCACATGGAGAAAAATGTATATGATAGGTTGATTGGAACGCTTCTCAATATTAAAGGGAAGACAAGGGACGGTGTGAATGCTCGTTTAGACTTGCTTGAAAATGAATATACGAGAGGACTTGGCACCGGAGAAGATAGGTAGCTGCACATATTTTCCCCCAGCATGCCACACGTCCAAAAGGAGAAGATTAGTTTATGTGAATGTCTAAAGGGTGTGAAGGTACCACAAGGATACTCTTCAAATGTCAAGAGCCTTGTATCAATGAAGGAAATGAAACTAGTTGGGTTAAAATCTCATGATTGTCACGTCCTGATGCAACAATTATTGCCTGTGGCTATTCATGGCATCTTGCCAAAAAATGTGAGGCATGCTATAACTCGATTGTGCTCATTCTTCAATTCTATTTGTAGTAAAGTCATTGACCCTCAGAAGTTGGACCAACTTGAAGAAGACATTGTTGTGATCTTGTGTCAGTTGGAGATGTTTTTTCCTCCATCTTTTTTTGACATCATGGTGCATTTGCTTGTTCATCTGGTCAGAGAAGTTAGGACTTCTTGCCAAATGTTGGAACAACCGACGTTCCACGACTAAGTGCTCACGTGGTGTACATATGGTGACCAAATCTCGGGAAGAAATTCTTCAGGCACATTTGTACATATTAAACAACACGAACGAGGTACCTGCCTTACTTAGCTGCTTACAAAGCCATTGTGAAGGACAAGAACCCAAGATAACCAGAGAAGTGAGTGTTGAAGGAGCATAACAGGTATTTCATGGTTTGGTTTAAAAATGAAATCATGAAAGATCCTACCTGCATCTGAAACATTGACATGGCTAGCACATGGACTAAAGTTTGATGTATTATCTTGCACTGGGCATGAAATCAATAATTGTATGTTCTCTACAAAGTCTCGGGATGACAAAAGTATAGTGCAAAATAGTGGAGTCACTTTAGAGGCAGAGTCCATGCAATTCTCTACATCAAAGGATCGAAACCCAGTTATTGGAACAATGCTTTACTATGGTGTAATAGAACAGATTTGGGAGGTGGGTTACACTAAGTTTACAGTTACTCTTTTCAAGTGTAAGTGGGTTGACAATAAGAGTGGTGTGAAAATCGACGAATATGGAATGACCTTGGTCAACTTTCAGAAGATTGGATATGAGGACGAGCCATTTATCATGGCACATCAAGCTTCACAGGTGTTTTATGTGAAGGACCCTGTGTCAGAAAATTGGTCTATCGTTCTCCATGCGAAAAAACAAGAAATTTTTCCCGAAGATGACCAGTTCATTCTTGATATCGGTGAAACTCGTTCATTTTCATCAGTGATGATTAACAATGTCGAGGACGACGTCGTCGATGATGTGCATGTCACTCGAAGAGACCATAATGAGGGAATATGGGAACAAGGATAAAGGTTAATTATTTTGAGTACCAATATTAATGTAATGTCTTAATGTTAAAAGTTTTTTTCTGATTGGTTACTTAGTGTGAAATTTTCATTAACTTTTGTTTTATTTCATTTTTTAACAGGCCTATGGCTGATGATCAAGGTCCCCCTACATCTTCAGCGAATCCTTCAGAGTCAACCTCCAGAAGATCTGGTAAAGGACCTACTAGATTGAGGTTCCTCTCACTTAGACGCGCCAATGGTGAGAAGATATCACTCACCATCGACATTAACACTGATGTGGCTACTGGGCCAAATGCCGAACTCTTTAGCAGTTATCTCGGTGTATTAGCCCGAGACAAAATTTCAATTTTACAACCGTCATGGGACCATGTGACCGAGTCTGAGAAGAAATTGCTTTCGCAGGATGTTTTGGTAAAAACACTTCTCTGATTTTGTGTCAAAATTCTCAGATATTTAATTTAATTGTAATGTATGACCGATTCTTTCTTTGTTTTCCACATAGGAACATTTTGATATACCTAATGTCAGGTCATTGGAATCAAATTTATTGTTTTCGATTGCTGTGAAATGGCGTCAGTTTAAGTCAAATCTGACCAATACATATATATTTGGTCAAAGAAGGGTGAGAATCCTTGTACCAAATACAAGGGGATTAATGAAGAAACTTTGGAACAATTTGTTCAAGGCCGACTACATGATCAATGGCAGGTTAGGGCAATTGAGTTTGTTTTACTTATTAAGTTATGCATTAATATATAGTAATTTATTATTCATTCATGACAGGATGTCAGGAGAAAGGAAAAGGATATTCAGGCACATAATGTGTCCCCCCACATTCTGTCTCTTGGGGGTTATAAAAAACTTGAGGAAGCCATAATAAAGGAGAAGCTGCAAGCACGACCTTCAGATCTTACTGATCCTGATGCGGACCCTCCATCACCACCTACACGACATGAAAAATGGAAGCAAGCTCATTTTAAACGCTCGGGGGCATATACCTCTGAAGAATCACGCCTAGTCTCTGAGAGGATTGTAAGTTTTAATGTTGTAATTGCTTTGTTATTTATTATACCAAGTCTTGAGTTCATGCTCTTGATGAATCTCACTATATTTGTTAATTACAGGATTCCCTAGTCGAGGAAAGCACCCAGGGTACCTTTAGGTCACATGGTCGTCAGGATATACTTGCTACTGCTATTGGACGACCTGAGCACCCTGGGTGTGTTCGTTCTGCTGGACCAGGTATGGGGATTCGGTCATATTTTGGTCTACCATCACGCGACTCCTCATCATTTGCACCCCTTAACAATGAGGCCATGGAACAACTATCCCAAAAGCTTAGACAACAGATCACAGAGGAGGTGAGACAGGAACTTACGCTCCAATTTGAGCAGATGAAGCAGGAATTAGTGCACTCTCAGCAGACTGTTGCTCCTTGTCCTGAATTTGTGCCTCCTACAGTTAGAATCAACACAAAGGATAGTTGTTCACTTGATGTGGGTCCGGGGGATGACATAGGATCCATAATCCCATGTGAGTTGTATGTAGAGGGCAAATCAATCCCCAGGTTGGTGGCAATTGGGAAGGTCTTTGTAGGGGCCACCATGGTACATAATATGCCCCTCTCACCAGACACGGTCAAGGTAACGATGGACAAGGTTATAGATGGTGATGCTCATGTTCCTATCCAAACGTTGGAGGTTGCTATTGTGGCACAGGCATGTCAGACCTATATTGCCTGGCCCAAACATCTAGTTAAGCAGACTCCAACTACCTTGGTATAGTTGACACTTATATTTCTACATTTCACATTTATATGTTTGTATTTTATATCCTTAACAATGTATCCATTGTTGCTTATGTGCAGCACCAACTTCTGAAAGAGAAAAAGACCCAAAATAATAAAAAGACACCTATATCAACCGATGAACCGCCGAATCATGTGATGGATGTTGCCATGGCCATTCATCAGAACCCTTTGGAGTTGCCATCGGACGCGACCATTTTTGGTCAGCGATGTCCCCTCCCACTGTATATAACCCTTGCAGATATAGTAGAGATTGTCTCTGGCGATGACTATCTGAACATCACTGTCATTCATATATGGGAGTTGTAAGTACATTGACAATGTTATTTGTAGTTTTCTTATTAAGATACTTCATTAGGAAAATTTTCACCAGGAAATGTCTCTACATTTAGGTATTTGTCTTTAATAAGCTCACATGAGGTAATATATGGATTCATTGACCCTCATCTAACTCACTCGACAACGAGGGTCAAGAGTTGACATAAAGACCTACATCGCCAACAGCATGCTCGATGAGGGGAAAAAGATTTATTTAGCACCCTACTTCCATGACCTTGAGTAAGTGCAAATTCTTCTAAGTTATATTTTTAACTTTATCAATGTGAATATCTTGCAATATTAACTAATTTCCAATGCAGCCGCCACTGACAACTATTGGTTATATCCGTCGAAGATCACACTGCTGTGTGGTTTTGTTCATTGCACAAGAAGCCCATCAATACATTTAAACAAATAGTAAATAGGTCATGACAATCAATTTATTTTGGTTATTAGTCTTTTAAGGTTATAATTCTTATCTAAGTTGTGTTTTTTTTTATTTCAGTGCCTATGCAGCATATCAATTGATGAAGGGTAAACCTTCACATAAAGCTCCTAAGCTATCATGGATGAACCTCAAGGTATTTACATGCATTAAATAAAATATTTGATTGAACTCTTGTGTATGGTTTTAAATATTTGACTAGTATTCATTTTGAATTGTAGTTGTAACAAACAAGTTGGAGGGTATGAATGCGGCTATTACGTAATGCAATGGATGGCTACCATTGTGCAAGGTGGTATTCAAAGGGCATGGGACTAGGTAATTCAGTATGTTAAATCAATTCTTCAATAAATCCACTTTCATAATTTGTTTATCCACTAATGTCAATTTATTTCATTTTGCAGCATTTCTACGATATCAACCCATTTAACTTTGACGCAATAGATTACATCAGAACCACATAGGCTAAATATGTTATTGAGTATTATAACAAAACTTTAGGGTAGTTGTCGATAGTTTGATTAGTTTGACTACCTTCTGTATTGTTTTATCTTTAGGTAATTAGTTTTCTGTGTCAAAAATTATTATGTATGTTGGTTAGACTATATATAATTGATTCAAATTTTGTATTTCAACTTAATGGATGCAACTTGGATTCAAATCTTGCTCTTATTGCGTTCTGTACAATTTCTGGACTATTCTGGCTGTTTGCAGGTTTGGGAAAGCCTAAAAATAGAACGAACCTAAAAAAACTGCACATACCACGACGGTTATGGCCATAATCGTCGTGAAAAGTTAGAAATAACGATGGTTATGGTCATAACCGTCGTGGTATGATTTTCAAGTTGGAGCACTATAGGGGACTTTCTACAACGGTTACAAGAAGGAACCGTCATAGAAAGTCCCCTATAGTGCTCAAAAGTGAAGAATTTACGACGGTTGCTACTTGAATCGTCGTGGTATGTACAAGAAACCACGACGGTTGCAAAAACAACCGTCGTGGTTTCTAACTTATGACGGCGGTTGCCAAGCATTGTTAAAACCCCACTTTTTAACGACGCCAGTATCAACGACGATTCCACAATCGTCGTTAAAAGCCTTTTTAACCGTCATTAAAAGGCCCATTTTGCAGTAGTGATCTAAAAATTGTATAAAATACTATCAAGACTTTTAAGATCAACAAATTTTTAATAATCTTATTGTTCTTTTATGAGAACTCTTATAGTTGTAGGTCGCAATTAGTTAAGGGTGAGATTATTTTTCTCCCATTGGGTATAACTTGGCTACTATGTCATTGGTCTTTTTTGGTATTGACAAAATTAGAGAGGAAGGTATAATTGGAAGAAAAAAAATTGTCCTCATTCAGTTTTCACTCTATCACTGGCTATCACAGTGATAAAGTGAAACTTTCAATGGGACTCACATTATTACTTTTTTTTCCATCCAATTTTTTTGTCTAAAAAATAGGTGAAATTTTATTTTCATTTCATTTTCACTATTCAAGTTTTATTTTCCACATATTTTCATCAATTTTAAACAAAGCGTAAAAGATCCTAAAGTCGGATCCTCAATAGGATGACAAATTACCTAACCAACTAGTTGAATCGCATGAGTAGGAAGCCACATAAACTTCCACATGGCCTCCATGCAAGATATATAATGCAAACTAGGGGTGTTCATTGGTTTGGTTCAATCCGATGAACCAAACTGAACCAATCTGATTGGATTGCATTTTTAGCTCAACCAGGTTGGACCCGAACCGAACCAATCAAACTCGTCAATGATTGGTTCGGGTAACGGATCAAGATACTGACCCGATACCCGAACCATTGGTAATTAAATAAAAAAATCTATACTAAAAACATTGGAAGAGAGGAGAGATTAAACATCAACATGAATTTTTATCATAGAGGAGAGATTAAACATCAACATCGAGAGTTTATCATAGATTATCTTTTCATAAATGATTTTTTTCTATTATTTGTTTTAAAAAATTGAAAATTAATTTTGACTATATTGGCATGATAAAATTTATGTTCCGATTGAACCGAAACGAACCAACTCATTCTTGATCAGTCCGGTTTAATTTAGGTCACTTACGAAAAAATTGAAAAAATCCGAACAATTTTATTCGATTCAATTTTATTTTTCCTACAGAACTAAACCGACCCGTGAACATCCCTAACACAAATCTTGATTACGTTAAACACATCAAGGATTAGCCCAATCATGTAATCATTATGAATTTACAACCATTAAGGTAACTCTAGATTGGCTTTTGGATAGTTCACCATCATCAATAACCACTATTATAAATAGCATAGTTGGCTAATATGCAAGGTATGTAATCATTCTCGAATGTAATATAACTTTATCAAAACTCTTATTTGACTTAAGTTTCAAAGTGTCTTGCAATTACCATTACCCTCAACCTTGAGGAAGAACCCAAATTCTAACTGTCAATTAATATTTGAAGCTTAGATCCAGAGAGGTTAATATCCAACACCAAGTGATCCACTAGTATAGGTACAAAAATAAATCATAAAACCCCAAATGTTTGATTGGTCAAGGGGGGAAGTTCATTACAATCAACAAAATTGATTATTGGTATACTAGAGTGGCCACAACTCATACCCTAAATCTAAGTTATAATGAATAATTAATGATGAACTCCAATCCCCCAAATATCAACACGTTTGTTTACAGTTTTTAAAACTGAAAACTGAAAAATCTATTTGACAAACAATTTTGAAAAGTGTGACTTTTTTATTTTTAAAAACTAATATCTTGAAATAATCTGAGATGTTTTGGAAAACTTTTCTATATATATTTCTGTTTTTTGTGGTTGAAATACTATAAATAAAACATTTTATTTGTAAAAAAAATATTTCTTAAAAATTATTTTATAACAAAAAGTAAAAACTAAAACAAGAATCAAACGCGCCCCAGCAAGTACCATATTCCCCACCCTTCATTAGTGTGAATCCCTGAATATGAATAACAAAGGTGGTGGATTAACAACCTCCCTAAAGCATATAAATAAGAGAAGTGTAAGGACATCTTCACAACCTTTATTTATGGAGACTAGTTAGCCTAAGGCACTTCGCATACCAAACTCAGATTTAGGATTTTTTTATACCGCTATTTTTTATTTATGTGGATAATTTAAAAATTAGAATTGCTTTTTCTTTTCCTTTCATGATCATAAGTCACAAGTAATTTTTAAAAAATATTAAGTAAATAACACGAGGTCAACTATGTGAAGTACAGGTAGAACAACATATAATGAGAATGAATGCAATAAAATATGTCCTCGTCTTAAAGAATATAATGGATACAGTTTCTTGCCCTGCAACCACATTTACATTTATTTTGTGCATTGACCAACAAAAGACAACTAGATAATACACAATGAGCCTACTAAAAAATAAAAACTTGAATTTCACGAGGGATTCTGTTGGAGTTGGAAATCATTTTTCATGGCGACCACATAATATTCCTTCATCCTTTAATATCTACAACAGAAAAATATTTGTTGGTGTGAGAAAGTGTGTATAATGTGAGAAAAAAAACTTCAAAATTTGAGTATGAAACATTTCTTTATAATTTAATCACATTTGTTTAAACTCAATTTCCATCAAGTTTGAATTTCATTCCTCTCTGTCACTTTTTAATTTTGAAAAATATCTTTATTTTTCATGTAATTGTTTCAACTCCTACACACTTCAATGCCCATCCTCTACATCAAATGTAGGATATAAATTTGTTGGATCCAAAATTATTATAATGTGTTTGAAGAATCAATATCCACATATGATATTCAAATAGAATTAATTTATAAAGCTCGAAGAGGATTAGGATTGGTGAACATTGTGGCCATTCAGATTGGATACCTGTTTTCTTCTATGAAATTATATAGTTTATGCTTAGATTTTCCCATGTAAACGTGTTACGTATGTTACAAGCCATAAGAATTGAACATACAATCTACATTTTCAAATAAGATGTCAAGGCTTTTTGGACCACCTTAGTTTTAACTAAACAAAATCATCTCCTAATTCACCGAACAAGATTTTATATCTAATTATCTTTTGAGGTTTTTTTGTCCTTTAAACATATATTATAATATTTTTTTGACCCAACAATTTATTGTCACAATTGTTTGAGAACATGATCACCAAGTATGTGTGTTAATTAATTAAAACAATTGTGCATCTAGACGTATAAGATGTGTTGTTGATCTTCTTAATGTGTATGAATCTTCTTAAGATTCCTAATAGTGATATCAATGTTGTCATCATAGGTTTATAGTAGTTAGGGGTGAGAATCAGGTGGGCCGAGGCAGGTTTTTACATAAATAAGCCTGACTTGTTTCAAAATTTTAAAGTCTAAGTCTAGCATTTTAATTGTGATAGGCTTTGTTTAGTATTATGGCTTGGTTCTTTTCAAGGCCCAGTAAGCCTAGAGCCTGCCTAAGCCTGTGTCTCGTGAACATACCACTATGTTCAGTACCTCAAGGAACTTGGGTATCAATGAGAGTTTTATACAATAATCAGCAACTATAACAAATTTCACAAAGCACATAATATATAGGAAGAAAAGAAAAAAATTAAAAGAAAAGGAAAATCCACTAATTCATAATATTTTCACCCCTATCTTCATTACTTATGCAGAAATCAATTAAGGAACCAAACACAAAACACGGATATCACTCAAATAAATCAAAGGACAGTGATAAAAATAAGGAGTGCAACACAAAACTGAGTTTACTGGTTGCAAAACACAAAGAGAAAAGAGAATCAATAGGGTTTACTTTCTACAAAACACAGAACATATAGGGGAGCTTGCAAGTCGCATGAACGCGGACAACACAAGAAAAGGCAGACGGGACGACGCACGAAGGCAGAAACGACTAGGGTTCTTCGCTTGCATCATGAAGGAGTTCTTTGTTGTTATTTAATTTTGATTTGTTTAAAGGAAAACTATATATTTATAAATATATAATTATATTAATTATATATATAGGTCGCCTGACAGGTTAAAAAAACTTCATTATCAATTTGAGTCTGTTCTATTTATTTAAACACGTTGTATAAAAAGTCTAAGCCTGCCTTTTTTATTAAATAAGTCGAGCTAGGCCAACCTTTAATTAGGTTAGGTAGTATGTCCCTATCAGGCGGCCTACCCCATTCCCACCTCTAATAGCAATGATGTATCAATTTCATCATAATTGTAGTTATTTGCAAGAGTGACACGCAAGTCACTTTATAAATTAAAATGACATTGAAAAATCATCTAATATAATCAATTTGCATATGGTGTCACACAAGATTATTTTGATTTACTAGCGGTTGCTATTAATAGTTTATTTACACGATGGTGAGTAGGGATATTGGTGCTTTTGTGTATAAAATTTCATGGATGTTTTTTTTTTTTTTAAATTATTTTAAGGGGAGTTTTTTAAATTTTACATACATTGATAAATAGTAAATATTATAGGATGATCATTTTATGTTGTGGAATAAAGAATATTTTTGTTTAAATTTTAAAAAGCAGCATTTGTTATATTTGATAATTTTTTATTATCTTAAATTTATTAATAAAATAAAATTTTTATCTCATACATTACACCAATGGTTAAAATACATTTTTTTAATTTATGGATTAATTAGCTTTCTACAATATTAATAACTAGTCATTAGCCATTAACGTTTGGAATAGTGGTGGTAAAATGGGTCAAAACCATCGGGCCCGCTCGAACCCACCCATTAAATTACATGACTTGATTTTAAAAATTGAGTCCAAATTAATATCAGGCTTTTTAACTTAGCTCGTTTTATCAAAATGACAGGTTTATGTTTAGTTTGTACAGCCTGCAAACAAATCAGACTTAGTCCGCATTTTACAGAGTTTAGATATCATTTTTGAGCCCCAATCAAATTCAAGGTTTTTTTAGATCGCAACCCAAATAAGGTTCGTGTGTAGCTCGTTTTGTCACCTTTAATTTCAACCAATAAAAAGGGAAAAATGAAAGAAAAATGAAAAAAACACGGTTAAAACAAGAGCCGAGAAGATCCTGTGTAATTTTTAAATTAAGATGGTTAGTTTTGAATTTGATCAACCTTGTTTTGGGGGGCCTATTAATTTTCAGTCTTACGGGATTTAGGGATGTTTAGATAAAATTAATTGTTAAATTATTGCTTTACAGGGAGAGAGAGAGAGAGAGGAATATCAAATTTGTGAATGTGTTTGTTAGGGTTGCTTCTTGGATACGTTTGGGGAGCTAAAAAAAGAGACAAAATAGTGAAATAAAATAAAAAAACTGATTTTGTCTTGTCGTAAGACGTCACCGTCTTCTCTTACAATCCTATCCCAGTCTGCACCGAAGAATTGACCCGCGGTCACCAGTCCACGCTACTTATCCGATATTTATGCCTCTGTGTGCTCGGTCAATTTCTATTATTATTTCCTTCTTTATTTATTTATTTATTTATTCTCTTCGCTAGCATAGTTGCATGCCACATCCACCATATATCCTCAAACCTAATCTTTCTTTTGAGGCCACTCTATTTTAATGTATATTTCCTTTCTACCTCTCAATTGCATGTGAAAACGCACAAGAATAAGAATCCCCCATTATCTTACTCAACAATAATTTCAGTACGTATTGATAATATCAGTCACTATTTCCTTTTTTCTTAATTAATTCCTATAATATTAGATATTTCGTCACTCAAATCCAGCCCTCCTATCATTGTCAAACAACTAATTAGCACATTATCAATAACATCAACTTATGAAAGAAAGAATCACAGGTAGACAACTATGTATAACTTAATTATTATTATTATTATTATTATTATTATTATTATTATTATTATATTAATTGTTAATTTTCTTAAATATAATTCACATAAATTTAATAACCTTCACATCATATTTTACACAAAAGATTATTTATAATAAATTTTACGTCAAAAGCTAATTATTAGTTTTTTATTTGGGTAAAATTAGCTCTTATAATTGAGATTAAATTTTTAAAAATGAAAATTTTTTATTAAATATAAAATGTTAATCAATAAATACTATTTAGCTTAATAAAATTAAACTTCTATCTTTAGATGTCTTATCCTCAATTTTAAAAAACTTACTTAAATTTTTTATTTAGCAATTTAAGTCAGTTCGTTTAATAAATGGAAAAATAAAGACACACATGAAATGTCATTTAATGAAGATACTCATTAAATTTAAATTGTTGAATTTATACTAAAATGAGTCAACTAATTAAATGTATAGATTCACATTAAAACAGTAGATAATTTGTTAACCATGCTTTGATAATTAATAAATACACATTCATTCAATTCGTTAATTTAATCATGTAACTTTTTAATTACATATATGAATTATATATATATTAATTATTTTATTTTAAAAGCAAGTAATTGACTTATTTATATTTTTATGAGATAACTAAATTTTATTTTTTATTTTCAATATAAATACATTTTGTTATTGAAGATGTTTTACTTTTTACTAAATTTAATAATACTCAAATGAATTTAATCACTATACATTGTAAGTGTAAAAAAATTTTATATTGTTTATCCAATAATATATTGTCACATCATTTAATAATTTAATAATATATGAGGTGTCATATTTATTAAATGATGTGACAATATATTATCAAATGTCAGTGTAAAACTTTCTTACCCTAATAGTATATAGTAGTCAAACTCATATTAAATTATTAAAATAGTTATTAAGTTATTTATAAAAATACTTTTTTTTATTAAAGTCACATATTCATATATAATTTAGGCTAAAATATATTTTTTGTCATGTATCTATGGTCATGTGCAGGGGCGGACCTTTGTTATGATCGAGGGGAGCCATGGCTCCCCCAATTTTTTTAAAAAATATTTTTAGGTATATATATAGTTATTAAATTTGGGGTAAAATATACTTTTCATTCTTGTATTTTTTGTTAACTTCGGTGTTCATCCTAATCCTTAAAAACTTTGATTTTATATCTCATACTTTTTAAACACCTTAATCATAGTCTCTAACATTAATTAGCTCTATTGAGTTACTAACTTTAGTGTTCAGTCTCATTTAATCCATGTAGATGTTGAGTCCAATTATTAAACAATTGAATTCATCATTAACTTAACAAAATTAATTAATGTCAAGGACTAAAATTAATGTATTTTAAAAGTATATGGATATAAAACAAATGTTTTAAAAGTCAGAAACGAAAATCCAAGTTGACCAAAAGTACAGTGATAAAAGCACATTTTACCTTTAAAATTTATATTGGTGTATACATGTTAAGGTGGATTCACCTAAAAATAAATGGAGGAATAAGCGACAAAAGTTAAAGATGAGATAGATGGTATGATCGAAAAACAAGAGACGAGTAGAAAGAAAAGGGAGATGGAAAAGAAGATGTAAGAGAAATAAGGTGTATATTATCATGACTTGTTTAAAAACTAATTAACACTTCATCAAATAAATGTATATTTTATGTATAATACACTTCTTAAATACAAGTAAATATTGACTATAAGATTATATACTTATGAATGTTTGAAATTTCTAAAACTTGGCGTGCTTGTTCAATATGTCAATACTACGTTATTTAACATTTGGATTGAGAAAACATAATATAATACTAGCATATTAACCTGCGTAATTAAAAATTAATTTATAATAAATTAATATCTTTAAAATAAAAAAGAATTGGAATAGTTTTGGATAATTATTTAATTTTAATTGTAATAGTAATTATGTTTTACAATTGAAATCTAATTAATATTATTATTTAATAGTAAGTTATAATTAAGTAAATTAAAATCATAACAATAAGAATAAAGATTTACAATTAATTAAAATAAGGATAAAATAGAAAAATGATAGGAATCTTAATAAATTTCAAGATTTAAGAATTAACATTTAATAACATAAAAAAATTAAATATGAAGAGAGAGGAGAGAGAGAAGGTTAACATTCAACATTGAGAGGGAGAATCTCGCTCTTAGAAATTATATGTGGAGTTCATCATGAAATGAGAAAAGATAGAATGTTAAAAGTTATTAAGAGAGAGAGTAGGGTGGAATAGTGTCTCACTTTTTAAAGTGCATGATTTTTCAAATTTATAAAAAATTTAATTATATATTTCATTTATATGTTCAAATTTATTTGGCTTCCCTCAAACATTTTGTTAAATATCCGCTAATACTCATGTGATATATATTTAATGTTAGGGTGAAATATATAGTTATATATTCACACACACATATAATTATAATGTTAGAGATTCTAGGCCTTATAGGTCCCGTTCAATATAAAAAAAATTATAATATTAAAGATTATATTAAGGTTTTTTAAAATATATAAATATAAATAAATGTTTTAAAAGTAAAAAAATGTAGACCAAAGTAACAAAAATATACAAGAGTGAAAAATATTATTTTACCATATAGTTTAGATGCTTGGCGTAGCTGCACTATCTATATCATTTTTAATTTCACAAATGTTCTTTTACTAGAAAAGGATAAAAAAATTATTTTCATTTTAAAAAATAAATACTCGTGGAAAGTGAATAACTTTTTCATATGTTTTTTTTTCTTGTAAAATTACATTTTTTTCCAACTTTTTAGTCAAATTCTTAAAATAATATATTTTTCTCATTAATTATTCATCCATTCAATAAGAATATTTACATTTTTAAACTTTTTTAATCAAGAACTAAATTTCTTTTATTAACATTAAACATGATTAATTAATCATATATAGACAAATCATAGGAAATGATTTTTATCAATGAATTTTATTTTAAAAAATTTTAAACGCGTGCATTATTTTATATTATTTCTTATTACTAAAACATATTATCATAAATTAAAGTATTTTATGTTTATTTTATTTCTCATTTAAATTTAAAAACATTTGTATAATATATATAGATACTACTATATAGTATTAAGATGATAGCCGCATCTTGTTTTGTGTTGTGTGTATATATATATATATATATATATATATATATATATATGGGTAAGAAGTAAGGATGCCTCCATTATTGCCGGGTCATAAGCTGAAAAATAAATGGTTAATTGGTGGGATTAGTGGTTGCTAAAAGCCTCATGATTCATGTATATTTGATACAAGATTTGTTACCCCACCTAACCGTTACTTTGATTACAAATGACCCACTTGGAGTGGTGAACTTATCCTTTTCATGGCCGAATTAAAAAAATATAATAATTAAGCAAATCTATTCTTTACGAGATCACCTCTTCTCTCTCTCAATCTGTGGGAAGACCTTCTAGAAGATTGACATAATTTAAGGCAACAGAAGCTCCGTCATTTAGCTAAATCCAACTCGTGAGTGCCTGTGAAACTTCGCGTTCGATTATTTTTTACAAAAGAAGTATCTCATTATTTTAAAAATTGAATTAGCCTATGAATGAGTTTTCAAATATAAAACCTAACGTAAAGTTTGACTTCTTCAATATTGGTATTCATATTTGCGTTCGACAAAAAAAAACTGTACTTGAATTATGTTTATATCTAATTAATGAGGATATTATATATTCAGATCCATTATTTATATTTTAATTAAATAGAATATATTTTTAATACATTTTCATAAACTAGTAGATAAATAAAAATTAAATACTAAAATTAATTAAAATGAAATAATAAAAATAAATAATATTAACTAAAATATCACATATAACTCAATTGAAAAATAGTTCACAATTTTTGTAAATTTTAATTATAAAAATATAACAAAATATTATATAAGTATCCCTATCCATAAAATTTTGCATGTATATATATATAGATTTGATTGATACGAATTAACTTGTTATATATAATTTTCGTGAATATTTGCGCATGGAGTTAAGTCAAAATTAAAAACCATTTAGATAGGCTTTGCTCTTTGTATATTCAAATTCAACCCATGTCTTTTTGTGTATTTTTCATATTAAATAAATAAACTTTTTTAATTTATTTATTATTAATGATTGATTTTTAACTTCTTTAACTAATATTTAAATTTTTTAATTAATATTAAATATAATTAAATTTTACTGAATTATCATTAAAATATTTTTTATATTCAAGTTAGTGTGCTGATTTCTTGGCTAATTTGGGCACAGCATGGTTCTTGATGTGTCATTCATCCCGTTCATCGGTTCATGACTTCATGTTGTTGTAAATTTCTCTTGTATATACCCTGCATATCACAAAAAATATTAATTAAATCACTTTTAAAATTTTCTAAAACACATATTTTATAATTTAATTTAATATTTTAAATTAATTTTTAAATATTTTATATTTTTATTTATATTTAGTTATTTACAAACACTCATCTCATATGATATATGGAATATTTATGATTTACTATATGTATGCAACACTAGTCTCATTCCATCATTGTATCTGAAATCAAATCAATACAGCCCCACTTTTCACTGTCATCTACTAGCTCGCGGTGAGGGGAAGTTTTTATGTACCTGAAATTTTTCTGACAAAATTCACAATTAAAACCAAATTGTACCAAGATTAATAACATGTTTGATTTAATATTAAAATATGTTTAAATTTTTAAAGTTAAAAATAATTTTATTAAAAAATTTAAATTTGTGTTGGTTAATTTTAATGTCAAATCATACCTGTACTGAGTGATCAACGACTTTTTTTTAATATGCGTTGTGATACATCTCAATCGAATATTTTAAGCTTTCAGATTTTGCTACAAGAGGGTTTAACATGAAAAAAATCAGTACATTGCATAAATGGTGAAAGAAGAGGCGCAGCCCATGACTTGGTGTTGATGTAGTATGATTGATGATTGATTAGAATTTTTTCTCTCCCCTGGGGGGCTGGCTGCATTCCTATTCTGTATTGTATTGTATTTGCATCGCTGACATTAATTTGCCTACTTTGTTGGCTAGGAAAACTCTGATTCATCAACTTAAAAAGATAGGGAAATTAATGTACAAGTACCATTCCATCATCACCAACATCATTAATGAACTGGCAGGTCATTTCATTTTCTAATAGTTTTATATTAGTTAAATGAAAATATTTTTCTTCTTGTTGGTAAAAAAAACAACAACATGGAGATAAGCAGACATCGAATATTAATATATGTATAAATCATAAGGGTGTGGGTGATATTTTCCCTTTTTACCTTGGTGATGAAATGAGCTAGTTATTTGATTTGTTTGACCTACTATTATTTATTGGACATCATAGGTATCATAATGTTTTGTGTGAGTCCCACTTGAAATGCTAAATGGCGTTGGAAATGTTCCAAATCCATGGCTTTTAGTGATAAAGATTAGATAAAACAAACACCGATCATGAGAAAGAGTGATCATGTGATCTTGTCCACCACCTAAATTTGTTAAGCCTACATTCAGTTTCATTCACCTCACCAGCCAACAGTTCTCAATGATAACAATAATTTTATTATATTTAAATTTCCGTTTTGGAAGAATCACTTTTAGGTGGAGCTATGGACCCTACCAATTCTTACCAGAAATGCCTGATGCTTTGAAAATCCAAATCATAACAGATAATCTATCTCTCAATCTTAAATCACAAAGCTGTAATATATAGACATATAGCTTAAATGACTACTTTTTGCTCCATCGGTCCATCCCCATTTCTTAACCCTCTCTCTCTCTTGGTATAACTATAACCATAAATTTTGCCGTGGCATAACAAGCAACTGTCTTTTTCTTTCTTTTTTTTTTTTTGTTCTTTTTTTTCACATCGTGAGTTTTCGTTTCTGGCGAAGATTTATAAGGCCCAGCAAGGGAAGCAAGCCCAAATGATCGTCATGAGACTTCTTTTGGCCCCTGGCCGGTTTCAGTAATGCAGTGCTCAATTGACAAAAAAAAAAGCATGCCATTTCTTAATTTTATATCATTGATTATTTTGGTCATTTTTTATCATTGAAGAAGACACCAATAGAAGTGTGTTTTTAGTATTTTACCCGAACAAAAAAAAATAAAGAAACGGATTCTAAGCCGCATGACCTGAACAGTTAAGACCCAAAAACCGTGAGCGAAATAAAGCCACGTGAATCGGCCCAAACAACGTAAATGCAGCTTTAGTTGGGATTGTAAGTTTATTTTAGATTCGTCCAAAAAAAAAGTTTATTTTAGATTTGCCTAAAAAATTTTTGGATTCCCTTTTTTGTGTAAGGCCCACCAAATTGCCAACCCCTATCGATTTTCCAAGAACTATCATGTCTAGGCCCAAATAATACTTAGGCCTATATTTGGAAAATAGCTTGATAAATTACCTTAAATTTAAAAAAACTGCTAATATTTAAAAAGATAATTTTTAGCTGAAAATTAGATATTGAAGTAGCTAATAATATAAAATAACATAGAAGAAATGTTTATATGATTTTTATATAAAATTTAATCTTATATAAATATTTTTGGGTTGACATAATATTAGTTTTTTTCATTAATTTTAAACTCTTATAATTTTTGTTTGAATATGAATTATTTTAACTACACTATTTTTTTAATTATTTTATTTTGTAGACTAGCATAGCCTAAAGTTATTTTTTATTTCAATTATTTTTTTTCATAAAGTACATTTAACTATTGAATTTGTGCTATATTTTTAAGTATTTCTAGTGAATTTCCACATCTAAATCCCCATAAATGAAAATAAATTAACGATCAATAATAAGATGTGCTTTGGCTAAACTCCTAAAAAGAGTGCAATGATGGAAGGAGTAGCGACTCACAAATAGAAAGCGTGAATTAGAGTGTGAGCAAAACAAGTGTGAGAGTCTGAGAGAGATGATGAGAATATCAATTTTTTTGAAATAGTTTAGGAAATTCTTAAAAAATTAATAGGAATGAAATGAGATTTCATTAAAATATTAATGGTAAAGATAGAACGAAAAATATTAATATATAAATTATAAATTTAAACACAACTTGAATAACATATAAAAAACCAGATAAGTTACTAAAATAAGTTCATATATATACCGAACACGGAAAAATTTATTGTACACAGTAATAATTTTTTGTACTAGTATAAAAGAAATATGGATCATTGATATATTGATTTATTTAATTAACGGTTGATATTGATGATCTGTAATCTTGATGAATTGCATTTTTTTTCATATTTATTTTTAGCCCCTGAGTAGAAGTTATAGATTATAATAAAAACCCTTTATTAGGAAGATTTGGAGCATCGGTCCCACTTCTTGTGAGTATTCGCAATTGTAAACCACTGTCTTATTTCTTTCCTTTTCATATTTGTTAAAAAAAATGTACTATTCTCTCCATCCTTTCTCTACCCAGTATGTCCTCCTCTCTCAATTGAAAATTTCTTTGAAACATAGTAATAGTGATAGATTGGCCTCTTTCCCTAATACTACAATGGAAATCACCACAATGCAAATTAACATTTGCTTGTGCTCCTTTGATTATTTTTCTTTCACTTTATTTGTTGAGTTTGGTGTCACTCATCTACATTGGCTAATGTTTGTTGTGCAGTGCCCCATTATGCACAACTGCCATCAAACACCCATAATTTTTTTAAATAAATACCAAGAATTTTGATTTAGAATTTCTTGAACAATGTGATGTAATGATGAGTAATGCCACTTCTAGGCATGACAATCAAACCCGAACTCGTGAGTATCGCCCTCATCCCGACTTTAACGGGGGGAAATCCGACCCGAACTTGCTCCGTCTTTAACAGGGTCGGGGGCAGGTTTGGGGGTGTAAGAACGTGCCCCGCCCCGCCCCCGAACCCGCCTCGATATACTAATTAAATACTTTTAGTTATACCAATAGTTAAATAATAAAGATAAATTTATATATTTTCCTTAAAAATATAATATAGTTCTTAAAATTTCTTATTTTTTTAGATTATCAATCTCTATATTTACATATTATTTGAATTAGAATATATTTGATATATATGATTTATGTAAAAAACATGTATTTAAGTTATAAAAAATTAGAGAAAAAATGAAAAATAGAGAAGGTGAAATCCCCGTGGGTTTCCCCAAACCCAACGGGAACCCGCGGGGATAGGTTTGGGTTTCATAATTTCATACCTGCTTTCTTTAAACCCGAACCCAAATCTACCCAACTTTACGGGGGTAGGAATGGGGAGAGCAAAACCCGACCCGACCCGACTCGTTGCTATGCCTAGTAATTTCTTATCAATATTTTTCTAATGATGTACCCGGAGCCCAGGAAAAAAAAATCATGCTTAACTTTTTTTTATTTCAATAATAAGAACCGTTTGAAAAAAAAAATAAGAACGTAAAATCAAAACATAAACTACTTGGTAAAAATAATCTAATACCACTATGAGAATATTGTCATAATATATTTTTCATTTTTTATGCACTAATACTTTTTTTTTTTTTGAGTAAACTAGCAAATTGGTTCCTGATTTTTTCAGGGTTATGCAGTTTAATCCCTGAGAAATATAAAACCCCAATATAGTCCATGACTTCTTGTTTTTTTCTTTCACTATAGTCCAACAATGTGTTTCACGTTAATTTTTTTTTACGACATGTCACGTTTAGTGACACCCTGTCTCACTGTTTGTCACTATAGTATCCACTATGACACAAAAATGATGTGGGTTTTGTCAAATTTATAACTTGAAAGGCTTCAACTCCAACCGTTGTATGCTTTCCTATTTTCCCCTTTCTTTCTTCTCCCTCTTTTTCTTTGGAAGATCTCAACTCCAATGACATTATTTTCGTGCCCTGATGGCATATAGTGTGACACAGTGTCACGAAACGTGACACGTCATAAAAAATCAACGGGAAACACATAGTTGGATTATAATGAAAGAAAAAACAAGAAGTCAGGGACTATATTAGGGTTTTTTATTTCTTAGGGATTAAACTGCATGATCCTAAAAAAGTCAGGGACCAATTTGCTAGTTTACTCATATTTTTTTTTATTAAGACGGTGATAGTGATAATATTATACCGAAAACGTGATTATAATTAATATACAGTAACTTTATATTTGTGCTTATTTATTAAACAAATAAACAATATAATAAATATATTACTAAGAAGATTTTTTATTATAATTTTTTATTCATAAATGGAAGATAACTTTTTTTATTATTTCAATTTTATTATTAATTTCATATAAAATATATTATTTTTGCATTGACTCTCTCTCACTCACTCTCACATATAACACGTGCCTCTATATGAAGTCTTTTTTTTTCTTTTACGAAAAAATTAGTGTGAGTTAACGTCAATTGATATAATGATATCATGTGATAACGTATTATTTGCACTTATTTAAGTAACATCATATGTTAAGTCACCTAAATATGTATTTTACTTGTGCTAAAAAAATTAAAATGGATGTTCTTCTTGGGGTATATATGAATCTGATTATCTTGCTTGAATTATTATTTTGGTCAACTAAGCACACAATCATATAATTACTTTTGTGTACTCGACCATATGACTTTTGTGTTAGAAACCTATGAGTTCTTGAATTAATTGTACTAAAGAAACAGAGTTGTTTTAACTCTTAGGAAAGAAGCAATAGGGAGAATTGGGTGATAGATTTGAGAGAGTAAAATTGTAATGAAAAGTATATTATTCAAATCAAAACCAGAGTATTTATATATCACAGAAGGATTAAAATTGAAAACCAATTTAACTCTCAGCTTAACTAACTTTCTACAATTGGCTGCTATCAAACTAACTACCTTAACCAACTTTAGTTAAGGGAACAAACTAGAATTGGCTTTTACACATCAACACTCCCCCCATAAAAACAATTCTACTCAGCTACACACATCAGCTTACTCCTCAAGGCTTCAAATCTGCTCTTCTTCAATGGCTTGGTAAACAAATCAGCCAAGTTGTCCTCTGACTTGCAATATAAGAGCTTTACCTTCCCTTTACTGACCTTGTCACGAATGAGTGATACTTGGTTTCAATGTGCTTGGTGTTTCCATGATCTATTTATAATTGGCAAGACTAATAGCAGACTTGTTATCCACAACATAGTCCTACTGACTTTCCCTTTAGAATCTCCATTTCCTTCAGCAGCTTCTAAGCCATAAGCCTTGACAGGAGCCAAGTGTAGCTGCTACATATTCTGCTTCAAAGGTAGATAGGGCCACTGGATCCTCCTTCTTTGAGCTCCAAGAGATTGGTGCACCACCAAACAGCCAGATGTGCCCTGCAGTGCTTTTTCTGTCATCATTATCCCTTCTCCAATCTGAATCAGTATAGCCATGCAAACTGTTTTCTTCTTTGCTTCTGCACCTGGGAAGCATGACACCATAATTGATGGTGCCTTTAATATACCTCAATATCCTTTTTGCAGCCATTAGGTGAGAGACTTTAGGAGCCTGCATATACCTGCTAATTAGTCCTACACTGTAGGTTAGATCAGGTCTTGTGTTGCACAAGTACCTTAATGAGCCAACTATCTGCCTGAACAAAGTGGCATCAGCAAACTCTCCTCATCCTTCAAGCTCAAAGCAAGTCCTGTCTCAGCTGGGGTAGCTGCTGGATTACACTCATCCATTTCAAATTTCTTCAGAATGTCAGCTGCATAATTGCTCTGGTGCATCAAGACTCTGCTTCAGTTTCATTAAATTCAATTCCAAGGAAGTAGGACAAGGGACCAAGGTCAGTCATCTCAAACTGACTCATCAGCAACTACTTCACTTTAGCTAAATCTTTATCATTGCCTCCTGTAATTAGCAGATCATCCACATAGAGGCACAAAATAATCAAGTTTGTATCATTGTCTCCCTTCACATACACACCATGTTCTGAGATGCATTTCACAAAACCTATCTTCACAAGCACAACTGTCAACTTTCTTGTTCCAAGCCCTTGGAGCTTGTTTCAAGCCATATAGGGCCTTTCTCAGCTTGAATACCTTCTCTTCATGGCCTGCAACACTAAAGCATGGTGGCTGTTCTACATAAACTTCCTCCTCAAGTGGTCCATTTAGGAAAGCAGACTTCACATCAAGTTGATGTAGGGACCAGTTTTTAACACAGGCTATTGCTACCACAAACCTCACTGTTTCAATCCTTGCTACAGGGGCAAAAACCTCTACATAATCAACTCCTTCTCTCTGCAGGAAACCTTTTGCCACTAATCTAGCCTTGTACTTCACTATCTCACCATTTGGACTTTTCTTCAATTTATACACCCAATTGACTGCAATAGGCTTCTTTCTAGCTGGTAGAGTCACTAGGTCCCAGGTATTGTTCCTTTCAATTGAGTTCAGCTCATCTTCTATGGCCACAATCCATTTAGGATCCTTTAAGGCTTCTTCTAAGCTGACTGGTTAAGCTCCTGCATAAAGTGCCAAGTGAACCAATCACCCTCATCTGTGATCTGATTGTCAGAGAGTACCTCATAATCTCTCAGGCTTTGTGGTGCTTGTGTTGCTCTTCCTGATCTTTTAAGTCCAACATCATTGTTGGTTGGTTCTTCTACTGCATTCTGCTGATCATCTTGACCTTCATCATAGCTGTTTGACTTAACCGAGATCCTAACCAAGCTCCCTTTAGTGCTTTCATTCCACTTGAACATCTTTTGATTCTTCAAACACAACATCTCTGCTAATCACTACTTGCTTTGTCTCAGGATCCAGCAGTCTATAGCCACCAGTTGCATGGTATCAAGAAAAACCATTGGCACTGCCTTATCATCTAACTTTTGCCTCAACTGATCAGTATGTGTTTGTAACAAAGTGAACCAAAAACCATGAAATGCTTCACATCAGGCTTCACTCCTGTCCATGATTCTTCTGGTGTAGAACATTCCAATCTGCTTATAGGACATCTATTTAGAATATAGACTGCAGTGGCTGCTGCTTCACTCCACAGTGAATGAGGTAAGTCCTTCCCTTTCAACATGCCTTCTAACCATGTTCATAATGGTTCTATTTCTTCTCTCAGTTGCACCATTATGCTGGTGGAGTGTATGGTGGAGTGATCTCATGTACTATTCCTTCTCTCTCACAGAAATCTTGAAATTCTCTGGATGTGTACTCACCTCCCCAATCAGTCCTCAGTGTCTTAATGTGATTGCCACTTTGTTTCTCAACCATTGCTTTGAACTTCTTAAAGGTGGCAAAAGCATCACTCTTTCTCTTCAGCATACAAATCCATACTTTCCTGGTCAAGTCATCCAAAAGGTGATAAAGTACCTGCTCCCTCATAGTGATTCAACCTGAAAGGGCCCACAAACATCAGAATATATGACCTCATGCTTCTGTTTGGACTTTACTGGAACAAACTTCTTGAAGGCTTGTCTAGGTTGCTTGCATTCTAGACACTCCTTGCATTTTTCTACTGGTAGCTTCAGCTTTGGTACTCCTTTTGTCAACTCATCTAGTTGACTGAGATCTCTAAAATTCAGGTGGCCAAATCTGTAGTGCCACAACCACTCATCCTCTTCTGCTGATGCCTTCAAACAGTGTTGATCAAGTACTTTAATTTCAACTTTAAATGTTCTATTTCTGGACAATGGTGCTTTGATGATCAGCCTCCTATTTTTGTCATAGATCTTCAACATTCTATCAACCATCATCATCTCATACCCCTTCTCCAAGAGTTGACTAAGACTGAGGAGATTGCACTTCATGCCAGGAACATAAAGCACCTCTTCTATGAAGGTCTTCTTCCCATATTTTCTGTGAATCATCACTCTCCCAATGCCCTGTGCACACAAGATACTGTTATCAGCAAATCTAACCTTACTATTGACAGATTCATCAAGGCTGTGAAACCAATCTTTGTGACCATTCATGTGTGTAAAGCACCCTGTGTCAAGGTACCAGCAGTGATCACCATCACTGGTTGCTTTTATGGTCACCAACAGCAATACTGGATCAGAATTTGAGCCTTCTTCAGCAGCCAACTGAGCTTCATAATCCACACTTTTGTCTTTGTGCCAACATTCTTCAGCAAAGTGCCCTTTCTTTCCACAGTTATAACATTCAAGGTTCTTCTTGTCCCAATTTTTCTTGCCACTTCTTCCTCCACCTCTTCCTTTAGAGCCACTGAAATCTCCTCTCCTCTGAGACTGAGATCAATCCTTAGAGTAATTTCCCCTTCCTCCTTGTATTTTTGGTCTTGTCCTTGCTCCTTTTACCTCTATTGTTGTCAGAGAAACCTTTCTTTGTTTGGTTCTAGGCCTGCAAAGCTTATTCTGCAGAAGCCTTTATCATTTGACCTTTCTTGAAGCCTTTGTTCATGTGCCTCGAAGAGAGCCTTGCAACTCATCAACAATAGGGATTCCAGGTCCTTTGATTCTTCAATTGCAACCACTATGTGGTCAAATCTTGGATTCAAGGTTCTCAGAAATTTTCTCAATCAGCTTCAAATCATCAATTTTATCACCATAACTCTTCATGGAATTGACAAGGTTCTGCAGCATTCCAAAGTAATCGGCAATCTTCTCATTGTCCTCCATCTGCATAAGTTCAAATTGCCTTCTGAGGGTTGAAGTCGAACCTTTTTCACATTCTCTGCACCTGCATAAGTCTTATTCAAATGTTCCAAGCTTCTTTGGCCGAGGTGGGCAGTAGCAATCTTCTCAAAATGGGCATCATCAACACATTGATCCAAGATCACCAAGGCTTTACAATCTTTCTTCTTCAAATCTTTAAACTGTGCCCTCTGTGCATATGTTCCTTCCTTTGGTTCTGTGATTCCAGTCTCAACAATTTCCATCAAATCTTGGAAACCCAGTAGTGCATTCATCTGCACGCTCCATCGGCTGAAGTTCTTGCCTGTTAGGACTGGAAGGTTGGCGGGGAAATGACCATTGGCAGCGATGATCAATGCGGAATTCCCTCAATCGAATCTTGCTCTAGATACCACTGTTAGAACCTATGAGTTCTTGAATTATTGTACTAAAGAAATAGAGTTGTTTTAACTCTTAGGAAAGAAGCAATAGGGAGAATTGGGTGATAGATTTGAGAGAGTAAATTGTAATGAAAAGTATATTATTCAAATCAGAACCAGAGTATTTATATATCACAGAAGGATTAAAACTGAAAACCAATTTAACCCTCAGCTTAACTAACTTTCTACAATGGGCTGCTATCAAACTAACTATCTTAACCAACTTTAGTTAAGGGAACAAACCAGAATTGACTTTTACACATCAACATTTTGTACCACGTACTCAAGCCATGCATCCCATACATACATTGTCATGTATCATTGTGGGAATTAAAACATGTAAATTCATAAAATCTTTTTTCTTTTTGGAGTGTCACGTGGCTTCCGTACCACGTAGTCGAGCCATGCAACTCATAATTACTTTGTCGTATGTCATTATCATTATGTGAATTAAAACAAGTGAATTTATAAAATCTTCTTTCTTCTTGGAGCGTCGCGTGGCTTCCATACCACGTACTCGAGCCATGCACCTCATAATTACTTTATCGTGTATCATTATGGAATTAAAGCATATGAATTCATAAAATCTTCTCTATTCTTAGAGGGTCACGTGGCCACTAGCCTTGTGCCTTACAAGATGAAAAGACTTTTTTCGCCAACCAACCACACAGGGATGGGTGCCCATGCACTTCAATACACCATATAAGAAGATCCTTAAATGAATCTAATGATATTCCCATCTTTACAATAAAAAATTATAGGCATCATAATCAAACTCGAACCCGCGGACATCGCCTCGCCCCAACTTTAAAAGGGAAAACCCGTTTTGTCCGGGTTTAAGTAAAACCTGACTCCAAGCCCGCCCCGTCTTTAACGGGGGCGGGTTTGGGGGTTCAAGAACTCGCCCCGATATACTAATTAAATAATTCTAGTTATACCAATGGCTAAATAATAAATGTAAGCTTATATATTTTCCTTGTAGATGCATATACTTGTAGATATATTATATGCAGGTTTTGATGATGCCAATAGAAAGAAAATGAGTTCACAAGATTGACAAAAGAATTTGGCAAAAGAAAGAGAAAGAGCAAGGAGCAAGGTCAATGCAAGATCAAGACTACAAGTGATGTTAGATAAGCATTAGACTAGTTAGATAAAGTGTTAAAAGAATTCTAAACTGTGCAAGTAATTTGGCCTTTAAAATAAAGTTTATGCAAAAATGTTTTATGAACCAAAATTAAGTTCAAAATAAATATTTTGAACTGGTAATCGATTACCAGCAAGCATTCACTTTCTAGAACGAAATTTTGGTTCTGGTAATCGATTACCAGATGTTGTAATCGATTACTAGTGTGCAGAAAATTCAAAGTTCAAATTTCAGACACAACGTTTCATAAACCATTTGAATTTTAAATGGTGTAATCGATTACCACATTCTTGTAATCGATTACCAGCGAGATTTTTTTTTAAAATTATGAAGAGACACAATTCCTTATCAAAGGATACATAGATTCAATTGTTTTATTATAAATATGTGTCTTCATTTCAAAAAATAAGTAGATTACAATGTGAAATAACAAAAAGTGAGAAATCTCTTAAGAATCATTTTGGCCAAAACACTTGCAAATTATTAAGGATTCTTATAGGTTCTTCAAGTTGTAATATCCACTCTAAAAGAGAGTTCACTTGTACAAAATTCATTCTGTTACTGTGTGATTGAAGAGAGGGTGTCTCTCGTGTATTGTGGGTGAATCTCAACACAAATGAAGGGTTCCAAGGTGTTCGAAGATTCATCATTTGTAAAGAGTTTTACAAATAGTGGAAATCTCAAGTGGGTACTTAAGGACTGGACGTAGGCAAGGGGTTGGCCGAACCAATATAAACTGAATTTGCACTTTCTTATCCCTTAACTATTATTTAACTTTCACGATTATATATTCATCATATTAAGAGTACGCATTCTTCTTCATCTTAATTAAAGCCTTTTTAAGTACACTAAGGGCAAGATAAATTAGTAATAAAAAGATTAGATAAAATTGAATAACTTAATTCACCCCCCTCTTAAGTTAGTGAGGCCACTTGTCTAACAAGTGGTATCAGAACTTGTATCTTGTACAAGGATTAGAAGCCTCAAGATTAACTATGGCCTCATCCAATTCCCTTTTGGTGAAGGAAACTCATTTAATAGACCCCTTGTATTTAATGGAGAAGGGTTTCACTATTGGAAATCTAGAATGCAAATTTTCATAGAATCAATAGGTCTAAACATTTGGGATGCTGTTGAAAATGGTCATTTTATTCCTTCGATTCAAGTAGATAATGAAGTCAAAATTACACCTGGAGAACAATAGGGTAAAGATGACAAAAGAAAAGTCCAATACAATTTAAAAGCCAAAAACATAATTACATCCGCATTAGGCATAGATGAATACTTTAGAGTTTCAAATTGCAAAGTGCAAAAGAAATGTGGGATACATTAGAAGTAACTCATGAGGGAACAAGTGATGTTAAAAGATCTAGAATAAACATCCTCACACATGAATATAAATTATTTAGGATGAATCAAAATGAGAGCATACAAGACATGCAAAAGAGATTTACTCATATTATTAATCATCTTGCATCTTTAGGAAAAAAATTTCCAAATGAGGATCTCATTAACAAAGTCTTAAAATGTTTGAGTAGGCAATGGCAACCAAATGTGACAACAATTGCAGAATCAAAGGATCTTACAACAATGTCTCTTGCTTCACTGTTTGGAAAACTTCAAGAACACGAATTGGAACTATTGAGACTCAATCAAAATGAAGAAAATGACAAAGATAAGTAAAGCATTGCACTTAAAGTATCATCACTTGTCTATGAAGAATATGACGGTGAAGACATCATTGAGGAAGAAGATTTAGATGATGATGAAGAATTTGATCTCTTTGTAAAAAGGTTCAACAAATTCCTAAAGAATAGAAGAAATCAAAAGAGATCTACATTCAACACAAAGATGAAAGGAGAAAATTCTTCCTCAATCCCAAGGTGCTTCGAATGCAATCGGCCAGGACACTTAAGACTAGAATGTCCAATCTACAAGAAGAGAATGGAAAAATCAAACAAGAAGACATTCAAAGATAATAAAGCAAAGAAAGCCTACATCACATGGGATGATAATGACATAAGCTCCAGTGATTCAGAAAATGAATTGTAAACTTGGGACGTATGGCCAGAGACTACGAAAGTGAAGAAGAGGTAACATCTTCTAACAATAACATATCTATCTCATTTGATGAATTACAAGATGCTTTCAATGAGTTACATAAAGAATCATTTAGACTAGCAAAACTAGTATCATCCTACAAGAAAACCACTGCAAAACTAGAGAAAGAAATTTCAAAATTAAATGAAGAACTAGATGATCTTAAAAATGAACTTAAAATAGTAAATTCTAAAAATGAAAATATATGTTCTACCATTAATTTAGAAAGTAACAAAGAAACTCATCCATGCACATCATGCCAAAAACACAAAGAAGAAATTAAAAAGTTAAATACTACACTTGTAAAATTCACCTTCGGTAAAAATAACTTAGATGTTATTTTAGGAAGTTAAAGGTGTATCTTTTATAAAGCTGAATTAGGGTATGATCATTCAAAGCAACAAAAGCTTTACAAAAACTTCTTTGCCTCATATAACATGTCTACTAGTTCATTTATTAAATGTAACTATTGTGATAGAAAGGGATATAGTGCATATACTTGTAATATAATAAAGAATGGTGTTCAAAATGGACACATGATTTGGGTTCCAAAAAGTACCTTACCCAAAACTAACATTCAAGGACCCAAGATGATATGGGTACCAAAAGTTAAGAATTGTGTTGTAGGTGTGCTTGATGGCAAGGCACTCTCAATAGTAACTTAATAGTGGATGCTCCAAGCACATGAAGGGAGATACTTCAAAGCTTATCGACATTACTCCCAAAAACAATGGACATGCCATTTATGGAGACAATAACAAAGAAACCAACATGGATCTTTCAAGAGAGTAGAAAACTTTAAAGAGATCATCCTCTTGACAACATCATTGGAGAATTTTCAAAAGGGGTAACAACTAGACTCTCTCTTAAAGATATATATGGCTTTTGTTTATAAAATTGAAATAAAAAAAAAGGTATTGATGAAACCTTAAAAGGTGAACAATGGATTATTGCTATACAAGAAGAGTTAAATCAATTTGGAAGAAATCATGTATGAAAACTAGTTGATAGACCAAGTGATCATTCAATTATAAGAACAAAATGAGTTTTTGGAAATAAATTAGAAGAGAGTTAGGAATCTTAGATTTCTCTAAATTAAACTCCTAAATTTTTTAGATATGGAAAAAAATTTACACACGTAATCAATAACAAATGTATTCGTATCAATTACAAAGATATGGATTTTTTTTTTTACTTGGCTAATACATTGTTTGGCTAATACTTTATTACTTGTGGATATATCTTGTTTGATGCTCTTTGATTATTTTTGATGATGCCAAAGGGGGAGAGAAAGGGAAAGAAAAGGGCTTTATGTTATGAGATTTATGTTATGAGATTTATGTTATAAGTTTATGTTATGAGTTTATGTTATGAGATTTTTAAAGTGTTTATTTGGGGAGAGAAAAGGAAAGGAAAAACTATGAATTTTTTTTATCCTCAAAATATTTCTAGAAAGAAAAGAAAAGTTTTTGTCCCTAAATATTGTTAATATTGTTTGTCCACAAATATAGCATTGTTTATAAAAAGACAAATACTAAGGGGAGACTAAAGGGGAAATGATCAATATATGTATACTTGAAATTATCTTTTCTTTCTTCCCTTAAAGATGGTTGACATCATAAAAAAGGGGGAGATTGTAGATGCATATACTTGTAGATATATTATATGCAGGTTTTGATGATGCCAATAGAAAGAAAATGAGTTCACAAGATTGACAAAAAGAATTTGGCAAAAGAAAGAGAAAGAGCAAGGAGCAAGTCAATGCAAGATCAAGACTACAAGTGATGTTAGATAAGTATTAGTCTAGTTAGATAAAGTGTTAAAATAATTCTAGACTTTGCAAGTAATTTGGCCTTTAAAATAAAGTTTATGCAAAAATGTTTTATGAACCAAAATTAAGTTCAAAATAAATATTTTGAATTGGTAATCGATTACCAGTTGGATTGTAATCGATTACCAGCAAGCATTCACTTTCTGGAACGAAATTTTGGTTCTGGTAATCGATTACCAGATGTTGTAATCGATTACCAGTGTGCAGAAAATTCAAATTTCAAATTTCAAACACACAACGTTTCATAAACCATTTGAATTTTAAATGGTGTAATCGATTACCACATTCTTGTAATCAATTACCAGCGAGATTTTTTTAAAAAGTTATGAAGAGACACAATTCCTTATCAAAGGATACATAGATTCAATTGTTTTATTATAAATATGTGTCTTCATTTCAAAAAAATAAGGAGATTACAATGTGAAATAACAAAAAGTGAGAAATCTCTTTAAGAATCATTTTGGGCAAAACACTTGCAAATTATTAAGGATTCTTATAGGTTCTTCAAGTTGTAATATCCACTCTAAAAGAGAGTTCACTTGTACAAAATTCATTCTGTTATTGTGTGATTGAAGAGAGGGTGCCTCTCGTGTATTGTGGGTGAATCTCAACACGAGGGAAGGGTTCCAAGGCTTTGGAGGATTCATCATTTGTAAAGAGTTTTACAAATAGTGGAAATCTCAAGTGGGTACTTGAGGACTGGACGTAGGCAATGGGTTGGCCGAACCAGTATAAACTGAGTTTGCACTTTCTTATCCCTGAACTCTTATTTAACTTTCACGATTATATATTCATCATATTAAGAGTACGCATTCTTCTTCATCTTAATTAAAACCTTTTTAAGTACACTAAGGGCAAGATAAATTAGTAATCGAAAAGATTAGATAAAATCGAATAACTTAATTCACCCCCCTCTTAAGTTAGTGAGGCCACTTGTCTAAGATTCCTAATATAATATCATTCTTAAGTTTTTTTAATTTTTTAGGATTATCAATGTCTATATTTACATATTATTTGAGTTACAATGTATTAGATATATATGACATATTTAAAAACATGTATTGAAATTATAAAAATAGAAAAGAAAAGAAGAAATAGAAGGTGAAATTACGACAGGTTTCTCGAACCCGACAGAAACCCGTGAAAATGAGATTGAATTTCATAATTTCATATATGCTCCCTTTAACCTGAACCCTCCTGAACTTTTACAAAGACATGAACGGGGAGAGCAAATCACACCCCGCCTCACCTCATTACCATACCTAATAGAAACTATTAAAATATAGAGTGGTTTTTAATTGAGTGACTTTACAAATACACTTCATCTTAGACTTTTCTCCACCACCACGAGTGTATGAAAAGACCACTGCAAAGCCACTCTAACCATCACACCAAGACTTTCATCCCATATCCACCCAAAATAGATGTAAAAATGACATTAAATAAGTAAAATATTCCTTATTTCATCAATTGTAACATTTTTTTATTCATGAAATTTGAACATGATATTTTATTCAATGAAAATCAAACTTCGACAGTAAAGAGAGTATATGCACATTTGGATTCACATTGGCAGAGAGATTATATGCACATTAATTTTTTTATCAAATTTAAAATCAATTTTATAAAATTTTGAACGAGTAACGAAAGGGGTAATAATTATGTAACTCTTGAAAAGCAAGCTACATGTGATATATCCGTAATGGGTACCCACATATTTATATAATGGGTGGGGACAGATAATATGATACCCGCCCCGCAGGTAACGCATAGTTATTAAAACTTATTTTTTTATTAAATATATTTAAATATTTGAATTTTTTAATTATTTTATGATGAAATATTTTTTATTTTATATTATTTTATGATGATATTTTTAATCTATTAACACTTAATGGTATCATATAATGATTATTTATATATATAGTATGATATTATAATATATCACATGACATTTTTTCTATTTCTTTTATAAAATTTAAATTTTTAAACATTAATGGATATCCATAAATATTCGTAGATATCGGTTACCCATTAATTTTAACGGGTATGTATATGGGTAAATACTATCGGACACCGCTCCATCCCGTTAACATCTCTGGGCACGAGAGTGTAAATAAATGGTTGAAACATAGCACTCCACTTCTCTGTGCTCTCTAATTCACGAGAACCTCGTATGCGGATACGTGGATGATCATAACCCATTAAACACATCACTCAATTCTCGCATCTCTTTTATGAAATTAGCACATCACCCAATGTGAAACGGAATAAAAATTTGCCGTTGATTATTGACCCCACCGCTGATTAAACGATCCAACGGCCAGCTTTGAGTCTTGATGGTGGTAGGACCTATAAAATGCGTTACAGCATCACTACAACGGGTCCGTTTGGTTTACAATTGAGTAGAATTGATTCTAGAAATGAATGGTTGAGATGGATGATGCACGCTTTACGAAGTACGTTGGACGGAAGTGATTTAAAATCAATTCTGCAGAATTGATTCTGACTGTTGCAAAATCTAAAACAAACGGGCTAAACGTAACTTTTCTATTGCATTCAAATAGGGTTTGCATTTAGTTTGGGTAGATGAGTCAGGAAGAGCGCAGAGGAGGAGAGGCAGATTGCAAGTTTGTGTCTGAATCTAAAACAAAGATTTCGAAGGCTGCCTTTCGTTTTCTCTAATCCATTTCATAATTAGATTCACGCACAAACTCGTCATTTGCCTTTCCTTAACCATAACTATTTTCCCCTCTCAAATTAGTTTATTTGTTGCCTGTTCAATTTCGATTTTGGGTTCAGATATTTTTTTTTGTTCGGTGCAGAAAATGCAGAGAGCTTACGCTAGTAAGATGACGCCGCTGCTGGATAATTTCTGGCATGGTTTCTTCCATTCTAAACTCATGGTTTTTACGTGTTGAGTACAATAAGATGATTAAATTGTTCTGTTCGTGAGTTTTGCGCTTGGTTTGTGTAAATTTCAATTTCATTTACTCGATGCGTGATTATTCGATTTTTATTTGAGTTAGGGAGCTTCCCTCCAGTTTTTTTAAACTGATACTTAAAAGAATCGCAGCCCTTGATTATGAAAAACGGGACACTCTCCGCGATCCCGCCCATTTTTATTTGAGTTGGGGAGCTTCTGGATACCCACTGTGATTTGGTTCCAAATTAAGCTTCTCATTTTGATATTTTCTTGGACGTAGAACAAAATCTGTGCAAAATTGGTGTCAAACAGTCACAAGTTCTCCTCTTTTACTACCCACTTGATCCCGGAATAACAAAATAGCTTTCAATTAAAAATATGTATGATCAAAAGAGGGGAAGAAAAAAAAATTGAATGGTGATTAAATTATGTACTTTTATTTTTTGGGTGATTTATTAATGGGTCTCTTATGTTTGAAGACTTGGAAAATAACAAGTAGCTCATCAGGCAAAGTGGCCACTGCAATTTCCAGGCGGTTTTAAATAAAAAATCTAAAGCAAAATACATAAAAAAATCCCACCATTAATATAAAAAATAAATCAGTCGTAATCAATCCAAAAGTAACAAATTACTTTTTTATTTTGTAAAGTACTCGATATCACTTTTGTTTTACTGTAATTTATCTTTTTTTCTTTAAATCCTTGAATTGGTGTAGTAGAGCGGTCAAAATAAGTCAAATCGGTTCATGAGGGTTGGCTCATCATGAGTTTAGGCTAAAAGTGAGCAGAATTTGGTTGGTTCACTTTTATGGTGAGTTGAAAAAAATACCAACCTGGCTCAATCCACCGCGGGTTAGTGGATTAAGCGAGTTGGTTCACCTAATTTAAAAAATCATAAAAATAATAACAAAAATAATAAAGAAAAGTTAAAAAATAGATTTTTTTTAAAATGACTTAAAAATTATAAAGAAAAAAGTGAGCAAACTCACCTTAACCCGACTCGAATCCACTTTGGTTTGTGAGTTAAGTGGATTACTTTGACCCGCAAAAATGTGGGCTTAATTTTTATCAATCCAACCCACTGACGGGTTGGGCCGTGTTAGCTCTCCGATCTTAACCCATATTGACAGATCTAGGTGTGGTCTGAGGTGAAGCATTTCCTACCGTGATAACTCTAGATTCGATCCACGCCTACATAAACGAGTAAAAGAAAGAAAGACAATAGAAAGAGATTAATATGTGATAGATCATAGAAAAAATGAGATATATAAGTTGTAAGAGAAATTGAGTGTATGAAAATCATTACTCATACATAAATGATAATATATTAAATTAAATATATATAGTTTAATATATATATACTGTCAGTGTAAAGAAATTTTACACATACATTCAATGATGTGCTACCACATCATTTATTGAATTTAATAACACATGAGATGTCACATTCATTAAATGATGTGGCAACACACTATTGAATGTCTGTATAAAATTTTGTTAACCGACAGTGTATACTAATTAAATTTATATATATATATATATGAAAATGAACAATTCCAAGCTTATAAAAATGAACAAAAACACACACAAACCATAAAAACATGAAGAACGTGTGATGTGTAGTGTGTTTGGTAAAACTGGCTGAAAAGTTAGTTGAAAATTAAAAAGGTCGCTGAAAGCTTAAAGTTAGCTGAAAGCTGAAAAGTTAGCTAATTTGATTGAATGTGTTTGGTAAAACTAACTGAAAATGGTAAAATGACATATAAGAATATCATTAATTATTAAATAATGATAAGTGAGGGTGGTTGAGGGATAAACTTGTAATTAATTTTCAGCTAGTAACTGAAAATTGGAGCTTTTTTAAAAAAGCTACTTCAAGTATCTTTTCAAGAAAAGCTAGTAGTTACCTAAAAAAACTATCTTATCAAACACAACTAAAATGATTTCAGTTACTAATTACAACTTTCAGCTTGCTGAAATAACTCACAAATTAAATATAGTCGTAAGTTAATATTTTGGCAAAAAGTAAAAGCATCGACAACTAAAGGAGAGGTGGGGCTTCCTAATAGGTAGGGACCAAGGAAGAATGAAATGAATAGTCAAAAGAGAAGGAACGGGTCAGAGCGTTCCAAGAGGAAGATGGGTAGGAGAAGGCTTGGTGCAAAGGAGAAGGGAGGTTTGTGAAAAACACGTGTTCATATTTTTGCATTGACCCCCCCTCTCTCACACACACACATACATGGGAATGTCCCATCTTATCTACAGAAGAAGTGCATTAGTAAATTACACATTTTATTTAATAAAAATATCCACTTTTTTTTCTTTAAAGAATCTAAATTTATTGGGACATGAATATAATTTAAAATTTAAATATTTTTTAAATTTTTATTTCTCTATCTTTTTATCTCTCCAATTAATTTCTATTTTTTATATCTCTCTCCACTCTCCATTCATTCTACTTGCTCTCCCTCCCACCCTTTTTTTCCTCTGCATTTCACATAGAGCTTGAATTACCTCTACACATTGATAAATTTTCTAAATCTTTTTTTAGAAAAATTACAAAACTTGCTAACTAAACGTAAAGGAATAAAAAAAAGAATGATTAAATAATCAATCTTAAATTAAAACTTTTATTTCACAGTTACATAGAATTTTTTTTTGTTCATGAAAGATTGACTGATGTTCATTTTGCATCCATATATACTCAGATCACCATTAAATATGAAGTGCCGAGAAAAAATAGGAGGGAAGGAGAGAGTGCAGGTAGAATGAATGGAGAGATGAGAGAAAAGAAAAAAAATGAGAAATAAACATTAATTTGGAGAGAAGAAAGAAGATGGAGAAATTAAAGTTTAAAAAATAATTAATTTTTAAATACATTCATGTCTATAAATATAAATCAATCTTAAATTAAAACTTTTATTTCACGGATACATAGAAATTTATTTCTTGGCTTAAATATGTTTTTGGTCTCTATAAAATACATGTGTTTTCATTTTCGTCTCCCTAAATTTTATTTTATCTTTTAATCCCCCTAATTTTTTTTCTTTTCAAAATAGTCATCGTTGTTAGAATAGTTAACAGAGTGCTGATGTGACGGTTAACATCTATGTTGACTTGTTTTTCTAACACACATGTGGCATCCAATGTGTCAATATTTTGGTTTTATAATTTATTTCATTACTTTAAACAGTTGAAAAAATAAATTCAAAACAAAGAAGTTAGAGAAACAATCGTTCCAAACTCTCTCTCGAAGAAACATTCTTCTTTCTTCTTCAACTCATTTCGCCATTGTTGTCGACCTCTTTTGGTGCTCCATTGTCGCTGATATGAGGTAGACACTCCATTGTTACTGCACATCTACATACAGGGGATGGGGAAGTATTGATGTGTGGATATCTAGTAATAAGAATGCGGTTATTATAAAGATATCAGAGAAAATAACTCCTCCAGCTGATTTTCCTTTATCACCATACTGTGTTCTAGGTGAAAATTGCATCTTTGATTGAACTGATACTAGTATCAACAATTACATCTAAAACAGATAGGTTAATGTATCCATTCAGGTTGTGCATTGTCACATCTGCATGGATGAAGATATTAACAGAGTGAGCATCTCACAATATATTCAGTAAAATCAAATACACTGACTCAATTTATTAATAACATATTATTCTTTCTCAAAATAAACAAATAAATAGCATTGTTTGATCCAATGTTTTAAACTTGTATCAGAGCACGCACTGCTTAACTTTTTTTATTAATAGAAAGCTCTTCATAGGTTAATTGGACTACAGAATTGACATGGCATAATTCACATAGACATATCCTACTGTTATTACTTGATCTAGCGTATCTCTCTCCAAATTCACATCAATAACTCCAATATTTTTCTGTCTAGATGCAACTAAGAACTTCATAATTTAGGGCCCTGAGCTGCAATTGCTGGAGTTAGATTTGTCGGGTCTGCACTTGTTTGCTGATTTGCAGTTGCAGGCACTGAACCTTCATTGGTTGCACTAGGGAGTGCCAGTCTCATATTAGCGACAATGGAGCACCAGAAGAATACAACAATGGTGGAATGGGTTGAAGAAGAAAAAAAAAGTTCTTCGAGAGAGATAGTTTGGAACAATTGCTTTTCTAATTTCTTTGTTTTGAATTTTTTTTCAACAGTTTAAAGTAATAAAATAAGTTATAAAACCAAAATATTGACACATTGGATGCCACATATGTGTAAGAATTCATGTCAACATAGATGTTAACAGCCACATCAGCACTGTGTTAACTATTCTAACGACGAGGACTATTTTGAAAAGAAAATATTTTAGGGGGATGAAAAGATTAAAAAAATAGGGGGACGAAAATAAAACGCGTGTATTTTAAAGGCACCAAAAATATATTTAAGCCTAATTTTTTTGTTCCTAAAAGATTGGTTGATGTTCATTTTGCATCCATATATACTCAGACCACCATTAATGATGAAGTGCAGAGAAAAAAAGGAGGAGGGAGGGAGAGAGCAGGTAGAATGAATGGAGAGATGAGAGAAGTGAAAGAAATGAATAAAATTTAATTGGAGAGAGAAGAAAGAAGATAGAGAAATAAAAGTTCAAAAAATAATTAAATTTTAAATTACATCTATATCCATAAATTTAAATCCTTTAAAGAAATAAATATGTGGGTTTTTTTATCAAAATAAAAAGGTGTAGTTTACTAATGCACTCATTCTACATGCAATTTAGGTGGAAGTGCACTAGCATTCCCATATGTATACATTGTAAAATACCATGTGTCCCCGTGAAGTTTTTTTTTTTCCTTTTATGAAAACATTAGTGTGAGTTAACATCAATTGATACAATGATATCATGTTATAATATATTTATTTACACTTATTTAAGTAACATCATATTCGTATGTTAAGTCACATAAATATATATTTTAAACCGTGAAAAAATATATATTTTACTTGTGTTAAAAAAACTAAATTGGATTTTTTTTTTTACGTTAAAAGAGAATTGTATTAATCAATAGGTCCCTGGGGAAAGTCCAGATTGACCTCAGCCAAAATACGAGTTTCCTCTAGCCAAATACAGTCAGGGTGAGTGTAGGCAAATTTGGCTAGGGAGTAGGCTGCACCATTACATTCTCTTTTGGTATGCTGAAAAGATAAATAATGAAAACTAGTGGAAAACAAAAAACAATCAGCTACTAGGACAGTAAAGGGAGAGGTTCCTCTTATTGGATTGTTGATGGCCAAGATCAAAGGAAGGCAGTCTGATTATGCTACCAGAGACGTGAGGCACATGTCCAATGCAAATTGGAGACCCAATTGAAGGTCGCGACCTTCAGCTATGCTAGCATCTGGTCCATTGTGAAGACACCAAGTAGCTGCTCCTAAAGTGAATCCCCTGTGATCTCTAATTATTGTCGCTGCACCCCATTGGTTGTCATTAAGCTTAGCAACGTCTATGTTCAGTTTGTACTGATCAACATTAGGAGGATTCCATCTTTGAATCGGGGCGGTGATAATCGAATTGTTGCTAGGAGGAGCTCTAGCATTTGCTTGGATAAAGTTGTGTGCTTGGTTACTTGCTTGCTGGATCACCGAATGCATGGTAATTGGATGGTTCTAAAAAATAAGCTTGTTCCTGGAAGTCCATATTCCATTAACCAGAGCCACAAACAGAGCTGCTTAATCTTTGCCGAAGGCTTCAAGAGCTGAGTCCACCCAGTCAGGGACAAAAGACAGGTTCATCATATCAGAATCTAATTGCAGGGGGGAAGCTGCCCAGAATTCTTTAGACCACTGGCATTGATAAAATGCATGTTCAATGGTCTCAATATTATTTCCACATCTCGGACAGGAGGGGTCTAACTGCATTCCTTTGGAAATCAGGTTAGCACGCACGGGGATACATCCTTTTCTCTTTCTCCAAAGTAAGTGTTTATGTCTAGGGACAACATAAATTCTCCATAATTTCTTCCACCAGGACTGTGTATCAGGATGAACAAAGTAGGAGGAGGTTTCAGGGTCTTCAAGCTGGTTAGATATGAAATGGTAACCAGAATGCACAATGTATAGCCCAGTTTTGGTAGCATTCCAACAAAGAACGTCTTTGTCTTGATGATGAGGGAGGGGAATGGCCAATATCTGATCAGCCTCAAAATCCAAGAACTGAGTGCGCACCAAGTTCTCATGCCAACGGTGATTTTCATGGTCTATTAAGCAAGATACAGTTTCAGATTCCAATTGGCCATTGTTTGGGGACCACACATGATGGCTAGGTTGGTATGGAAGCCATCCATCCTTCCAAATATTTATCTCTGAACCGATGCCTACAGACCAGAATGATCCCACCGATATTACCCATTGGGCTGCATGAATACTCCTCCACGTGAAGCTTGGAGAATAACCCAGATTAGCTTGCAGAAATGTTGTTTTAGGAAAGTATCTAGCCTGGATCACCCGAGACATCATAGAATGAGGGTGAGTCATGAGTCGCCATCCCTGTTTTGCAAGTAAAGCAATATTGAATGAATGAAAGCTCCGAAAACCCATCCCTCTCATTGCTTTTGGAGCACTAAGATTTTTCCAGGACATCCAGTGAATTTTTTTGCCCCCTGTTTGCTGCCCCACCAGAATCTATTTATCATTTTTTCAATTTCATCACACAGAGTAATTGGAAGGAGAAAGCAACCCATGATGTAGGTAGGAATGGACTGGGCCACACTTTAATCAAGACCTCTATGCCAGCAGAAGATAAAAACTTTTCTTTCCACCCTTTTCAGCTTTTTCCACACCCTGTCACGAACAAAAGCAAAAATATGGGTTTTTGATCGACCAACAAAAGTCGGGATACCCAGATACTTGGAATGATTATCAACAGCCTTTACCTGCATCCAACCTTGGAGCAAAATTTGTTTGTCAGTGGGAACATTACGGCTAAAAGATAATTCAGATTTATCCAAGTTGACTTGCCCGGAAGCATCCTGGTATACCTGAACAATATTGAGAACGATATTAATTTCCTGCTGAGTACTCCTGAAAAAGATTATACTATCATCTGCAAGAAAACAGATGAGAGATTGTGGGTGCTCTCCGAGTTATTTTAATTCCATGGAGACTGGAATCCTCCTGTGCTATAATAATAAGACCTGAAAATACCTCAGCACACAGAATAAAAATACATGGAGAGAGAGGATCTCCCTGTCTCAATCCTCTATTGGGGGAAAAACAATCACAAGGAGCACCATTGAGAAGAACTGAGAAGGAAACAGAGGAAACACATATGATAATTAGAGCAATCAAATTGGCAGGAAAACCTATAGCAGAGAGAGTAGCTTCCAAAAATTTCCATTCAATTCTATCATAAAGCCTTTGTCATGTCCAATTTGAGACCTAGGTAGCCCAAATTCCCCTTTTTCTTTTTTCTCATAAAGTGGAACATTTCAAATGCTATCAGAGCATTATCAGTGATTAACCTACCAGGAACAAAGGCACTTTGAAATGACCCTATGATATTTGGTAACACAATTTTAATTCTGTTTGCAATTGTCTTAGTCACAAGTTTCAGAATTACATTGCATAGGGAGATGGGGTGGAACTCTTTTGTATGATTGGGCTTTTTGACTTTTGGTATGAGACAAAGGAAAGTCTTATTAAGAGCAGAAGGGTCCATACAATTATTAAGAATTTGCAACACAGTTTTCTAAACATTGGGGACCTACAATATCCCAATAATTTTGAAAGAAAAAAGCAGCCGCCCAAGGCTTTAGCTGTTTTAATGTGACTAGTACCTCAGTTTCAATGAAGGGGGCCGCCAGAACATGATGCAAAGAGGAAATCACTCTGCCTTCAACTACCCTTGTAGCTTCATCAATTCTGGATGGATTACTTGAAGAGAAAAGCTGCACAAAGTATTCTGTCATCACATCAGCTATTTGATCTTCTTCCTCGAATCGGTTACCTTGATCATCTTTTATGAAATCAACCCAATTCCTCTCCCTCCGTTGATTGGCTTTTTGGTGGAAGAATTTCGAATTGTTATCACCATATTCAAGCCAACAGACCCTGCTCCTTTGCTGCCAAAAAATCTCCTCGGATTGCAAAAGATCATCAAGTTTATTTTCTTTTGCACGCAATATATTCATATATGATTATCTTGCTTCAATTATTATTTTGGTCAACTAAGCACATAATCATATAAGTACTTTTGTATACTTGACCATACGGCTTCCGTACCACGTACTCGAGCCATGCAGTTCATGCACACTTTGTTGTGTATCATTGTGATTAAAGCATGTGAATTCATAAAATCTTTTTTCTTTTTGAAAAGTTGCATGACTTTTGTACCACGTACTCGAGTTATGCAACCCATAATTACTTTATCGTGTATCATTATATTAGAATTAAAACACGTGGATTCATAAAGTCTTCTTTATTCTTGGAGTGTTGTGTGGCCATCATCCTTGTGCTTTACAGGATGAAAAAACTTTTCCTACCAACCAACCAGTGCCCATGCACTCCTACGCCTAGGGATGGGAATAGGCCGAGCCGAGTTAGGCTTTTCAAGGCCTGAGCCTGACCAGCACCTTAAATCCATGGCCTGAGCCTGGCCTGCTACCTGACATAGACTTTATTTTATGGTCTGAGCCTAGCCTATTTAAAGCATGACAAGGCCTGAAAGTCTGTTTAAAAGCCCGTTTTATAGTAAGGTACTTGAATATATCATAAGCATATATATGAATAGACTTATAGGTTCAAGCTTTTAACATACTTAAATGTTTATACAAGCTAATAAGTATATAATTATAAGGAAAAGTAATAACAAATCTTTATAATAATAATAGCGATATAAAAATATTAGTATTTTATTTCTATTTAGTTAAATAGACCGGCCTAATAGACTCAAAAGGTTTTTTCGATGGTCTGAAACATGGTCTGTTTTGCTATATAGACTTTTAAAAAAGCCTTAACCTGCCCTATTTAATAAATTGGCCTGACCAGGCCTGGACATGATATAGACCGGGTAATAAACTCCTGACGAGCGACCTAACCTGTTACTATCCCTACCTACGCCGCTTCTAAGAAGACCCTTAAACAAACCTAATGACACTTCCATTTCCGCAACAAAAACTCCATTAAAATATACACTCATTTTTGGTTGAGGTAGTGCCTCAACGCTTCTTGGACTTTTCTCCACCACAACCCGTGTATGAAAAAACCACCGCAAAGTTACTCTATTTTTTTATAGGCAGGGGGGCTAAAAGCCCCCACCGCAAAGTCACTCTAACCATCACACCAAAACCTTCATCCAATATCCACCCAAAATAGATGTAGAAATCACATTAAATTAGTAAATTTTCCATTATTTTATTAACTGCAACATTTTTTATTCATAAAGACTGAAGATGATATTTTATTCCATGAAAATGAAACTTAGACATTAGAGAGATTATCCGCACATTTGGATTCACGTTAGTAGAGGACAAAATTAATTCTTGAAATAGTGATTTCAAATTACTTCCGTTACACTAATATTGTACTCCCTCCTATATTATTTATAAGATAATGTTTAAAATTTTTTCATGTCTTATTTATAAGATAAAATACATAAATCTAGATATATTTATTATTTTTTCTTATATTTGCTATTATTTTTTTATTTAACTACATGTATCCTCTATGGGAGGTAATCATATTTAAATCGGAAACATTTACATCATGGTGGGGCTAGTTCTTCCCGCAGATATTTTTTTCATCCACAAGACTCAAACCCAAGACCCCGCTCAAGGAGAAACAAACATGTACCACTTGAATCAACCCCATTATAAAGTGACACAATTATCATTATAATAAAATTTAATTTTAAATAAAAAAACTTACAATCTTATAAATAATTTCTGAGAAATTAATATATTAATTATTTTTTTAATATATGTATTCTTATTTAAATTGTCTTTTAAATAAAATCAAAGTATTATAATTCACTTATATTCACGAGAACCTCGTTCTCATCTCTTTTATGGAACTAGCACGTCATCCAATGTGAAATAGAATAAGAATTTGCCGTTGATGATTGACCCCACCACTGATTAAAAGATCAACGGTCAGCTTTGAGTTCTGGTAGGACCTATTAGAAGCGTTACAGCATCACTACAGCGTAACTTTTCTATTGCATTCAAGTGGGGTTGCGTGTAGTTTGGGTAGAGATGAGTCAGGAAGAGGGCAGAGGAGGAGAGGCAGATTGCAAGTTTGTGTCTGAATCTAATCAGAGATTTCGAAAGCTGCCTTTCTTTTTCTCTAATCCATTCCATTATTAGATTCACGCACAAACTCGTCATTTGCCTTTCCTTAACCATAACTATTTTCCCCTCTCAAATTAGTTTATTTGTTGCCTGTTCAACTTCGATTTTGGATTCAGATTTTTCTGTTTGGTGCGGAAAATGCAAAGAGCTTATGCCAGAAAGATGACGCCGCTGCTGAATAATTTCTGGTATGATTTTTTCCATTCTGAACTCATGGTTTTTCCGTGTTGAGTACAAGAAGATGATTGCATTGTTCTGTTCGTGAGTTTTGCGATTGGTTTTTGTAAATTTCAATTTCATTTACTCGATTCGTAATTACTCGACTTTTATTTGAGTTGGGGAGTTCTGGATACACACCGTGATTTGGTTCCAAATTAAGCTCCTCGTTTTGATATTTTCTTGGACCTTAGTTGGTATGTCGTAGAACAAAATCTGTGCAAAATTGGCGTCAACAGTCACCAGTTCTCCTCTTTTACTAACCACTGGGTCCCGGAATAACAAAATAGCTTTCAATTAAAAATATGTATAATCAAAAGAGGGAAAGAAAAAAATTGAATGGTGGTTAAATCATGTACTTTTATTTTTTGGGTGATTTATTAATGGGTCTCTTATGTCTGAAGACTTAAAAAATAAAAAGGAGTTCATCAGGCAAAGTGGCCACTGCAATCTCCAGGCGCTTTGAAATAAAAAAAATCTAAAGCAAAATACATAAAAAAAAGTCCTACCATTAATATAAAAAATAAATCAGTCGTAATCAATCCAAAAGTAACAAATTACTTTTTATTTGTAAAGTACTGGATATCACTTTTGTTTTACTGTATTTTTTTTTTGTCCTTGTCCAGAATCATGTGAATAATTATGAGAAGAGATTAATCCTTGAATCGGTGTAGTGTGAGGTGAAGCTTTTCCCAGAGTGATGATAACTCTAGATTCGATCCACGCCTATCAACCACTGTTGAATTGTAATTTTTTTAAAATGATTCATGCACACACATCCTATAATTTATGCAGGTATTTTTTTTCTTCTAATCCATTTAATTTCTATTTGAATATCCTACAAAAATTTTAAAATTTAATAAAGTTACATTACATGTGTCTCCCACTTCTATATCAATTTATTTTGGGTTGCCCTATCCTTAACTTTAACCTGTCTATGCTTTCCAGGGGTATTGCCAATGAGTGAGCAAAATCTCCACGGATCAGAAACTCCAGTAGGAGTAGAACCTCAAGCATCATCATGAAGAACAAGAACAATCCAACTACAGCTTGCAAAACCATGCGTTAGAGAGTGAGATTAATTGGTAAGCCAATATGTGCTACCGTATTTCATTTAAAGTTAAATTAGTTAAATTATTCATAAAACACTTTTTTATAATACTATTTTTTCTCTCCATCTATGCATTAATCACTTTATCCCACATCTCTCTTATTTTCCTATCTCCCTTTTTCATTATATAAAAATTGTACAAATTTCTATCTCTCTTTTATTGTATAAAAAATTGTACAAAAGTATAAATACAATTTCACTTTCTCTTTCTTTGTGTACAGGACTATAAGCCAATCCTTCCCCAGGGTCTTATGTTTTTCCCTTTTTTTTTGTTGTGAAATAATCTCCATGTTTGATATTTTTAGGGCACAATAGAACCAATGAGGTTTGAACTTATAATCTCATGCAAACTACTCAAACTTCCACTATTAGGCCTACCCATTAAGCTGCAAGAGAAACCAAATACTATATTTCCTTTTATCTTAGTTTAATTGTTTTCTATGTTTTGACATTGTAAAGGCAGCAGTTGGGTTGGTAATATACAGACCCCTTTTGGTGTTACCAAATCAATTCATTTATTTCTGTATATACGTGCTAACTTGCATGTCAGAACATTTATTTTGGTCCAACAACATTCAAGATTCAAACCTTCCAAGCCACTAACAAGATCTAGAAGAAAATAGGTAAATTTGAAATCCCGCCAACATCTTTATTCCAAGTAAGGTTGCATGTCAGTTCTCCATTAGGAAGCCACTCAAAAGCGACCTCAGAACCATTCAGTTGACACAGCTTTGGAGATTCACTCGAGTAAGCAAGGAATTTCCCACCACCTTTAACATTGAGCTTAGCACCAATCTCTGTTCCATTCTCAACATATTCCAATTCTTAAATTGTGCCTCCTCTGCTGAACATGCTTGTTAACCTAAATGATGCAAATTTAATACTTCCTCTAAGCTTTGTGACTGGTATAAAGTTGTAAAGCTCAAAGGTGCAAGGTTGGATGGTGTTCTTACAAGACCAAAAACCTTACTAGCCTAATCTGATTGTGGGATTTCAGCGAGACAAATTCGACATACTCTGGGAGGCCCCTTTATAGATGTTCTAGGGTTGACCTGTTATTGAATGCTCTTTAATATGATATATTTTGTCTGATCCTAATTGTCAGTCCTGATTTCGGTGTATAAGCTCTTGTTGTGTTTCCTTTTCGGGTTCTAGTTTGTCTCCCTCCTTATTAGGGTTATCTTTCATCCCCTTGATTTGCGCTTTCCTAAATGGGATGGGTACTAAGTTTGGTCACATGTTCAATTAATCTAGACATCACTACTTATACCCGAGTTTGGTCACATGTTCAATTAATCTGGACATTGCTACTCATACATTTGATCGGTTCCCCTTTCGGTATTGGGTTGAGACATAGCTCGACCTAGTACGATGGGAATTGATTTTTATACATACATCTTTTAATCCTACACATCCCAACCTCCTCCTTCATCAATTTTTATTTCCTAAAATACCATGTAAATTTAAACTCTTTATCTCCCACCAAAGAGTTGTGGCTCAGTTGGCTACGCAGACTGAGTTTGTGGGAAGAGCTTTCGGGTTCGATCCCCACTAAACACATTCTTAGGGAGGGGTGAAGAGCGTTAACTGTGACTAAGCCCTGAATAGGATTACCCTTGGCAATAAAGGATACCTATGGTGAAAACCAGAAAAACTCTTTATCTCCCTCTTTTTCCCTTGCACCACCCTCACCCCTCTTCTTCTGTGCAAACACTCTCTTCTCCATGTAACCCTTACCCCTCACCTAGATATACCACTTTTCTTCTCTGTGAGCATTGTCTCTGTTTCAATCTCACTCTAGATACCACCCATTCTCATTCCCTTAATTCGCTCTCCCTCTCATTTTCGATCGCGCTCTAGACATCACCCATTGCTCGCTCTCATTGTCCAAATGTTGTCACGAGATAAGCTTCTCTCTCTATCTCTCTTGTGGAGAATATCGACAATTTGTTGCCAATAATGGAGTCAATTAGTCAAATACCAGAAAAGAGGATCCGGTAACAGTACACATCAGAGATCACCCTCACCCGCGTCATCTTCTGGGGAGTACTTTGACAAAAGCTGCAATGAAAAAAATATTGATAGCCCAAGGTGGAGCAGATTTCACAAAGAAAGCTTTGGTTTTTGACACAAAACCAATAGGTAGCTTTCTCAACAGAATCATCCTCCTTTAACAGAGTGGATGAGTGGCTGAAAGATCTTTAAGTTCAGCCGCCACCTCCTGAGGATGATTTTGATGATGACAATGTCAGAATCATTGTCTTCCCACTTCTCCTGATGCTGCCATGCTGGCAGATCAATGGCAAGAAGCACAACTCAGTTGGTTCGACATCAAGATTCCAATCTTGATGAAGGAGATTTCGAATGTGAATAGCATGGTCTAGCCTTTGAATCCATCCTCAACACCGGCTCATATATTAGGTGTTGGCACTAAAAAGGGGGTGTGTGTTAGGAAATACAAAGGAATAGGATCTTCGGGATTAAAGAAGGAATGTGTAAAAATCAATTCCTTAGTACGATACATAGCCCCTCATGCTAGAGCTTGATAAGCGAAGTATGCTTGAAGTGGTTTTATGTGTAAGCCGAGGTATAACTCAGCCTAGTAAGGTACGGATGGTTACTTGGATTGGTCGGGTCATTAAACGCAGTTCCTCTGCCTGATTTAGATAGACTATGTACTCTTCTGCCTTACTCATAGGCTGTTTCTTTCTTTTGGTCCCATTCAACCTCAGTTACATGCACTGAACCAGATAATGGTTTGTAGCACTGGGGGCAACCCCTGATGCTCTTCACCTTAGGGTCCCAACCTGCCCCTTGGCAGGTGAAAGCTCCAATAACCCCTCCATACTGTTGGATTAACAAATTTAGTGGTTATAGTTAGATAAAATCAATCAATTATTTAAAAGATGAAAGCTAAGAACCAACTTTTATAGGCTCCACTCTTAACATTGGATGAAATTTTGGACAAAGTTATGTACATAAGGGAGATAGATACCTTATTTAAGTTCCAAACCTTGAGAAGGCAGTCTCTGATTGGAAGGGGTAGATGTATGCACTTGGGCACGGTGCCATCAGGGTTCACAAGCTTCTTAATAAGATCAAAGCTGTGAGATCCCACTGTGTCACTTAGATAGACCGAACCACCACAAATGGCCCTTTGACGCTGCATAAAACTTGGCACACGGGTGGTCCGATTGGAACATGTGCCAATCAGGCTGAATCATCTGCTCCATTGGGTCCCCATTAGGATCTTGGCACCAAAAGTCATCCCCTGTAACAAGTTACCAAGTTTGTTTATAAATCCTTATTTTCTATTGTTTCAAGTGTGTCTGTGGATAAATTTAACTTAAAAATAAGGGAGTAAACATCATCCTGTGTGCATAGACTGCTTACCAACTCTTCCCATGGAAATTTGCTTTGTTCCGAGGAAGAAAAAATCGTTGCACTGCTACATACTAGCGATGATTCCATTTCCATCAAAATTATTGACAATGGAGTTTGCCAATCCATCATAATATGCCTTGGCAAGCTCGACTCTTCCTCCATATTCATGGCTCACAAACTCAAGAGTCTGCAGTTAGAGAGCGTATTGTATTATCAATATAAATAAACTGATATTAAAACTAAAACCGAAATATGTAAAAAAAAAAAAATAAAAGAAAGAAAAAGAAAGCTCACATGAATGACGTCCACTTTGACTCCGGTAATACCTGATTTGGCAAGATAGGAGTGCATAGAGTTGTAAAAGTCGCTGGCTTGATCAGGACGAAGATGAACAAGGCCGATTGAACCTTCAACGATTTTTACTACAGCAAGATCATCCATTGTCCCTTCAAGGCCAGGGGATATTTTACATGGGTTTATTTTTGAATTTAGGTGTGTTGCTCCTGGGTCCACACCACCCCAGGCACCACAAAGAGCATGCCACACATAAATATCATCTAAGGTTTTGAACTTTGTTCTCACATCCCTTGTCAAAGACTTCAACCCATAGTCCTCTCCTCTGGCTTGCAACAAATTCCACATTCTTTCATTGAAGTATCGCCTTGCTTTCCTCCAAAAATACCAATTTCTTGATTTCAAAAAAAAAAAAAAATATCAATTTCTTTATTCAATTGCTGTATCCCAGATTCAATCTCGGGCTAGTTGGAACTCCTGGATTGGATAGCACAGTCTCGTTGCTTCCCCAAATGCTCACGTTGGACCTCCTTTGCTATCAAGGCCTTAATCTTTTTTGGGTAGTAAGAAGGAGCATTATGACCCAAAAGAAAACCACCCCCGTGTCTGTTCTTTTAGTTGCTAGATTTACTTCAGAGTGCAAATCTGTCATTTCTTTTTCCACCGTGTTTTTTGCTATTGCCACCCCCCATATTTTTTTTGAAAAATTATAAAATCCAAAACTACCCTTCAGTTAAAAGGCTTACGGACAAGGCTGTCCAGGAATAGTTCTCGGACAACGTTGTCCGTAAGCCATTTTTTTGTAAAAAAATGGCTTACGGACAAGGTTGTCCGGGAACTATCCCCGGACAGCCTTATCCGTAAGCCTTCATTTTAAAGAAAAAATGACTTACGGACAAGGTTGTCCGGGGATAGTTCCCGGACAACCTTGTCCGGAAATTTAATCACATAAAATAGTTCCCTTTTTGCTGCACAGTCGGGTCTGATCTCTTTTTGCTTTATTCTTTCTTTCTCTTCCTCGCCATTGACGCGTAGAGATTAACACCCCAAAGGCTTCAAATGCTGCCCTCACGCATTGCAAGCCTCCAACGTTCTCCTCACGCCCCTCAACGTCGTCGTATGGGAAGGGTTTGGGTGGAGGGAGGGGAGAGAAGCGGAAGCTGTCATGAGCTCCCAAGAGTTGATGACCTCTGGTTCGGAGCGGAGGGGTTTGTGTTCGGACCAGAGAGAGGAAAGTGTGAAACGAGAGGGTGGAGTGGTGGAAGGGGTGCGAGGTGGATCAAGGGTGAGGAGGCCATAAATGGTGGAGGTGAGAGAGACGATGTGGTGGCCGAGTGCTGAGCTACTCAGTTGAGCAAACTCCTCGTCGTGGTTCAGCAAATTGGAAGAGACGTAGCCCATGCCTCTCTCTCTCTATCTATCAAGTTTGGAACTTTTGCTGTGCAGAGTTTGAATTTGGATGAGGGAGGGAGAGTGTGAGCTGTGAACTGAAAAGAAAAGGAATGGAGAATATGGAAGTTAAGTTCCTCTCCATTTGCAACAGGTGAACATGCATCACCGCGACCGTTGATCCCAACCGACGTGGCGGCGAGATGGCAAAGGCCGCATGAATGGACAGTGGATGTTGACTGCGCGCGATAATGGCCAGGAAGAGAAAGAAAGAATAAAGGAAAATAGGAACTATTTTATGTGATTAAATTTCCGGACAAGGTTGTCCGGGAACTATCCCCGGACAGCCTTGTCCGTAAGTCATTTTTTCTTTAAAATGGAGGCTTACGGACAAGGCTGTTCGGGAATAGTTCCCGGACAACCTTGTCCGTAAGTCATTTATTTTGTAAAAAAAAATGGCTTACAGACAAGGCTGTCCGGGAACTATTCTCGGACAGCCTTGTCTGTAAACCTTTTAACTGAATGGCAGTTTTGGGTTTTATAATTTTTCAAAAAAATATGGAGGGGTGAGAATAGTAAAAAGCATGGTGGGAAAAGCAATGGCCTGGATTAGATTCATTTTTAGATTTGCAATAACTCTGTATTTCTCCTGGACCTGGCCCATGTACTTTTGGCTATTTTCTAGCCTATTGAATGCTATCTGAGTTCTTTCGACCAAAAAAAAAAAACCACCCCTGTATCTTTTGAACTCGTCACCTTCATCTAACCTGGGAAGCCTTGCACTCATTTGTTCACCTCCCAAAACAAGATTTTTGGCGTCCTCATTGGGGTCAGCACCATCCAAGCTTATGCTTTGTATTACACATTTTGCCAGTCAGTTAGTTATTTTGTCTTAGTTACACTTTCTGTTGTTACAGTTTTTTTTGGTAGAAGCTGTTATTACAGTTTGTATACACATATATTGTTGTTATATCTTTTTTTCATTCATTCAATCAATAATAAAACATTCACTTTCTTTTCACAATCTAATGTTTAATATGGTATCAGAAGAAGTTCTGCATGCTTTCTTTCTCTGTTTTCTTCTTATGGAGGATCCTTCTCATCCTCTTTCTGCATCATTATGATGGACCTGGTTTGGTCTTAGTCTCTCAAACATTGACGAGTTCTAACTTCAACACTTGGAGTCGAGCAGTGCTTGTTGCTCTTTAGGGTTTAGTTTCAGTCAAGAACAAGTTTGGTTTCATTGATGGATTATTACCCAAGCCTGATGATTCAGATTTGCAACTTCTCAGCACTTGGATTAGAACAACAATATTTTTATATCCTAGATCTTCAACTTTGTTTCCAAGAAGACCATTACCAGCATCATGTATTCTATGCTTCTGAAATCTGGCATGGCAAGATCTCAAGGACAAATTTCAGTTAAAAATGGTCCACAAATTTTTCAACTCCGGAAATATTTCATGAGTCTCACTCAAGGACAAGATACTGTAAGTCAATATTTTACTATGCTCAAGAAGATATGGGTGGACTTATCTGCTTACGAGCCTTGATGCAAGACCATCCACCTCAAGTTTCTGTATTTTCATAGGAGATTCTCTCATTTCTTGGAAGTTTAAAAAGCAGACTACAATGAGTCGATTTTCCGCAGGAGCATAATATAGGTCACATGTTGTTGCTAGTGAACTTATTTGTTGTTGCTAGTGAACTTACTTAGATTTGCAATCTCCTTCAAGATGTTAGTGTTCCCCTAAAGCTTATCTTATTGCATTGTGATAACCAGGTTGCGATCTACATTGCAACCAACCTAACTTTTCAAGAAAAAACAAAACATATCGAACTTGACTGTCATTTTGTCAGGGAAAAAGTCATTTTTGGTTTGATTAGACTGGTTCATGTTCATTCTCAGAGCCAACCGGCTTGCAAATCTCTTGACCAAAGCTTTACCTATTACTCAATTTACTTCTCTGATGTCCAAGATGGGGAGTTCACAACATTTGCCTTCCATCTTGAGGGGGAGTATTACACATTAAGTTTGTAAGTTAGTTATTTTGTTAGTTAGTCTTAGTTGTACTCTCTTTTTCATTCATTCAATCAATAATAAAAATTTCACTTTCTTTTCCTAATGTACTGCTCAATACTTTGCCAACCATCGTCAATGATGAGAAACGTTGGAGACACACCACCCTCAGTGGAATCCTTCATTCCTTGCTAAACTCCAACTGGTTCCATAGTTAAAAAGAAAGTATCCCAGGTGCACTAACCGAATTTGTCACGAGTTACGAGTTGAGACGGGTGAGAATAATGGGTTGATACGGGTTAACACGGTTGGGTTTGGGCAATAAAAAATCAAACACGTCGAAATCCTTACCCGACCGACCCACTGAAATCAAACCCCTACAGAATCACATTCATATCATTAGAAAGCCAAGGCCCAACCCATAATTCAGTCCAAACTAAAGCAAGGGAGCGCTGAGCTCACTCCAATTTCTGAAAGACTGAAACATCAAAATTAAAAGAAACCCTAATTCTCTCACTCTCGCGTTTTTCTCTCTGAAATGAAACCCTACACCCTAACCATCGTCGTCGCTGGTCATCATTGTTAGGCTCTGCGCGACTGAGCTCCACTGCCACGACAACATCATCTCGCCTACGTCGTCACCCCATAAGGTAGAGTACTCCTTCGCCTCTACTTATTATTGTTCTGTTTCTCTTTATTGTTTATCATGGCGTTGTTCGATTTTTTCTTCTCCTAGATTGTTTCCGCTGAAGACTGGTCATTGAAGTGTGGATGCGTCCCTAGTTGTCGCTAAAGGATTGAACAAATAAAGGTTAGTGAGTTCTTCAAATTAGGGTTTTACTGTTTCGCTTGTAAATATTGTTTCTCTTGTAAATATGAACTTGTTTCTCTTGAATATATTTTGTTTGTGCATTTTCAATGAGTCACTCATGGCTTTCATCATGTTTATTATACATTCAAATTTCATCATTGATCGTTTGAAACTAATTTTGCTTTTTCTGCACTGCATTTCATTGACATAGGGATAGCTAAGTAGTTATTAGAATCCCCTGTTGTTAATAAAATAGAAATAAATTTTTTTTATGAGGAGCACTAAATCCAATCTGAGTCATAGAAGATGGAAATTTTATGAGGCATTTAAACACTTTATTAGGGGGAAAAATTCCTAAAATTATATTTAATTACAGTTACAACTTATGTAAGCCTTCATGATAAGCTGCATAACACAAATACATATAGAAACAAACTAATATGGAAGGAAGCCAATTATATACCACTAAAGGAGGTATAACTTCTTCATATTTGAACTTAGACTGATGCTGAGCAATCTGCTCTTAACACCAGAGAAAGACTGGTATATAGTAGTGATAAAGTCTAGCTTTTTGAGGTTCTGTTAGGTACAATTAATTAAGTTGAAACAATCTGCATAGTTTTCCCCCATATAATAATCACTTATCTATGGACTCAGCTACCTTTTCTTGTGCCAGACCTATTTTATGAAGCAAAGGTCCTGAACAAATAAATTCAAAAAGGTCTTGCACAAAGGAAACTTGGTCTGGTGTTGATGGAAATACATAATATAGAGGACACTTCCTATACTCATTGCTGGCAGCAGTGTAACTAGTTAACCTATTATGTTATATTTTCGTTGACTTGGTGTGTATTAAACCCTCAAACTATATAAGAAATTATTTTAATTTACTGTCATCATATATTATGGCTCGAACCGTTTTGGCTACTTAACTGTGTATTAATGTCCCCACTTGATCTATATAACAAACAGGAAATTTGCAGCAAGGAAATTATTTATTATTACCATTTATTTCCCCTGGATTGTTCGTTGATTTTATTTCCCTGTCCGAGCACAACCCGTATGTCTCTTGAATACTATATAGCAATTGTCCAACACAACAACAATAATAAACTTAATAGAAGCAAATTGACAATTGATTGGTGCTATTAACTATTATTGATTGATTGGTGCTTCCCCGTTTCAACCTTTTAAATTATATTTTTTATTATTGTATTCTTGACTAAGTATATTTAGTTAAATTATTTTATCGTAATACCTAAAACAAGATCTATAAAACATACAAACTAGCATGCTTAAAAAATTGACAAGGTAGGTAGTTATTGACTCCTAGCCTAACACAACAAGCACCAACCCAAAATCAACCTGAAGGGGCTGTAAATCCCCCCACTTCTGCACCAACAACAGAACATGATGGTGGAAGTCAGCTTAATAACCAGCCAGCAGCTGCAACTGAAGCTGCAGGAGCTTGTTCCACTGCTATACCTCCTCTTCCAAAAAATAGAAATAAGAGGAAACCAAATGCTAGTGGTCCTCGAAGAACATCATCTGCATGGGATCACTTCAAAAAATTACCCAAAATGAAGCTAAAGATCCAACTGCAATATGTAAATATTGCAACAAAAAAATCTCTGTGACAGTAAGACACATGGAACATCCAATTTGCTTGCACACCTAAATTTTTTTTCCCAAGTACACTTATGCTATCAACCATGACCCTAATCAAACTGTCTTGCCTTTAAGACCGGGGAGGGAAATGATATGCTTGTTGCAAGCCAAAGTTTTAATCTTGAAGCTTGGGGAAAGGCATTAGCGATCTTTGTTACATTAGATTAACAACCCTTTAGGGTAGTTGATGGTGAGGGTTTTAAGTATTTGTGCAGACAGTTACAGCCACAATTTACTGTCCCTTCAAGGCAAATAGTGACTAGGGATTATTTTCAGTTGTACTTAGATGAAAAAGTGAGGTTAAGGTCCCTTTTTAGATCTAATTCCACTAGGGTTGCACTTACCACAGATTGTTGGACATCTATTCAAAACTTGAATTACTTGACCCTCACAACTCATTTTATAGACAACGAGTGGAACTATCAAAAGAGAATAATAAGCTTCTCTATAGTTCCCAACCACAAAGGGGATACCATAGGTGGGAAAGTGGATGGGGTGTTAAGGGAATGAGGCCTTAGGAATGTTTCCACAATCACAGTTGATAACGCATCATCCAATGACGTGGTTGTTGCACACTTAAAAAACAGATTTAACATGATGCACAGGCTAGTACTAGATGGACAATTCTTTCATATGAGATGTTGTGCTCATATTTTAAACTTGGTAGTTAATGATAGTTTGAAATACATGCATGATTCTATTGCAAGCATCCGCAATGCTATTAGGTTTGTGAGGTCGTCACTTCAAAGACTTAGTAAATTTAGGGAATGCATAGAGTTTGCTAGAATTTCATGTAAAAAACAAGTGTCTTGATGTTCTTACAAAATGGAACTCAACATATTTAATGTTGGATACTGCTGAAAAGTTCCAAGGTGCATTTGAAAAGCTTGGTGGGGTGGAGACAAGCTATTATGGCTATTTTACAGGGTTGGCTAGTCCCTCTACTATTAAATACTGGGATAATGCGAAAGCATTTATCAAATTTCATAAGATTTTTTATGATGCAACAAAGATTTTTTCATCTTCTGCGCATGTAAGCATTCATTCTGCATTTCATCAACTAACGCCATTCTATTTTGAACTTAGAGAGTTAGCTTTGAACATAAATTCTATTTTAGGTGCAATGGTGTGGTAAATGAAGAAAAATTATGATAAATATTGGGGGAATGTGCTAAATATCAACCAACTTATTTATTTTGGTGTCATTCTTGACCCAAGGTATAAGTTGAGGTATGTGGAAAGGTCATTTAAAGACATGTATTTTGATGATCCTATCAAGTTGGAACAACTGTCCACTAGTGTGCAATAAGACCTGCCTAGGATGTATGCTTGGTATGTTGCAGCTCATGAGCATGAAAATAGGGCTGTTCAATCATCTTCTAGTTCATTAGGAGGGGTTTCACATGCTGATACATCTGTTCCTACTGAAAATCCAACACATTTGGCAAGGACAGATGCTTTCAAGCAACATTTGAGGGAACAAAATTCCATTGACAGAAAAAATGAACTTGAGGGGTACTTGGCTGAAGCATGTGTAAATGGGGATAACAAGTTTGACATACTTGTATGGTGGAAGCAGAATTCCTCACGATTCCCCATATTATCAAGAATGGTTAGGGATGTGATGGCCACTCCCATTTCCACTGTGGCATCGGATTTCTCCTTCCCTCGTATGCACACACACATTTATTAATTAACTATTACCTAAAAAATATATGCTGTTAACTTATATCGGAGTGTCTTAAACTGAAAGGAGATATGAAATTAAAACAACAAAACATACAACAATTTATACAACATATTTTTCTCTTTATCTCTTTCCACCATATCATCCATCACATCCCACATTTCTCTCTCTTTATTCTCTTTAATTTTTTTCTTTTTCCCACTAAGATGCATATATGTTGTATTCAATACAAGAAAACAACGAATTAGCCATGACTTGTTAGTGACGGCCACGACACCGTCGCTATTAGCGTCGGTTAGGCCGACTCAACGACCGACGCTAAAGACATCACCGTTGAAAAAAATATATTTTTTTAATTTTTTTTATGTAGCGACGACCTACTTAGTAACGTTAGCGTTGGCCTTGGCCGACGCTAAAGGTATAATAATATTTTTTTTAATTTAGCGACGGCTAGGCCATCGCTAAAGGCAAAAAAATTTTAGCGTCGGCCTTCATAAAGTTAGTATTGGTCTGACCGTCGCTAATTTTGTTATTTCTCCCCATATATATTATATTTTGCACTATATATTTCAAGAAACAAACATAACGTAATGGTAATGCTCCTTCCTGGTATCATGCATGTTGTGGATTTGATCATCACAATTGATAAATCTGGGAAGAAAAGATATTTTTTCAAAATATACATTAGTGACGGTCTGGCCATTGCTAATGGCCGTTAGTTTCATAGTCATCGCTAACTAGCGATGGCTATTAGCTCGCTACATAGCGACGGCTGGTGGGCCGTCGCTAGGTGGTCGCTAATTATGAAACAACGACGGTTTTTCCCCTTGTAGCAACGACTTTTAGTCGTTGCTAAAAACCGTTTTTATGTGATTGTTGTATATATGACATTACTCGATCAATTGGAAGGTGGATAATACATAAGCATGAAAACAACTACCTGAACTTCGAAGCACCAGATCTCTAACACCGTGCTTGTCAAAATAAGAGAAACAAAATTGTGACGAAGAAGATGATGTTATTAATGTTGTTCCTATTTTTTAAGGACTGATAAAAATGTGAAATGATATCTAGGATTACTAAGTGACATATTGGCAATAATGTAATTAAGAGAGAGTTATAACACATCATTAGTGGACACACACACCAAATGATACCAAGGATGATTTACATTTGTTTTTGAGATGACACTTTTATTAAAAGGATTATAAGAAATGAAAATAAATTTCATTAATTTTACAGTGATTAAAAATATATTTTATCTCGTCTTTTGTAAAAGAAATAAAATAATTTAATATTATATTTCTTTTCTACATATTGAGATATTAATTTAATTAGAATATTTTGGTTATAGTTTTTTTTTCTTTCTCTATTAGCATTAGGAAATGAAAATTATTATAAATTATTTATCCTCTTATAAATTTAAAACTTTTGGTTTTCAATAATTTTATTGTTATTAAATCTTTTTGTTGTGTTATAATTTTTTTCTTCGAAGCTGTGGCAACCATAAAAAGTAAATTGTGATAATTTGAATTGAGATATAAAAGGTCAAGATATTTGGTATTCTTGGACTTCATCTTGGTTTTTGTTATTATGCTTATTTTAAAATTTTATTTATCTATTATTGGTATTAGGGTTTTGTATCTTACCCGACTTTAATCTTTGATCAAATCAATTTTTTATACTCGAAGCTATTCACAAACCCCAAGAAAATCAATAATATACATGTTTAATCAAGATCTTTTTTTAAAAAATAATTCAGACCTTTATTTTCTACATTTTCTTAATCCAATTTTTTATATCTAAACCTATCCACAACCCAAACAACACAAGATTCTCTTAATTTTCTTATCACTTTCTTTCTATTCATTTTATTTCCTTTTTATTATTTTCATTCTTTCAATTTTCTTTCCTCAATCAATTTTAGTGTAATGAATTCTGTTACATTAATATAGATAGATTTATTAAACATACAAATTACAAGTAACAAATGACGTAAAATTAATATTTGGAGTATATTGTTTCTTTATATTCTATTCTTACTCATTAACACTCTATTTGCTTGTGTTGAAGTATCAAGGAGGGAGGGAGAGTGAGGAAATTTGAGACTTCTCCAACTTGGAATAAGAGAGAGGGTAGAGTGGAAATAAAAAATATTTATGGATCCCATAGATTTAAATCTCTCCTTCCAGGTTGAAGAGAGATAATGCAAAAATGGAGGATGTTTTTGCTTTTATTTTTTCTTTTTTTTTCACTTCTTCTCTTTAACTGAATAACTATTCACTATTATTTATCTTCTATTTCATATATATTGACTAGCAGAAAAGTTGAAAATACCGATTGAATTTAGAGATTCGTGTCTAACTATTTCCGTCGCTAATTCTGTCTCTAAAGCGTAAATTAATAACATTAAATTTTATAATAACGTTAGAGACGGACGTCAGACACGGAACAAGGTCTATAATATAACATCCGTCTCTAACTAATAAATCTGGATATGAAGGTTAGAGACGGAATATTTCCGTCTCTAATTGCAATTTTGTTTGAAAGTAAAGTTTTTTCATATCATTTTTTTACCATAGTTTTAAAAATACTTACACTTTTATGAATTGAGGTTAGTAATTTTTAAATTTACTTTCATGAAAATAATATATTTTTAAAATTCTAATAATTTAATAATATACTTTTATTAGATAACTAATAATATTTTTAATATTTTTAAAATCCATTAATCCATTATTACTTTTTAAAATTTACAAAGTATAATATTTTTAATAATATACTTTTAATAATTTTTAAATTTACTTTTATGAAAATAATAAATTTTTAAAATTCTAATAATTTAATAATATACTTTTATGAGATAACTAATAATGTTTTTAATATTTTTAAAATCCATGAATCCATTATTAATTTTTAAAATTTACAAAGTATAATATTTTTTATAATATACTTTTAATAATTTTTAAATTTACTTTTACGAAAATAATATATTTTTAACGACAATGTTTTTTTCTGTTTAAACTTAATTTATATTTTATATGAATTTAAAATATCATTTTTCATACTTGTATTAATTAATATTTTGAATATATAAATTTAAAAATAGATTTCTTTCAAAGTTATATATTTGAATTTAATAATATGTAGTAGTATATATATATATATTATATGTAAATGTAAAATAATTTTAAATTTATAAACATTTTAATTTTTTATTAAAAAAAAAACCAATGTGTTTTGGCTCCAGAATTCCCTCTCACTAATTTCCTCTCACCATTGTGCTGGTTTTAGGGTTCAATAGTTATCTTCCTCATTTCACTGAGACAGAGAGCGGTGCTGCTGTCGTGCCCTCCTTTCGTGCCTCCGTCCTCCGGCTTCCGCGTCTTGCCTCCGTCCTCTTCCGTGTCGTGCGTAGTCTCCGGTCAAGCATAGCAGATCCGCGTCCGTCTCCGGTCAAGCACAGCAGGTCCGTCTCCGCGAACAGATTCGTTCTCCAGTCAAGCTTCTGGTAATCTTGTCTTTTTATAGTTAATTTGTTATTGGGGCATAGCATACCGAACAGGATAATGTAGATCAGTTGAAATAGGAACATAAACCAGAAAAGAAATAGAGCTTTTCATGATAGATCCCTCTTTCTAATTTGTACTTTTGCTTTCAATAGATTTGAGTCCTATTAAGCTTGCTATTAAATTGATTACTCATATTTGATATAGGTTAGACTTGAACTGATTTTGGTTCTGTTGTAAAACATCAGAATTAATAATTCTCCGACTTTTGATTAATATAGTAAAAAAGCTGTAATTGATTGCGGGATATTAATGTAGACCGTTCAGAATCAATATATACACTAGATACTGTGCAAATGGAAGCTTCAACTGTGTTTATTGAGTCAGTTACAGTACAGACACATTATTAGAGAAACCATACGAAGACTACTAAGAAAGAAACTAATCTTACAATTTTCCACCCATCTTTTTTTATCCTTGTGTTAATTGCCTTCTCAGACTTCACTGATCCCCCAAATCTATTTTTGTTCACCGTGTGTTTTAATTGGGATTTATTGACAATTCTGGTAGTAGTTGTTCTCTATGTCAGATATCTCTATTTCAATTCTGGTAGTTATTGAAATATACAAACCTGAATCTGTACCTCAATGAAAAAAAATAAAGGACATAGATGGTAGTCATTATCTGTCCCAACTGTACTACATAGTGGATAAAATTTTAGACAATATAGCTTCAATCTGAATTTGAAAATAAAAGAGGTTTCAACTTAAGCAAGATACTAGACTTAAGATATTTGAGTCTAACTAGACCCTCTGGTTTTCAGGCAAGACTACTGCATCCTACTGCATGTCTGTAGTAAGCAATTTATTTGATGATAATTTGGTATGAGATAATCTGTGATGATAACCTACAGAGAACAATTTTTCTAGATAATCTGATTCTTAGCCTTCAAATTGATAAGTTCATGGGTGTAGCTTTCATTCTCATCTTCTTGTTCTTTTTTGTATATTACTGTCATAACTCTTTTGATAGTCTATATGTTCTCATCCTGGTATAAGAAGCTAAAGCAATACTTTGATAGTCTATATGTTCTCACCTACTTTAGTGGAAAATAGCTCAAATAATTCCACTTATTTGACATTATTATATTCCTCAAATTGCTTGTTATCTGCAGCAAAAGGAAAGATTTTCCTGTTGCAAATCTAGCCAAAAATTGTTCTGGAAGGACTCTCAAGTTTTATTCTTCTCCGTTCACAGATGTGGTAATTAATATTGTGTACTTTCTGGTCATCTTTACTGGTTTGGTAATCTTGTATTTATTTCTTAGTACTATCAAATCTTTAAATAATAGTTGGGTCTATTTGAAGTTTTAAAAAGGAAAAATAAAATTAGTCAACTTTAATAAGCTAAAAAACTAGAAAAGGTTTGATTTTGTTAAAGAGAAAAAAAGAGAAAGTTAAAAAATGTGAAAACCAAAACCTGGTCAAAATGTCACTTTGCTTGCTTGAAGTAGCTTAAGAAAGAAAACACATACTAAGGAAGTAAAATAAGACTTTGATTTGGTTAAAAAATATTTAGAAACTCGTTTAGGTTTAGTTTTTGTCAACAATTAATCACGTTTGATTTATATAGCTTTTCTTAAAACGGCCAAGAATATTATATAGTTAGTGTGTGGAAGGATTAATAATAGCGCAACAGACCAAGAATATTAGCTAAAGTATTTTTTTAGATAATAAGTTATAATTCTATCTATTTTATTGCATTATAAGTTATAATTCATTGCAAATTATCTACAAATTATAAGTATATTATTGTATCTCTGTTTAAGCTTGTCTGTAACTTGTTTTGATTGTTCTGTTTTATCTAACTCACTAAAGTGTTGTGGTCTTGTTTGTTTTACTAGATATATAGAGATATGGTCTTACACCACACACAAAAAAATAGTTCAAGTAATTCTTTTAGTATTTTTTTTCTTTAAGTTCAAAGACAATAAAACTTATATGAATCTAAATGTAGTGTTTTTTGGCAATACATAGCCTGCAAAGCATTTTCAGCATTTGTTTAGATAGGTTAGTTTATCTGGATATTTGCTTTTCTATTCAAATATCATGTGGGTTCTTCCTATTAGGGAAGAATGGTTCTTAATCATTTATTTTTTCAAGCCAATAGAAAAATTTGCAAGAGCTTAACTATTCTTAAGTACATTTATGCCATAAATTTTAACTTTTAAAGTTCTCAGCGTGTGTTTTATATTTAGTTTGCACTTGTACTTCAAAGAAGTAACTCGTATTGATATATAGAAGTGTTCATAATGGTGACTGCTTCTCCTCTCATTTAAGGGATAATATTGGTTAATTTAGACTGTTTTCATTTTCCCCCTTCTTTTGCACATGTCTGTTACTTATTCGTGGTTTGTGTCATCTCTCAAGTATTTATAATTAAGAGTTGAAGGGGTTGGTTTTTATAATTATATTTTACTATGAAATCTTAAATGCTTGAATCTTTTACAGCCAATCTTGACCTTTTAATTACACTTTATGTTTGGTGTATCTTGGAATTTAATTAGTAGTATGATCTTAAGTTTATTGATGTCAAACATCTTGATGTCTGAATTAGTAGTATTACTATAAAAATGTATACAGGATATTTGACTTGATAAAAAAATAAATAAAAATCAGGAAAAAAAATTCAAAGATAGAGATGGAAGTCTCAAAATTAATTTCACCGGATTAGAGACGGAAAATAAGTTCGTCGCAAAATAGAGACGGAATACACCTCACTATATTAGTGACGGAAAACAAATTCCGTCTCTGAATAGAGACGGATAAATAAATCATCAGAGACGAAATTACTAAATATTTATGATTCTCGAGAGACGGGTTTATTATTTCTTAGCGACGGAAAAATTCCGTCTCTAAACATTCCGTCTCTATTTAGAGACGGACATAAAAAATTCCGTCGCTAAAAAAATTGCGACGCCTAGATCAGCGACGACACAGATTCCGTCTCTAACCCCATTAGAGACGGAAAAAGTTCATTTTAGAGACGGATTTTTTCCGTCTCTATTTTTGATTTTTCTGGTAGTGATTTTTTCTATTAAATAATTTATAAATTTTTTTTTATTTCTTTCCTATTTCTCATTTGTCTTCTCTTTTTCTTATTTATAAATCAAACACTGTATAAATGTCTTACGGCTAAGGAAAGTTTGGATGTAGTTAGGTTAGAACACCTCTTATATAACAAATTGTCTAATAAATTTTTCATATAATTCTAGAGCTAAGTTTTTTTTTTACACTTTTTACTTATGAATTTTTACACTTACTCTTCTTTTAGTTCCCATTTTAACCTTATATATTGTTTTACTCAATGAACTAATTCAAACTCATTGAACATATGAGTTAAAATTCTTATTTTTAGTTCAATTTTTGTTGCATTTTTAATTACAACCACGTATTATAATTTGTTTAAAACATCACAGATTACTAATTGGATATAATATAATTTTCTAGGAGTTCAAAAGCAACTATTATCTAAGATAATTTTAAAATGGGTTTGCTTATAAAATGAATGGTGTATCTATTTTTAGATTTTTTTTAAGTTAAAACTATAGCGTACTTTAAATTAAATTAATGATGAATATAATTTTATTTACCTTAAAAACAAACTCACTACCATTCATTAGATAAGGAAAATGGCCCGTATACACCAATAAGATGAATACACTTATATAATTAAAGAGAAATTAAAGAGAATTTGGTTTCCAATAAGTGTGTATTTGGTTTCCATCAAAATCATGTTATAAATGTGAATTCAGGCCAATATTAACGTGTGTTTGATTTTTATCAAAATTACATTATAAATATAGATCTAGGTCTTACTAAGAATAACATTGGTTATATCCACGTTTATTTAGGTTGACCCAACCCTAAGGTGGGTAAAGCCCCAAATTAGGTACAAAAATTACATTTATTTTAAGCCACTAAAAATATTTTATTTACTATTAGTTTTTTTAAATGAAAAATAGTTAATAATTACTTAGTAAGTAATATTAAATTATTAAGAGTAACTAAGATTTCTTTTTTTTAAAGTACCATTTATCGTAACTTTATCTCTTCTAATAAATAATAATTATTAATAATTAATTTTATCTATTTTTAATATTGATTTGTCTCATCACTTACCTTTTTTGTGATTTTTCTTTTTCAGGTCATGTTATATTGATATTACTTATTCTATGTTACTCTCTGATCAGTCTTTTTTATGTACTTATTAATTGAGTGCAAAGATTTATCTTTTAGTTAGTATATATAAATAAACATATACTTTATTTAATTAAACTTTATTGTGTGAGTGTAAGTAGATTTTTTATTTAAACAAATAATTATATATTTTAAAAAAATATTTTTTTTAAATTATTCTAATAAACATGCACTAATATATTTAAAGGTAAAAAAAATGAGATTTGCTATAGGTTCATAGAAATGTATTAACCATGAGTTATAATGTGAATTTGATGGAAATCAAAATAGTTAATGTAATAAGTAAGAAGATGAGTTAGGAAAAAGATAGATGATGGAGAATGAGAAGGAAGAAAAATGATATCTATAAATATCATTATTTTTATGCAGTATAAAGATATTTACTGGTCAGATTTTACATCATTCCTATCTTTAATATTTTATTCGTTAAGATAGTACATTAAGATTAGTAGTCGGTAATATGCCTTAACGATAGTACATTGAGTTAGTACTACATGAATATTTCGTAAAGAGATTACACTGACACGTTGAGATAGTACATTAATATATTGTTTTTTAAATTGATGTGATAGTTGCACTCTCAAAGTGCAACATACAAATCACTACTTTTTTTTATTTTTCTTTCTCACTTCACTCTTTATCTTTTTCCCACATCTACCCAAGGATTCATTTTGTGGTGCGGTGGCTCCAGTCTTTTTGACATTTCTTTACATCTCTAACACACACACAATATAAAATTTCGTCTTGTTTGTTGCTATAATTCATTTGTGTATTATCAGACGTCTCACACTCACAGAAGTTAAATGTACGCTTAATTTATGCTAAAATTAACATTTAAAGGATGACTTATATTAATTAATAGAGCCCACGTGGGGAAATTGTACTTTGTTAGCCCCTAAAATATAGAAGTCATTTAATTTAATTTGTATTGAAGTTAAGAACTAAGAAAGGGTGGAAAATAATTAAATTGAATATTTTTTTTATTTTTTAGAAAAAAAATGAAATTTTTATCCTTAACTTTTAAGAAATTAATATGAGCTACTCAATATGTATTCCTTACCTACTCTCTAGCTTGAACCTCTCTCAAAGTGATATATTATAGGTTTGAATCTCTCTAGCTGAACCTAACCTTTAGTAGGAGATTTCCATGAACATGCTATTATGTATTTTTATGATACAAATTTTAGCAAGTGGGTAATGGATATGACACAAAGGGTGGATGGGGTGTGTCATGTGTGATTCGTATACACTTTAATTGGTAAAAAGGTCGGAGTTTATGGTAGGGTAGAATGCAAGTGCTGATGGTGAAAAAGGGGCGAGAAAACAAAACAAACATGTGCACTAGTGTTCTGTTCTGTTGTGATCTAGCTTTGAGAAAAGTCTAAGTGCAGCGCGAATCGCGATCCTTCCTAACTTCCCATTCCCTGGCGGCCAAACCCAAGGGGTTAGTCAACAATCAAATCCATTTACAATTTAGATTGATTGACTCTTATTGCTCGCAAAACAACACACACACGTATCTTCCTTTCTAAGTTGGTAATGGCCATAATGCTTCTTCATAACCTCAACCTCTTGTTGGTTCTATTATTCTTGTTCGCTTCCTCCGTAGTCTCGCACCAGGAATCGGGTCCCTGGAGCTGTGAGTCCGACTCCGAGATCCGAGTCGAGTCCGAGTTCCAACCCGGACTCATTACACTCGATGGCCATCCCGACGATTGGAAAGACATTGATGGCTCCCAATTCCCTCTTCTCCCCGCCCTCGATCCTGATGCTGAAAATGAATTCAAAGGTGGAAAGATGACCATTAAGGTAGGTACCTTCACTCACTACCAATTTTGTTTAATTATTAATTTATTTAGTGATGATTATGTATGGGTTTGCTGCAGAGTCTGCATGATGGCCGCGATATTTTCTTTCTGCTACAAGTTGATGGTGATTATGCCTACTCTAAAGGGTAAGCCGTGTGAGAACACTGCATCTAATCCATGAGTTTGGTTTATTATGCTTTGTTTGTGCTAGGTTAGCGTGGTTTAACTTGTCTGAGTGATGAACGAGCTTACGTTATTTCTATTGATAATGTTTTAAATATTGGGTGTCCAACATGGTTGGAAAGAAGAGAAGAAAAATTGAAAAAGAAAAAGAATATATTTTTTTTTTTTTCATGTTACTTTATGATAAGCCTTTATTCAGTTGGTGTGTTTGTTTTGCATCGCAGCGAAAGCAACAAATGTCCATCTGCTGCTATCATGTTTCAAATTGGGGATAGTGCCTCTTATCATAATGTAAGTTGGTGAACTTAATAGTGTTCTCTGTTCATTTTTTGTTTTCAAGTTTTGCTGTCTTTCATACTTTCAAATCTTATTCTCCTGGTCTTACTAGAAGAGCTTGATTAAACATTAACACACAAAAATTGTGTTATTTGTTATAAGATGGGTGGCTGTGAGGAACATTCAACCTCGTGCACAAACAAGACCTGCAAAGGTCATGAAGTTGACATTATGCACTTTTCAATTGGAAATGCTATTCCGGGACGGCTTTATGGTGGAAATCACCTAGACAATAGGGATGGAAATGGTGGTGACAGGTGATGAACGGAAAAATTCCTTGACATTCACTGTATTGGTTAACGATTTATGATGAGTCCAAATATATTATTGCTGTGTGTTCATGCAGTTGCCTCTATTTGTTTGTACAGGTTTGGCCACTTGGTTGATCTATATGCCTGGAATCCACATTGTAGATACTTGGATGGAACTGGTCCTTCAGGTTCCGGTACGTACAAATGTAACATCATTGATCGGAATTGTATGCTTGTATGATTAAAGTAAAAAAGCAGAATAATTGGTATTAAAACACCAAGTGGAAGTATCACAGAAGGCTCAAATCCATCAGGGTATCATTTATCAAGAAAATATTTTCTCAACTTTTCCATTTAATAGTTCACTCCATGCTTTGGAAGCCCTTGCTCATCCATAGTCTAGATAACTTTCTAAAATCTTGAAACTACTGCTCTGTAGTGACAGTAAATATGACTATTTCTTGCATGGCTTCACTCTTGTTCACTAACCACATCCTCCTTGATACATGTGCTTACATGATATGTACAGAAATCCAATTTCTCATGGGAAACATGTCTTCTATTACACTTTCTATTATCATATTGTTTGTCTCCTTACCTTTCAACATTTGTCTTTTTCAAATGCATTTTCTATTTTACCTTATTTAGTTAGCTTGCTTGTTAAAATCCTTCACACACTTTGGCCATATAAAAAGTAATGAGATCTTGTCTTAAACAATGCATGAGGAGGTCCATCATTTTATTCCTTTAGCTTAGCCATGATAAATCAGAGCTCACATTTGATATTAATCTCTTCTAACTTTGCATTCTAATTAATTCCTTTCTCATCAGTTTTTGTCCAATAATATCTTTGTCCCACAAATCCCAATTTAAAATTGATTCCACTTTGCAAGAGGATAGTGGATGTCAAAATTATTAAGTAGTGATTGGATTTGAGCATGTGTATGATGCCTTAAATTACTTTATGATGGCTTCATCTACAGTGGGAGAAAGGTACGTGTCAAAATTAATTAAGATATCTGTATAGGAGAGGACAAGAAGATGGAGAGATTAAGTGTTCTCTATTCTATTACATAGACAACCTTTAGGTACCTAACTCAGGTAAAGGTGATAAACTGATAATTAAGTTTTGAAATGGCATGACACAAGATTGGCAACTGCAGTTGTTGGGACCACAGTTCATGGCTTGCAACATGATAATACCAAGCAGTATTTCATTGTAATCATAGTTGCTGTTTTTATCAATTCCTTTATTTGTCTCAATGGGGCTATCGTAATCACCAACACGTCATAACACTTTCTCTTTGTGGCTAAAATGCTGTGTTCTGCATAAAATATAAAGCCTCATAATGCCAAACCAGATTATGTGTCTTTCCTTTTCTGTATAAAAATCATTTCATCGATTTGCTTCTGGCTTTAATCTCTATGAGAATCATGAATTATGTTAGAAGATTTTGTGCAGAAAATTGATGGACAATTTGTTGCTCTATTAATGTTTACTGTTTGAGATTTACAAAGAGTTGATAATATGTAGGGTGATAATATGTATCTTTTCAAAGAGTTGTCTGCCTTAAAAGGAAGAAACTTCCCACTGGGCCACCATACAATTATGTTTTTCTTTTATGTATTGTGAAATTGTTGGCTGTATATCTAATCTTGTCTTCAACCCCATCATTTCTTGTTAATCTTCTAAGTTATCTAATTTTTATTTGAAGGATGTATTAAAGACTGACCCTTTTTCTGTTGTCAGCTAATGATTCTAGTGCACAGAATGACTGGAAGGGTGCTTGGTGGCATAGCAGCTTCGCTGTTCACACAGGTGACTAATCCTTTTACGGATGAAAAAGCAAGTTAAATGTCCTAATAATGAACTATAGTTGCAACTTGAGTTCAGACTGAAATATTGGCTGGTAGTGAAAGGATCTGAAACAATATTTTCTGTGTAGTAGTTAAAGTAATCACCTTAAATATCGATATGCTACTCATAAAGTGAATGCTTTGTACATATGACATAGATCATGTGTATTATGCACTATGCATCATTTGTGATTTTTCTTGACATATGTCAATAGCACTTTAAAATTTTTCATACATGTTAGTGCCTGTTGCTTTCAATAATATATAATTTATTTCCATCTTGGTAGGTTATTCTCCCATTAAGTGCCAAAGTTCATTGATCCATGAAAAAAGGATGACCAGTTTGTTTGTTGTGGCTTCTTTCCAAACAATAATTATTTTTTTAAACTAGTTTTTTGTCCTCCATAGATACAAGTGTCATCAATTTAGTCTCTCGAAGTTTCAAATTATCATCTTATTCGTCCTTCTCTGTCGGACTGAAAGAAATGAGTGTAACAGAACCCTAATTTAGGAACTAATTTGATGACGTTTTGCATTACTGAAAGATTAAATTAATGTTAAAGATCTTTGGAGGACCAAAGTGATGACCCTCTGTATTATTGAGGGATTCAGTGCCTGTTTGGTTTAAATTTTGAACCATTCCGAATCAATTCTGCAGAATTTATTTTAAATCACTTTCGTCCAACGTGCTTCGTAAAGTGTGCACACTCATTTTCAACCATTGATTTCTAAAATCAATTCTACTCAACTGTAAACCAAACGGACCCTAAATTGATGGCAAAATCCTTTTGATGACTAAAGTGATTAATGAGACTTGTATATTTGGAGGAAAAATATAGGGGTTTACTCTATTTTTACATTAAAGCTTATTTTGGATTCTATTGCAAGTTGCAACCTCATGTATGAATATCGGCCTTGAATACAGTACCTTAAATTTGACTCTCTGCATTGTTTCGCCCCTATCATTTAGTTATTTTCCATCCTTTGCTCTAAATTTCTAATTTCAAGTTTGTCTATAACAGGTTTCGTAGAGGGTGAGAGTCCATATGCAGAAAATGGAAAAAAGGGCACATACTTTTTTGAATTCTCTAGGCCTTTGAGGACTATGGATCATCTTCAACAGGTTAGAACTTAGAAACCAATGTGCTGCATTCAGAAGTTTTATTTGCTAAGAGCTTGCTTAGAGATCCAGATTTTTTTTTTTTTTTTTTGCATCAGCTGAATTCTTGGTCTGCAAGTTCATTCTTGATTAATCTTGGGAGTCCTTCCCAAATCTAAAGGATTATTAATGACCTACAAATGAACTTCATTATTTCATCAGTTTTAATTGATTCTGGTATAGTGTACCCTGACTTACGTAATAAACTATGCTTTTTTATTACAGCTCTATGCTGTTTTGTTATTGAAACAGTTTTTGCTTTGGATAAGATAACTTCTACCAGTTGTTTTACATTCTTCCCAACATAGACTTGTTCATAAGAAATATTTCTTGGCTATGAGCCAAAAGCTAAAACCAACAAGCTTTAGAAATAGCCACCTTTTTTGCTTTTTGTGGTTTTATTTGGTGTGGAGGGCGCATTGATGAAAAGTTCTTCTTCTCAGATATAATGGATATGATTGAAGGAAGTCTTCTGCATCATGTGGTTTTTGTTTAACATATTTGTTTGATAAATTCTTCCTATTATCCTATAGAAAGACTAATTTTGTACCGTTCAGAGAACTTGAGTTGAAACCAAACATATTGTTGTTTGTTGTTTTAACAGAGTTGTAGTAGTATTTATAGTCCTGAATTTCATTTATATGATAACAAGCAAGTAAAATGGTGCAAAATTATACCTTACAGGATGTGCAGTTTAACATTGGCGGATCCAGTAAGATGTCTGTTGCATTGTGGTATCCAGTAGATGGTCAGCCATGGCATGGTTCTGGACACTACTCTGTTAACTGTGATTGGGTTCCCATTGATATATCTCTGGGAAATTCTTTGAGTGTTAAGTCAGTAGACAAAGCATCAAGCAGCTCTTGGAACGTTGCAGGTGCCTTTTCTCTTATACTATCAGTAGCAGCGCTTTGTGTGTCTGTGTTTGTGAGCTACCGGGTTTTCAATCCTAAGGGTGTCCCCTTCACACCGATGGGGGATAACCTTTAAATATTGTCTTAACAGCTTGAGTTCGGGATTGTACTATTCACTATGCTTGTACTAGATAGGTTTGTACTGTTTAGTGCTTTCTCTTTGCTCTATTTTTTTAATTCTATTTGAAGCATTATTTTAGTTATGTTACGCAGTGTCAGAAAGGTGTTAATTCATTATCAGCATTATGGAGTTCCATCTTCTTGTGCTTAGTTGTTACAATGGAAGGACGGTTCACTTTTTCAGCCTTCATTAAGTTCAAAATGGAACTATGACTTTTTTTTTTTTTTCTTCCCTCGCGCCCTCTCCCTCTTGCTCTTTTTTTAACTGGTAGTATGTCGTTGAGTGTCGCAACATGAACCAAACATATCGAGTCAGAACTCAGAATTCAGCCAAAGCATCATGCTCTTGAAGAGTTGAAGTTGAAGGTGTTATCAACCATGACATAAGGCAAAGTTGTAGTAGTTGAATTTTGAACAATCCTTGTGTGTTAAGGTGACCATTGCATGATAATTGATATAAGTTACAAATTACGTAAAGAAATTAGCAAGGCTGTGTATAGACATTTAATGGTAAGTGATGAAATATAATGAGACGAAATCAAATAAAGAGGAATAAAATTATTATTCTATTATTTGAATAATTTTATGATAAAAAGAGCCTTGTTCTATCTCATATTCCCTAAATTAATGAAGAAGGAAAAAGAGATAAGATGAAACAAATTCCCTAAAAGCTTTTCATAACATTCCCTTTAATTCTTTAGTTATTTTAAATAAACTAAATAACGAAATATTAGATTTCCAGTAATACAAAAATCCCCCCCACCCCGCCCCAACCAAAAAAAGGGTTGATAAGTGAGAGGATATTATGATATCATTTTCAACTATTGACTTTAAAATATTTTTATCTCACTATAATCCAAATGGACACCAAATTGTTATGAACTTCAAATAAACGATGATGCAAACAAAATAAGTGATAAATTTCTGCCTACCTTTTAGTTTACCTAGTTGTAAAAAATTGCTCAATATAGATTTACATAAAATGGTGTTCAATGCCATTTGTAAAGTGAGGAGTTACACAAAATAGTATAGGAAAATAAAAAAGTAGTGCATGATAAATAGATTTTGTCAATAAATGAATCTTCTAGCTGCTTCTTAAAACTAATCCCACTAGAGTATTTTTATCCTCATAAATTATAATCATCACAGCATACAAAATGCCTAGAGTAACATTGGTTGATCTAACTATTCAATTCAAAAAGATTCAGAAATTGTTTCTTATCTCAAGGAAATCAAGTCAATTGTCAAATCACTTCCTTCATATAAACTGCACTACTTTCTCCAGACAATTTTTTTTTTCTCCGGCCTATTCATAATGAACATCCCCTTGCAAGTTCTCATGCGCATGGTTGACATAAGAATCTTCCTTCAATATTTGATGAATTTCAGGAGATGACTCGGATGCAGCAATTTGAGTTTCAAGCCAGGAATCATCAAAGTTGTGAGTCTTGAGAATCTTGCATAACTCATCAACACCATCAAGATCTGTTTCTTTTTCGTAATACTTTAGAAAAGCACTTACAACTTGTGGTGAAGGACGCCATTCATCATCCATGACTTCTGAAAGTGCCGCCTCTAAGTGGCTCACAGCACCATCTAATTCACGTTTTTCCAAGAAAAACATCATGAACATTTCCCGAATCTTAAAAAAAGGCCCTTTGCTCCTCTTGATGGCCTCCTTAAAGACCAATGCAGCTTCTTTATCCATGTTCTGACTCAAGTAAGCACTTATTGTAACACTAAACAACCTTATATCATAACTAACACAACCAGATACCCACTCCTTAAAGCATTTTGATATGCCCTCCATATCATTAAGCTTTCTAAGGGTAGAAAGCATAACAAGATAGCTCCGATTGGTCACAGGGGAGACTGACTTGAGGGAATCCCATACTCTATAAACCTCTTTAAGATTATTAGTCCCTGCATAAAGGCTCAGTAAGCAATGGTAGGCTTCGCGCTCCCGTGGCTCCACCTCTTGTTCCAGCTTCCTAAGCATCAACTCAGCTTTATCAAATTGTTTAGCCTTTACATAGATAGCAGCAAGGTTGCTATACGTTTTCCAATCCATTTTGTCTCCATCTTCTCTTCTCATCTGCTCATAGACCCTCTCAACCCCATCAAGATCATTCAAAGAGGCACAGCTATTCATCCAGACATAGTATGTGAATGAATCCATGGGAATGTTCCTCTGCTTCATATCATGCACCAGCTGAGGAACTTTCAAGGGTTGACCCAGTCTCATATACAGACTCATCAGATTGCTGAAAGCCAAACTAGTGACATAGCCCAGTTCATCCATCTTGTCAAAAAGAGCCAATGCCTTGTCTGTCATAAGTTCCTTGCAATAACAGTTCAAAAGAGCACCATATGTGTACTTGTTCTTGGCACGAGGAGGAAGACCGCTGAAGTGATTTTCAGCTGCAACCAACCCTTTGATTTTGGACACAAGATCTAAATGCACTGCATAATTTTTCCAAGTAAAGTTAATCTTCCGCATCTCCATCCATTCCATTATCTGCAAATTGAAAAAAAAATATTGAAAAATTTGTCCTTTTAGTTTTTACATAGAGCTGAAATTATTTTTGCCTTGTTTATGGATTGTGAATTTGTGACGATGGAGCTAAACATGGATCGAAATAAAAAAAAAAAAAAATACTCCAAATTATTGATACTTGATACCTCAAGTGCGTGCTGAAATTTGCGATACTTTCGGAGCTCATTGACGCAACTATCGAGCTCTATTTTTCTCACGGCTTTGCCCTCCATTACATACTGGTTCAACGTCCGCGACACGCTCCCTCCGGTCATTTCCAGCTCCGATAACCTTCGATAAAGGGTTGGATTCCTCGCCGGTCTCTCGGCCTCCGTAGCCGCCGTGAACAGCCACCGGAGAAGCCTTCCTCCGCCGGAAACCAGACGGCCGTGATTCATCTCCGTCGCTCTAGTATTATACCACTGACGGTACCCTTGTCTATTTGTTATCTATCTCTTGGAGGGGTTTTGTTAGGGTTCATCAAAACGCACACCCTGGCGTCGTTTTGTTTCACGTGAATTAACCGGTAACCGGTAACCTTTCTAAGGTTTGGATGAGAGAGAATTAAAAAGGATTATAGACACTAGACAGTTATTCTGAAAAGTGATTAGTTGTTAACAGTTGGAGAGAAATGAAAACGCTAGGCATTGCTCTTGGTGGTGCCCCAATGCTTTGTAGCAGTGTTCCAAACCATCGATTTCGATTTTGCGTTTGCTTCTCTTCTTCTTCGTCATCGGGACCCAAAACAGTGCGCATTTTCTGGTTTTAATTTTCATTTTCTTGCCGCAAAATTATCTATCTTCTACGCACCGTTTTGATTTCTGTTAGGTGGAGCAAGTAGGGATTACAACACAGAAGATTGAATACAAACCTGGTGTGTTTGATGATTTGTTCCTCAATTTGTTCCGGAACAAACTGGTACAGGTAAAGAAACCCCTTCTAGATGAAAACCCCCCTTCAGTTTCTTCATTTTTATTTATGGACATATGGTGGTAGCTGAGTGTGAAAACTATAACAGGAAGTGGGATGGGACTCAAAGAAACCTGGATATGATGGACTAATTGAAGTTGCGAACCGTCTAATGATGAAGGGCACTACAAATTCCGATACCATAGAAGCAGCGGTATTTCCATTTGTTTCTTTGCTCTCTTGAGCTTTCATTCACTCAATTCAAGTACCTGTTTGAGAATCTTTCTGATTTTACTTACCATAGATACAAATGATTAGAAAAACCTCGACGGTTTTGGATTTTAGAATTTGGCACACACCTTTTTAGACATCACTTCTTCTGATCAGTTATGTATGCATTTCCACGACAGTGCAAAATATGTGATATCTCACCTTATATGGTTTCTTATGAATTTTGAATGGTCATGTTGTCCAAAATTAAGTTCACTAGCAGTTGTGACTTGTGACAGGTACGGATATTGAGGTCTCTGTTCCCTCCATTCCTTTTGGAGCTCTATAAAATGCTCATAGCTCCAATAGGAGGAGGCAAAATTGCTGCTATGATGGTTGGTGAGTCTGATCAGATAAATCTCATTTTCAATTCTTCCTGATGAATCCCGTCTCTTAGTTCCTGCCTGATATTTCCTTGAATGTAAAAGGCTAAGAAACTGGGTTATATGTCCTAAAATGTTTGAGTTTTGAAGCAAGGGTTACTGCACTGACTTGTCAATGGCTCATGGGCCCCTGCAAAATCAATTCTGTAGACCTACCAGATGGAACCTCATGCAGTAGTGGGGTGATCACTTGTACTTTCCCGTGTTTGATCTTTATGAGTGTTGTAAAACTCGGAAGTCGGAATCTTTAAAGTGATGTATTTATAAAATCTTGTAGGTGTATGTGGAAAGATGCAAGTATCTGGAGGAAAGCAAGTGTGTTGGTATTTGCAGCAACACCTGTAAGTTCCCTACACAGGTTAGTGATTCTTCAAAATACTCACTGTGGTCTTTTCATGTTACTATCAGAGCTAAAAATAGTGTGTATGCTTCTAAGTTCTTGCATTCTTTGGATGATTGCATCTGACTCTATTTTCAATCTAGACCTTCTTCAAGGATCATATGGGAGTTCCATTACTTATGGAGCCCAACTTTGGAGATTACAGTTGTCAGGTAATATTGAGTTATCTCTTCAGGAGTCCAACTCGGTACCATGACCTTGTTGTCAATAGTCTCTTATCATTTTTAAAATTGCAGTTCAAATTTGGAGTTCTTCCCCCACTGCCTGAAGATGACACTGTCCTGAAGGAGCCTTGCTTGGAAGCATGTCCAAATGCTTCCCAACGAAGAATGGTTGCCAGAAATATAGAGGTAACTGCGTGCCCAAAGACATGAATGACATTGATGTACACTTTCCAAAACCTCTTGCACATTCTAGCCTCAGCTTGTCTTTGAAGATGGATCTCATGAAGGGATGGCTTTTCCATAGCGATAATTCATCTTTCACTGAGCTTATATCTGAAATCATTAATACAACCGATCCTTTGTATAAATATTGTTAATACTTGGGACTTGTTCCTATATTATGAATGTATTCCCCAAATGAATACATTGATAATACAACTCATCCTTTGTAAATAGATTGTTAATCCTATGTCAAACACGAATGAGGCTTATCTAATTAACCTGTGTCTAGATCACTCATTGGAACTGGCAACTGGAGCTGTATAGAGTTCACATGATGTTGCCGAGCAAAGAAAACTGCTACTGGTTAAAGAGGAATGTAAACATTGAATTAATTACATAGTTTTTCTGTTTCATTTGACATACTTGGAGTACTAGAGTCTAGAGTAAATCACATTTCATTCTACTTCCAAAATGCTATTTTGCTTTCCTTTCCATACCATTAATTCACACAAACCCCTTTTGATCCATTGAAGAGTTTTTTTTTTTTTTTTTATTAGAGGGAGGGCAAAAAGCCCAAAGAAGAACAACTAAATCGGGGCTCTACGATAAAAGGAGGCCCCCATGACATCATCACAAATTAGTTGAAAAACATGGGAAGGAGGGTCTTGGAGGTAATACAACCCAAACTGGTTTGATAAAGCTAATCTGGCCAAGGCATCAGCAGATCTGTTTGCTTTCCTGTATGTGTGAGAAACTACAAACTGACCATGGTCCGCTATGAGAGACCTGATGGATTGAACTAATTGCCCGCAAGGATGCCGATCACTGCAGCCATTGGTTATAAGAGTCACAGCTAAATTGGAGTCTGTCTCAATCCAAAGCTTTGGTATATTAGCATTTCTTCCCAAGACAATGGCAATATGAATAGCCCAAAGTTCTGCCATATTAATGGAACATTTACCAAGTCTTCGAGTGAAACCGGAGAGCCACCTGCCCGTATGATCCCTAAAGCAACCACCACAGCCAAGAATGTTTCTGTAAGATCTCTTTGGAGAAATCCAGTCAAGGGATGACATAGCATAAGAACAACTCTCCATAAAATAAGAAGCTCTGTGAATGACTTCTGATGAAGAGGTATTTGCCTGGGAGAAAACAGAGTTATTTCGGTCTATCCATAAGGACCAAACTATAAGAGCGAAGCATATATCCCAGGTTACGTGGTCATTCAACTTTGAGGAATTAGCTAGATTAGAGTAAATCCATTGCTGCATATCCAAAGAGAAGAAATTTGCTTGTTGGGAGGGATCCAACATCCTCTGCCAGACTTGTCTAGATTTCGTGCAATCTCTTAAAACGTGGGTAACGGATTCAGGATTTAAACCACACCTGTCACACCTATCACCTATCTGAGGGGCAAATTCCCCTATTAAAAAGGTAGCTCTTTGTAGGAAGTCCTCCCTTTAATAAAAGCCAAAGGAACACCTTAGTTCTTTGAGGGATGTTTTTCTTCCAAACTAAATTCCATCATGGAAAGAGTGATATCAGAATTATAACTTTTATAGGAAAGAGTGGCTCAGTTGACAACATAGACTGAGATTGTGGAAAGAACTCTCAAGTTTGATCTCCAGATTCTCCACTAAACACACTTTTAGAGAGGAGTGAAGAACCTTAACTGGATGACTAAGCTCAAACATGATTGTCCCCGCTAATAGGGATGTTTGTTAACAAAAAAAATATAACTCTAATATCTTCACTTCCTTTTTCTTTTGCATCATTTTTTTCATTTTTTTTTCACTTTATATCTTTTTTTCATCACATTTCTTAATTTCTCTCTTTTTTTTTCTTTCTATTTCTCTTTTCTTTTATTAACCTCCCACCCGACTTTAGAGTTTTAACAAAACATTTTTATCAAATTTAAGGATTCTTTGTTGCTCACATCAGTTTAGGGGCATGTCCATGATTTTGAAAATTGATTTTAAATTTTAGTTGAACAAAACTATGGTTTCGAAAATTGATTTTAAATCATTTCCATTCAACGTACTTCATAAAACGTGCATCATTCATCTCAACTATTCATTTCTAGAATTAATTCTACTCAAATATAAACAAAACGGACCCATAATTATTTAGCACAACCAAAAACTTCAGATGTTTCTTAAAGTTTATTCTCCCGGAGGAAGAGGTGTAAAGAACTATTTATATAACTTATAACATGTTTACAAAACTATTTACATCCTGCAAATGTATGTTGAACTTAAATCAACTAAGTTCTTGCTTCTCAACATTGATCATAGAAACATGCAATTTCTAGCATTTTTAAAATCACGTTAAAATTATATTGAATTAATGTTTATAACAACACTATTAATAATAATTTCTATTTAAATGTGTTTTGAAATCAACACCAAATTAGTTTCCAAACACATTATTCTTCTCAGAATGTGTAAATATAAATTTGGAACGTGTAAACAAATATGCACTTAGTATTACCAAAAAAAAATATGCACTTAGAAATTAAAAACTAAAATAATGCATCAATTGAAATTAGAACATTAATAATAACCCCGGAATAAAGTTGATAATTCAAGACTTGACCTACCTAGACTGCAGGAACATTCATACATTTGACCATGAGCAATGACAACATTCCATTTCAATTTGTTTTTAGAGAACAAAAACATAAGAAAAAATAAAAAATTGATAGAAAGGAAGCATTTAGCAGTGAGTAGTGAACATTTGTTCGAAAAATACAAAAAGGTTACCGGTTACCGGTTAATTCAAGTGAAAATCAAAACAACAACGCCAGGTTGTGGGTTTTGATGAACCCTAACAAAAACTTTCAGAGATCAAATAGACAAGGGCACCGCCCGGCAGTGGCGCGATCTGAGAGCGACGGAGATGAATTACAGCCGTCTGGTTTCCGGCGGAGGAAGGCTGATCCGGCGGCTATGCACGGCGGCTACGGAGACTGTGCGACCGGCGAAGAAGCCAAATCTTTATCAGAGGTTAGCGTCGCTGGACAAGACCGGATTGAGCGTGTCGCAGACGTTGAACCAGTATATAATGGAGGGAAAAGTCGTCGGAAGATCGGAGCTCGATGGCTGCGTCAAGGAGCTCCGAAAGTATCGCAGATTTCAGCACGCACTCGAGGTATCAAAAATTTCGATAACTTTTTTTTTAAAAAAAAAATTGATCTATGTTGAGCTCTATCATCATAATCCTAAAACAAGACAATAATTTCAGTTGTGTAATAAAACAAATTTTTCATTTGTATGTATTTTTTCTACATTCTTTTACCAATGCTTGCAGATAATGGAATGGATGGAGATGAAGAAAATTGACTTTGACTTGGATAATTATGCAGTGCATTTAGATCTTGTGTCCAAAACCAAAGGGGTGTATGCAGCTGAAAATACCTTTAACAGTCTTCCTCTTAATGCCAAGAACAAGTATACATATGGTGCTCTTTTGAACTGTTATTGCAAGGAACTTATGACAGACAAAGCATTGGCTCTTTTTGACAAGATGGATGAATTGGGTTATATCACTGGTTTGGCTTTCAACAATCTGATGAGTCTGTTTATGAGGCTGGGTCAACCCTTGAGAGTTCATCAGCTGGTGCATGATATGAAGCAGAGGAACATTCCCATGCATGCTTTCACATACTATATCTGGATGAATAGCTGCGCCTCTTTGAATGATCTTGATGGGGTTGAGAGGATCTATGAGCAGATGAGAAATGAAGATGGGGATAAAATTGATTGGAAGACTTATAGCAACCTTGCTGCTATCTATGTAAAGGCTAAAGAATTTGATAAAGCTGAGTTGATGCTTAAGAAGTTGGAACAAGAAGTGAAGCCACGGCAGCGCGATGCTTACCATTACTTATTGAGCCTTTATGCAGGGACTGGTAATCTTGAAAAGGTTTATAAAGTATGGAATTCCCTCAAGTCAGTCTCCCCAGTGACCAATTGGAGCTATCTTGTTATGCTTTCTGCCCTTCTAAGGCTTGATGATATGGAGGGCATAATAAAGTGCTTTAAGGAGTGGGAATCTAGGTGTGTTCATTATGACGTAAGGATTGTTGGTGTTGCAATAAGAGCTTATTTGACTCAGAACATGGATGAAGAAGCTGCATTGGTCTTTGAGGAGGCTATGAAGAGGAGCAAAAGACCTTTCTTTAAGATTCGGGAAATGTTTATGATGTTTTTCTTGGAGAGGCGTCAATTGGATGGTGCTGTGAGTCACTTAGAGGCAGCACTTTCAGAAGTCAGGGATCATAAATGGCGTCCTTCACCACAAGTTGTAAGTGCTTTTCTAAAGTATTATGAAGAAGAAACAGATCTTGATGGTGTTGATGAGTTATGCAAGATTCTCAAGACTCACAATTTTGATGATTCCTGGCTTAAAACTTGCATTACTTCATCCGAGTCATCTACTGAAATTCATCCAACATTGAAGGAAGATTGATTGAGATTCTTATGCTTCTTATGCCAACCATGCGCATGAGAACTTGCAAGCGGATGTTCACCAAGAATAGGCCCATCATGGAAGAGCAGTTTTATGTGCCGCATGTCGATTCAGGTTATGTGAAGCAAGTGATTTGACAAATGACTTGACTTGGTTTCCTTAAAATAGGAATTGTTTCTCCAGAATCTTTTAGGATTTAATTGAATAGTTAAATGAAACAATGTAAGTGTATGTTTGGTTTCTTTCTTGGAAAGTCCAAGACCATAAACTTTGCGTTTTGTTTGTCATGATGATTTTAATTTATGAGGATAAAAAAATAAATGAATAAGACTATTGAAAATCTGTTTATTATGCACTACTTTTTATTTCCATATACTATTTTGCCCAACTTTTCTGTTTACCTGTGACAATGAAAATTCGCACTCTCCATTGTTACAACTCAAATGTCTGCAGATCTTTATCTCAAGAAATTTTCTACAGCTCTGCCAAACTAGAAGTGAGGCAGAAATTTATCCCACTTTATACCTGCTTCATCATATTGAAAGAAAGAGAGACATTTAATAAAAGTGAGTGCACTTGTTTATGGTAAATTTTGTCAACAGATATCTCACAGAAGTTGTTAATTCAAGATCGGTGGATTCTTAATGTTTACGGCTATCTTGTAAAACAGGTTTGTCAAAATAGCATTTTTTTTATCTTGACAAAAAAAAGGATTTTTTACAAGAAATAAATGGTTTTGAAATGCAAATTGATAAAAGGAAGTTTGGTAGAAATCAAATTGTGCATAAAGAGATTGATAGAGTTTAAATTGTCCAGAAAAGAAATTGACAAAATGTAAAGTAGACAAAAAAAATGATATTTTATTTTCTTGTATGCAAGTTGCAACCATTGTTGGTCCGAACCGGTTGAACCGGAAACTGACCTGGACATGATGTCAGCAAATCATGGTCAAATCAGTCTCAACAGCACGGTCAAACACGGGTCAATCGACTTGATCGATCTTACAATGCTGCTAGAAAATGTTGATTGTTGAACCATGGAGTTGGACACGGAACCTGCAAGAAAAGGAGACGCATGGGCGACCACTACACCAAGTTATCCCTTGGTATTATTGTGCGTAAGTTTATATATACTCGATTCTCAATGGTTTTTTATACATTTTTCAATCGTTTTTTAATAATATAATATAATGAAATATATTTATATATATAATATTAATATAATATAATATATAATATGTATTTAACTGTATAATATATTTTATTAAACTTAAATATATCATCATATTATTTAATTTTATCAGCTTAATTTGTGGTTTTATTTTTTTTTCATAAACTTTAGATTTTTTTATGAAAATTATAGGTTTTGATATGTATTGGTTTAACCGGTTCGACTAGTAATTCACCGGTTCAACCATTGACCCAGTGCCTCGACCGAGTCGATCACCGGTCTAAATTTTATAGCACTGTTTGCAACTATTACTCATAAAATTGACAACTTAAATTTCAAGAGCTAGCGTTGTTAATTGAAATTTCATCAATTCAACTTTTGTTCATCTTATTTTGTTATGTCGATTTGTTTGGCCAATAATTTTGGTTCTACAATATTGATTTTAGGCTTTTTGTCGTCAAATTCCTCATACTTGTCAAAATTCACATAAGTAATTTGCTCCTATGACGCAATTTCTTTTTCATAATTTTCTACTTTCTTATCTTTAAATTGCTCAATTTGTTGAGCTCTTTCTAAAAGTTAAGCCATGTCAACAAGCTTTTAATTAACAAATTTTTTCATAAAGAATAATCTAATTCACTAGTTGTGATTTTGATAATTTCAAATTCAATAATCAGTATAAAGCACGAACTTTCCATTTGTTCGAATATAGCACAATAGTCACCAATAGATCTACTGTGGAGTCCTTTGAAACTAAATAAGTCAATTAGACAATTATACTTCAAAGAAGTGTTGATAGAAACTTTTCTCGAAGTTGGTTCAAAAAATGTACATCTTGCCATTTAGATGCTAATTCTCCAATCTCATTAGTGCCACAAGTTCTGCTTTTGATTCTTCACTTTCTGCGTGAAACTTTTGCATAAAGAATCGTCATATGACTAGCACATTTCAAACCACATTCCCAACATGAAGTTAACATCCGTCTCACTACCAGCACTTCTACATAAAGAATCACCATATGACTAACGAAAATTGAAAAACCAACTATCTAACTACCATTGTTGTTGTAAATCTCTCCCCATAAGCCACATCAACTATCATGGTTCAAGCAGCCACGTTTATTTTCAACCAACTAGAAGGAGGAGATACCTGCAAATAAACCTAATAGGATTCTTAACTTTCTATGATTCGTCTTCACTTAAATAGTTCCACACACTAAAAATGGATCATTTGTAATGTGGTATTAATATCTCGAGGAGCCTGACTATAATCCCATGTTATGAGTAAACTAGCAAATCGGTCCCTGACTCTGCGGGGACCATGCAGTTTCGTCCCTGACTTTGCTAAAATAGCACTTTAGTCTGTACTTTGTTAAAAACACATGCATGTTAGTCCTTATTTCACTAAAAAACATGCATTTATTACAAAATATGCACTTTAGAGACTAAAGTGCATGTGTTTTTGACAAGTACGGACTAAAGTGCTATTTTAGCAAAGTCAGGGACGAAACTGCATGGTCCCTGCGGAGTCAGGGACCGATTTGCTAGTTTACTCCCCATGCTATCTATATAAACTTGAGGGGGAAAAGCAATTTAAAGAGATAATACTAATATTTTTTTTTAATTTTATCATACTATTTTTTTTATAAGCAATTTTAGTATTTATTTTTAATTTTATCATACTATTTATTTCTTTTATTTCCGTTGAAGTCCATTTTTTCTTCTAATTTAATCAAGAACAAAAATTATTTAAAGAATTATTAGTTTTCTTTTTCTTTATTTTTCTAATCAATTAGATATCTAAAAGATTTTTATTTTTTATTTTTCTCTATTTAAATCATATATGAAATTCATTTTTTTATTTTTTATATCTAGTAGTTTTTTATTTTTTTCTCTGCAAAAGCAATAGGATATGATTCATCCAAGGGCCCACGACTAGGGGTGGGAATAGGCCAGCCGGCCTGTCAGGGGCCTGCGGCCTGGCCTGTTTATGGCCTGGCCTGGCCTGGCTCGTTTATTAAAAAGTCAGGCTAAGGCTTCTTAAAAGGCCTGTTTAGTTAAATAGGTCAGGCTTCAGGCCTATGAAAAAGCCTATTAGGCTTAACAGGCCGGCCTGTTTAATATAATAATATATAATATATTAAATTAATTATATAAATAACTATAAATATAATTTAAAAAATTATAATATAGTAAAAATTAGAATATATTAAATTAATTATATAAAAAAGCCTACTTAAAAAGGCTGCTGGCCTGCATAGGCTTATAGGCCTGTTGGCCTGTTGGTAGGCCTTGTTATAAAACAGGCTTCTAAACAGGCTTACAGGCCAGGTCAGGCTTTTTCGCAGGCTAGGCCAGGCCTTACAAAAAGGCCTGTAACAGGTAACAGGCCAGGCTCAGGCTTAAGAATTATGAGTCAGGCCAGGCTCAGGCCTGCCAAAGCCTGGCCTGGCCTGGCCTGTTTCCACCGACACTCCCTAACTAATTTATCCAGTTTCTCGATCTACTCAGCTCATTAGTCTACGTGCCACATATATACCAATCTAAATCTAATCTATAAATTTCCATTATTTTTCTCCCGTCAAAAATAATTTTCTATTTTTTTTGGTCAAATGAAATCTATCAATCCAACCTCGCATATCGTGCAACAGGGACCAGACGATTGATTAAGAACAATGCCTCCATTTTGAGTTTTTGACCAAAGCGATCAAATGTATCACTTTCACTTGCCGGTTGTCTCATACCAAACCATGAACAATTTTTTAGTGTGGCGGTAAAATTAGTTAAAAATTGAAAAGTTACATTAAAGTTAAAAAGTTAATTTAAAGCTAAAAGTTAGTTGGAAGCTGAAAAATTAGATGTTTGATTGAATGTATTTGGTAAAATTAGTTAAAAATGGTAAAATGACATACAAGGACATAATTAATTATTAAATAATGATAAGTGAAGGTGATTGAGGGATAAACTTGTAATAAATTTTCAGCTAGTAGCTAAAAATGAGAGTTTTTTTAAAAAAAAATTACCTCAAGTAGTTTTTCAAGAAAAACTAGTAGCTACCCAAAAAAATTACCTCACCAAACACAACTGAAATGATTTCAGCTACTAATTTAAGTTTTCAGCTAGTTGAAATGACTTACCAAACACACTATAGATGGTTGTAGAAAAGGAATAAAGAATTAAAGTTCTTTTTATTTGTTTTAAGGAAACAATTAAAAGAAAGAAAATTTAAGCATTTGCATTTTTTTCATAGCAAGAAGAAAATGAAAAAAAAAATAGTAACTTTATTTTATTTATTGACATGATTATTATTATGTTAAAATGATGCAAATTAATATGATCATAATTTTCTTTTTATTTTTCATTCAATGAACTAAAAAATGTTTGATTTTTTTATTATTACCATTCAAATAAGGATTTAGTGTATATACTAACAGTGTAAAAAAGTTTTACACTATTATCCAATGATATATTGTCACATCATTGACAAATTTCATAACTTTCATGCCGAATTTATGACTCTTTACAAAAATCTTTGAATGGCTTGGGACACAAGTTATAAGAAAGTGGTTTATGTTCATGCAAGTTTGACTATAATCAAGTTCCAATGATGATGAGCCATTTTTAGATCAACCCAAGTCAACAGATACTATAGAATATGTTTGAGAAGATTATGCTAGTCTCTCTAAATAATGGTCAAATTTACTATATCAAGTAATGCCCATCAATCAATGTTTTGTTAATATTAAGGGTTGATTACCACATGAATAAGGGTTTTTTTGTTACAAATACCTTATTATGGTCGATGATTAAATGTCATTAATGCTTTCCGCTAATTTGGAGAGTTAGTTATTGCTACTATAAAGCCAGTGGTCCCTCGTTGACTTGACTATTCGTGATCCCTCCATTAAGTCCATATCTAATATGACTATGAAAAAGAGAATATGTGTAAGGGTATTTTGGGATGACGTGATCCAATTAATCTCTTGGTTTATTAAACTACAATTTGTTTCTTAGTGTGTGTTTGGTAAGTCATTTCAGCTAGATGAAAGTTGAAATTAGGAGTTGAATCCATCTCATTAGTGTTTGATAAGGTAACTTTTTTAGATAGTCACTAGTTTTTCCTGAGGTAGCTTTTTTGGAAAAGTTACTTGAGATAGTTTTTTTAAAAAGTTCCAATTTTCAGCTACTAGTTGAAAATTTATTACAAGTTTATCTCTCAACAATCTTCATTCATCATTATTTAATAATTAATGACATCCTTATATGTCATTTTACCATTTTTTAGGTAATTTTGTTAAGCACTCACAATTAAATCAGCCAGTTTTTCAACTTTTCAATTTTCTTATAGCTTTTCAACTAATTTTACCAAACACACTCTTAGATTCTCAAAGTCCTTCACATCTAGTTAGTAAAGACTTACTCTTTCCCTACCAGATATGTTTCTATCAGTGTGATTGATTTGTCCTATAGATAACAAGAGATTTCTTTTAAGCATGCCTTCAGAAAAGGATAATACTTATGCAGATTTTTTAGTTACGCTTAGTGTTACGCAAAATTTCTTAAGTAAGGTTAGTGTTATAAATATTTCTTATGCACACATGCAAGTCTAAAGCCTTTATTGCTAGCTCTCTTGATGGGTGTAGCTATCCTCATGTCTTACTTTTGCCACTTTTTCCCCCCTTTTCTCTTATTACAAATAAAACATAATTATGAAATTGTTCCGAGGTTCTAACTCGGATACAATTAACACAGCCTACTCGAATGAGTCAAAATAGCCTACTTCAGATGAGTCAGCTCGGCCAAATATAGGCAACTCGGATGGAGAACACTGACCAAGATATTACATTAAAATTACTACATATCCTAGTCGGAATTACATGCATATTAAGGGAAACATGTCAAAACACCAACATAACACATTTATAGATTAGAATCCTCTCCATATCCATGAAGACATTTGTCTCAATCACCACATTATCTAATAGGAGCTTCTACAAGCTCTATAAATACCCACATGCAACCTATGACCAGACAATTATTCCATCTTTTGCCAATATTATGTCAAAATTCCAACTGACTTGAGCGTTGGAATGTCTTTGCAGGTACACCCCCAATTGTTCCACATTAGAAGAGGAGAATCAGGAGCTTGAAGATCATCCAGTTAAAGGAGAATTTTCTTGGTAGAACAGAAACTAATCTTTAAATTGCAAGTGATAATTATGTAACTTCAAGACATTGTGGATGAAGTTTTTCTTTGGTACAATAATAGTAATATTACCTTCATTTCTATTTACCTGTTTCATTTAAAGTTTTTTATTTTTATTTATTTGTTTCATTTAAAAGTTTAAAAAAGTACTAATTATTTTTTTATACTTTTATCTTTAATAAGAGAGATAATAGATGAAAAAAAGTTAATGATTAAAATAAAGAGATAAATGATATATTAAAAAATTACACAATAGATTTATTAATGTTTTAAAAATCGGATCGATAATTGAACCGGTGAAAGCATTGGTTCACGGTTCAATGATTCAACCGTGATTGAATCGTGATTGAACCTGTATAAATTAAATATATATTTTTAATATTATATAATGTTTTATTAATAAATAATAAAAGTATAAGAAGTTTAGATATATAAAATTTTAAATAAGTATAAATAACCATATTATAAGTTTTATAAGATAAAAAAATTAATAATGATTGGTAAAGTAATATATATCTATGTGTAATTTTTATACATATGTCTTTATTTATCTAAAAAATATCTTAGATTAAATTAAAAAATGAAAAAAAATGAAAATTTTGAATTTTTTTTAAAAAAATGCTGATCCAACCGGTTTTCTTATATCGGTTTTTTATCCCTTGTTGACTGGTCTCACTAATTCTAAAGACTGCTGATTTTCTCTGGAGTTAAAAAAATTGATTACCAAACCGGTCCGGATCGAATTAATTGAACTGGCCAATCAAGTTTGGAAATGGATCCTATCCGGCCATCCAATTTTCAAAACTATGAAATTTAATATAAATCAATATATTTATTACTTTTTTTCTTAAAAAGTGATAAATTAACCTATGGTTTCATGTAGACAACTCAGAAAGCTGGCCAAGTGGCATGACATTAGAGATGGAGTATCCAGTAGGATTAAAGTCCCTGCTTAGGCTCTAAATAAATCTGTTCTAAACAATATTTTTACATTTAAAAAAAAAAAAAAAAAAACCCGCTCTCTTGAGGCGCCGTGGGAATTGGAGAAGAAAAAGTGAAGCGCTTATGAAATTATGTAATGTTTGGGGAGAGCTGCTTGTGTCCCTTTAAGTCCTTAGAACTCACCGTTAGTTCTGTTCTAATTTCCGTTAAAGGTGCTTTCCACCTGGGGGAGGGACCCTTACCGCAATTAAGGCCTCCCAAACAAAAGCCACTAAAATCATTTCCCCAAACCCCAAAAAAGAATAAACACACGAGCTTCTCGGAGGGACAGGGCAAGTTGTTACCGGTAACTGAGTGCAGCCAACGATTCAACTCACTCAGTCAAGTCATGCACCCTTTCACTCCCACTTCACTCTCCCTCTCCCACCTTCGAATTTCCTCTTTCCACCTTTCCTCCTAGCTTCCCCCTTCTTATCGCCGTTGATTTTACCCAATTCCCGCAGATCTGATCTGAACCGTTCACGGCAATCGCTGATGTCGCAGCTCATGGTTTCTATCTCTTTAATCGGTAATAATAGGTTTTAGTTCATTAACTAATCTTAAGGTTCCCTTCATGTATGTTATTCAAACTCATAAGAGTTTTTAGTTTTACATTTTAGGGATGTAAAAGCTTTGACATATTACCAATAATGCAGGTGGGATGAAAATGGTTCAGTGCATGTTGCTGAAAACGTTGCTTACATTATTATTATTTTGTATGGTGTTTATGGTTGATTGTGGTGCATATGATAAAACACTGGAAGCACCTTCAATTTCTCCAGCTTTGGCAGCTGTTGTTGTTGGTGATCTGCCACTACCACGAAATTTTCACGGGTGGAAGCATTTGCCTTCTCGTGCTGCACCAATTCCCTCACATTTATCTATACCATTCACCAATAGGAGGAGTGAATTAGAATCTCCAGTTTCTGGGTTTAAAACTATTGCCCCCATGCATTCTATTGCTGATGCCATTCCTTCTGCTCTGGCTAACCCACCATTGTCCCCTTATGTTTCCAGTAAGTCATCGCATTCTATTTTCATAAAAATCACTTTTTTTTCCCAATATTTAATTCCTGCTAACTTTCAATAATCAATATAAAGAACATCCTTCATGGTTTTTTGTGAGCTTTGGAAGCTGAAGTGGATAATGACATACTTGCTTGTTTTATTCGACAGATTGTTGTACACAAGAAAACATGGTGTTGAAACGAGGCAGTGAGAGTTGCCACTGTGTTTATCCCATAAAACTAGATCTTCTTCTTTTGAATGTCTCTCTTTCTCAAAACCCCAATTGGAGTGTTTTTCTTGATGAATTGGCTACCCAACTTGGGCTGCAGACTACCCAAATTGAGCTGATAAACTTTTATGTACTCGGCTTATCAACACTGAATATATCGATGGATATCACTCCACATAAAGGGATCAGTTTCTCTGCTGATGAAGCATCTAAAATAAACTCTTCGCTTTTACTGCATAAGGTTCAACTAGACCGTAGATTTGTCGGTGACTACAAAGTTCTCAATATTACCTGGTTTAAACCTCCACCTCCTTCTCAAGGTAAGTCCATACTTCTGAATATGTTTTGGTATTCTTGATAACTGAAATTGAAAGGAATATAATAATTATACAAAAGTTCTTATTAGCACCTGGTATGGTATGGAAACCTCTGAAATGTATGTAAAGGTGTGTTTGATAAAACTAGCTAAAAAGTTAGCTGAAAGCTGAAAAAAGTATATGAAAGTTGAAAAACTAGCTGAAAGCTGAAAAACTAGCTGATTTGATTGAAAGTGTTTGGTAAATGTAAAAGTGGAGAATAGGATTGCTGAATTGCTTGAGGAAAAATACCTCAGCAGCTGAATATTTATATACATGATTTACACTCACTAATAAAGGAAACATAGGAAATATAATCTGTACAAAATAAGGAAACATTGACCTATACAAAAATAAGGAAATACAACTATACAAATCAACACCTAATGTAGTTTCCTAGTTTCCATAAATACATTTATTCTATTTTAATTTCCCTAAATAGGAGATATTCTCTAACACTCCCCCTCAAGCTGGAGCATACAAATCATATGCACCAAGCTTGCCACAAAGAAATTGTATTCGAGGACCTCGAAGGGACTTTGTCAGAATGTCTGCTAGTTGATCATTAGAGTTAACAAACTCAATGACAACTTCCTTGGAAAGAACCTTTTCCCTGATAAAGTGGCAGTCAATCTCTATATGCCTTGTTCTTTCATGAAAGACTGGGTTGGACGCAATGTGGAGTGCAGCTTGGTTATCACAATATAACTTCATCTCGTTAATGTTACCAAACTTCAATTCACTAAGCAACTGTTTTACCTAGATGAGTTCACAAGTAACCAATGCCATAACACAATATTCAGCCTCAGCACTTGATTGAGCAACTACTTGTTGTTTCTTACTCTTCCAAGATATGAGGTTTCCACCTACAAAGACACAATAATCTGAAGTGGAGCGTCTATCAATGGGAGAACCAACCCAGTCTGCATCTGAATATCCGACAACATGAGTGTTTCCTTTGTCTTTATAAACCAACCCTTGACCAGGAGCATTTTTAATGTATCTCAGAATTCGAGTTACTGCATTCCAGTGATCAACACGAGGGGATTGCATGAACTGACTTACTACACTGACTGCAAAAGAGATCTGGTCTGGTTATAGTAAGATAGTTTAGTTTCCCAATTACCTTTCTATACCTGCCAGGATCTCGATAGAGCTCCCCCTGATCTGGTAACAACTTGCTATTTGGATCCATGGGAGTGTCAACAGGCTTACAATTTATCATTCCCGTTTCCTCCAATATATCTAAAGCATACTTCCTTTGTGAAATTGTAATACCACTTCTAGACTGAGCAATCTCCAAACCAAGAAAGTACTTTAGTTTACCCAAATCTTTGGTTTGAAAATGATCAAATAAATGTTTCTTTAACCGAGATATTCCCTCATGATCATCACCTGTAATGACTATATCATCCACATAAACCACTAGATAAATACACTGACCAACTGAATTATGTTGATAAAAAACTGAATGATCAACTTCACTGCGAGTCATACCAAACTTTTGTACCATTGTGCTAAACTTCCCGAACCAAGCTCGAGGAGACTGTTTCAAACCATAAAGAGATCTCTTCAACTTACATACCAAGCCAGACTCCCCCTGAGCAACAAACCCAGGTGGTTGCTCCATATAGATTTCTTCTGCAAGGTCTCCATGAAGGAATGCATTCTTGATGTCAAGTTGAAGTAATGGCCAATGGCGAATGGCTGCCATGGCAAGAAGAAGTCGAACAGAAGCCATCTTAGCGACAGGAGAGAATGTGTCGCTATAATCAAGACCATATGTTTGAGTGTATCCCTTAGCAACCAAGCGAACTTTAAGACGATCAATACAACCATTTGAATCAACTTTCACAGCATATACCCATCTGCATCTTACAACTTTCTTTCCTGGAGGAAGGTGAACGAGATCCCATGTGCCACTATGCTCAAGAGCAGTCATTTCATCAATCATAGTTTGCCTCCATCCCGAATGAGAAAGCGCTTCACTGTCACTTTTAGGAATAGGAATAGAGGACAAAGAAGATACACAGGCATAATATGATGGTGATAAACGATGAAAACTTAGAAAGTTGTAGATGGGATGAGGATTTCGAGTGGATCGAGTACTTTTCCGGAGTGCAATGGGAAGATCATCACTTGATTGTGATGACTTTGGCAGGTTCGTGATAGGAGAAGCCGTTGGAGTTGGGCATGAATCACTAGGATCTTCTATTATGTCTTCTGTTGATGGAAGAACTTGTGTTCTTCGTTGATATGTGATGAGAGGGTGCTGTGAAGGAACTGACTGAGTCTCTCCAGACTGGACAGGTGAAGAACCAGGTGACAAAACTTGCAAAGGAGACAGAGGTGGACCAAAATAGGGAGTCGGTAATACATCAGAGATTGTATTAGGTTCAACAGAAGAGGTGAAATATGGTGTTCCTTCAAAGAATGTTACATCTGCAGAAATATACCAACGACGGGAGGAAGGACAATAACACCGATACCCTTTTTGTAGCCTGGAATAACCTAAAAAGACACATTTGATAGCACGAGGAGACAATTTATCTGTACCAGGAGAGAGGTTATGAACAAAACAAGTACAACCAAACACACGAGGAGGGACAACATATAGAGACTTTGTAGGAAACAATAATTTGTGAGGTACTTGGTTATTAATAACAGAAGAAGGCATACGATTAAAGAGATAACAAGCTGTTAAAACAACATCCCCCCAAAAAATGTAAAGGCATATTTGTATGTAATAACAACGTTCTGGCAGTCTCAATAAGATGACAATTTTTTCTTTCAGCCACACCATTTTGTTGAGGTGTGTGGGGACATGTAGACTGATGTAGAATACCATGAGATGACATAAATGATGAAAATTCATGAGAGAAATATTCTTTGGCATTGTCACTCCTTAAGATCTTAATTGATTTTCCAAATTGGTTTTGTATTTCAATATAGAATGACTTGAAGATAGAAAATAATTCAGACCGTTCTTTCATAAAAAACAACCAAGTAAACCTAGAAAAGTCATCTATAAAGGTGACAAAATACCTTAATCCTAATGAATTAGAGACACGACTTGGACCCCATATATCAGAATGAATAACAGCGAAAGGTTCTATTTGATTTTGAACCTGAGCAGGAAAGGAAGAACGGGTATGCTTCCCGAGTTGACATGACTCACAATTTAGGGACTTCAATTTTGAAAGACATGGAACCATTAGTTGAAGTTTCTGCAGACTGGGATGACCTAGACGTTGATGAAGAAGGTGGGGAGACTCAATAGCAGCACATACTGTTGGAGACGTGGTCTTCAAATAGTAGAGTCCTTGTGATTCACGTCCTACACCAATCGTCTTCCCCGTACCGCGATCCTGAATAATGAAAGAGTCAGAATCAAAGGTGACTGAGCAATTAAGTGAATGAGTGAGTTGACTCAAGGAAATCAAATTAAAGGGACATCCAGGCATGAATAGGACAGATTTTAATGAGATAGATTCAGTGGGAGAAACATGACCAATGCCTTGGACTGGTACTTTAGAACCGTTAGCAAGAGTAATAGAGCGAGAAATCTCAAGTAAAGGAGAAGAAAATAGTGACCGATTACCAAACACATGGTCGGAAGCACCAGAATCAATAACCCAAGATGTCGGATTATGATTGGTATGAGATATACAAACTGTAGGATTACCGGTATGAGCAATTGTAGTTGTGGCTGACTGATTTTGTTTGGCTGCCCTCCACTGCATATACTCCTGGATTTCAGCTTTGGACAAAAAAATAGGTTGCTTTCCTGTCACAACTTCAGAAAAGGATGTGGATGATGCCATTATAACGACTGCGAAGAAGACCAACGGACTGAGATCTGACTTTTAGGGTATTTGACCCCCAAAACGGACAGAGGAGGCCTGGAAGGCGGCGCGTGGCTTACACGCGCCGACAAGGACAGCGGACAGTGGCGGCGCGTGCGGAAGCGGATGGCGGCGCTGTTTTCGGGGATCAACAGATTGGCACCTTCTGTGTCTGTTTCTGACATTGCGGTTGCCGGACGGTGACTGCAGGTGGCCGGACGGTGACTGCAGGTGGCCAGATGTTTCTGGATAGTGCTGGACAGTGGACTGTTAGAGAGGGACAGGGACAACGGACAACGGACTAGGATTCTGATGATGGACAGCGGACTAGGATTCTGACTTTTATCAGGCCCACAGGAAGTGAGCTGTTGATACCATGTAAAAGTGGAGAATAAGATTGCTGAATTGCTTGAGGAAAAATAGCTCAGCAGCTGAATATTTATATACATGATTTACACTCTCTAATAAAGGAAACATAGGAAATATAATCTGTACAAAATAAGGAAACATAAACCTATACAAAAATAAGGAAATACAGCTATATAAATCAACACATAATGTAGTTTCCTAGTTTCCATAAATATTTATTCTATTCTAATTTCCCTAAATAGGAGATATTCTCTACCAGTAAAACTAGCTGAAAATGTTAGAATGACATATAAAGACATCATTAATTACTAAATAATAATGATGAATGAGAATTGTTGAGGGATTCAATTGTAATAAATTTTCAGCTATTAGCTGAAAATATGAGTTTTTTTAAAAAAAGCTACCTCAAGTAGCTACTAAAAAGGCTACCTTACCAAACACAACTAAAATGATTTTAGCTACTAATTTCAGCTTTCATCTAGCTGAAATACCTTACCAAACACACTCTAAATCTTACTGTTTTAGCAACTTCACTCTATTGTTCTAATGTGTGTAAATTTCATGTCCATTTATTTTATTTCACTCTTGCTACTAAGTGGAGGAAAGAAAGAGAAAGATATGTTGATGCTATGGGGTCTAATCTATTGTTTACTCATGGTTTCCGATAGCTGTTATATTTAAAATTTTAAATGATTACCAACAGCCAACACCTTTCTCCCACTAGGTGGGGCTTGGATAGTTGGATAGATGGATCAAATGATGGATGTACATGTGTGATTTCACTATTAAAAACACTTAAATGTCTTTGCACTAGCCTTCCTTGTTGCCACATTTTTGTATTACACATTTAATGATTAATGTTCAATTTTATAGTAATGTTGTCCAATGTTCCTAGTTTGTTTGGTCTTTCAGAGCTATAGAAGAGGTACACAAACACATCTAGTTTGCCTAGATTTGTTAGTTGTAATCTAATATAGTTTGCATTGTCACTGAATTCAACCCCCTGGAAAAGGAATAACAATCAAGTACTTCTCTGTGGGACTTGATGGAGAGGGTATCCATGCATTTATGTATAATAATGTATCTTTGTATCCTAATGCAGCTCCTACATTTGCCGCATCACCTACAAAATCTCCTCAGAGACAAGCACCAACAACTACATCACCGAGTACTTCGGATAGGGGAAGGCATCCAAATTTGCTTCTTATTCTTGGAATTGTTACTGGAATACTCTTCATTTCCATTGTCTGTGTAGTTATACTTTGTTTATGCATGTTGCGGCCAAAAACAAAAACACCTCCCACAGAAACTGGTAAGTATTTCAAGTTCTAACTTGTATTATTTTTATTTTTATTTTTATATTTTGCTTTCACATAACAACTTACTGATGGTGAAAACTGCTATTTATTATGTTTGATTACCTTTCTTGATTTGGATATTATAAAGGCAGTAATAAATATGATCGCAGCACAAAGATTTGGGTATTCTTGAAAAGTTCTATGAGTGGTTCCCTTCAATTAAACACTACTCCAGGGCAAAAAGAAATAAGGAGACATGTTCTCTGGGCTGAAGCAAGATAATTTCAAATGCTTTGCACAAGTATATTAAGAGCGGTTTATAAATTACTCAAGAAATCGTATGTTGGAATTCAACATGGATGTGTAGTAATGGGTTGTGAATTATGATCACTGATCATGAAACTTGATTTAGATTTCAAATTTATCTACTGAATCAGGAAAAGAAAATTGATATTATTGGTCGGATGGGGATTGCCAGTTTTCACATAGTTATAAATTTATCTAGTAAAGGCCTTTTTACCTTGTTGAGAAACTTAATTCTGCTTCAGGATTTCAGACTTTTCAGCAATTAAAAGTTGGAAATGCATGTGTGACTCAACTTACATTATTTAGTATTTATGGAGAAATCAGATGCTAGCCTTTGATGAACTCACATTGAAAGGAAAATATATAAATTAACGGTGCTCTCTCCTCCAAGGGTTTCCCCTTCTACAACTGAGCCACTGCTCTATTTTTCCAAAACTAACAAATCTGAATCCCCTTCTATCTCCCCCCCATTTATTTAACTAACTCCTCAATCAGCTAACTGACCTAACTAATCCTTAACTACTTTAACTCCCTGCTATCTTAACATCTTATCTGTTGGGCTTTTAGTTGTACTAGTGGTAGTTTTCTTTCTTTTTTTTATTAAAGGTTGATTCCATTATCTTCTGTAGTTTTATATTGTATTCTAGGCCTGCTACTAACATTCGCTCCCTTTCCTACAGAAAAGCCAAGTACGGAAAGTGCAGTTCCAGCTGTTGGGTCTCTTCCCCACCCAACTAGTACACGATTTATTGCTTATGAGGAACTTAAAGATGCAACAAACAATTTTGAACCAGCAAGTGTACTTGGAGAAGGAGGTTTTGGTAGGGTTTTTAAAGGTGTCTTAAATGATGGAACTGCTGTTGCAATTAAGAGGCTTACTAGTGGAGGGCAACAAGGTGACAAAGAATTTTTGGTTGAGGTTGAGATGCTTAGCCGGTTGCATCATCGTAACCTTGTAAAACTAGTGGGATATTATAGCAATCGTGACTCATCTCAAAATCTACTTTGCTATGAGCTTGTCCCAAATGGAAGTTTGGAGGCCTGGCTTCATGGTAATGAAATTTCTCAAATGATGGATTCCGCATTTTAATCTTGAATTTATATGCTTTGCCTCTTCTATTGTTACACTGATAATTGTCTCAAAAATGGTATTATTATGCTTAATTGAAGTTGGCTCTGATTTGCCCCAGGTCCCTTGGGAATTAATTGCCCTTTGGATTGGGACACCAGAATGAAGATTGCGCTTGATGCTGCAAGAGGACTTGCATACCTGCATGAAGATTCACAGCCCTGTGTTATACACAGAGATTTCAAGGCATCCAACATATTGCTTGAGAACAACTTTCATGCTAAAGTTGCAGACTTTGGTCTTGCTAAACAGGCACCTGAAGGCAGAGCCAATTACTTGTCTACTCGTGTCATGGGCACATTTGGGTTAGTCTTATTCTATCCTTTCTTGTACTTGTTATTTCTGTTTAATTTATATTTAAGATGAAATGAAATGTTATGTAGGTATGTAGCTCCTGAGTATGCTATGACTGGACACCTACTTGTTAAAAGTGATGTTTATAGCTATGGAGTTGTCTTGCTAGAACTGTTGACCGGAAGGAAACCTGTGGATATGTCACAGCCAACTGGACAAGAGAACCTTGTTACTTGGGTAAGATTCATACCTTGACACTCCAACATTATTCTCGTCAAGTTCAAATTTTTTAGATTGAACTTAAATCTGTCCTTTGAATGGACAATAATGTACTAAGTTATATATACCTTTCAGGCAAGGCCAATTCTTAGAGATAAGGACCGGCTGGAAGAACTTGCTGATCTAAAGCTCGGAGGAAGGTACCCAAAGGAAGATTTTGTCCGTGTTTGCACTATTGCTGCAGCCTGTGTTGCCCCTGAAGCAAGCCAGCGGCCTACAATGGGTGAAGTGGTACAGTCACTTAAAATGGTGCAGCGCATTACAGAACATCATGATCCCACGTTATCCTCATCCAATACACGTCCCAACATGAGACAATCCTCTACCACTTATGAGTCTGATGGAACATCTTCAATGTTTTCTTCTGGTCCTTACTCTGGTCTAAGTGCCTTTGATTATGACAACCTGTCTAGGACGGCAGTTTTTTCTGAAGATCTTCATGAAGGACGATAGAAGTTCTTGGAAAGGCATGCTAACAAAAAATCTGCACTCGACCCAAAGATTTTCACAAAATTTAATTTAAAGATCCTTTCTTTCTCATGGCTTAAGGTGAAACCATAACCAGTGGATTTTTCTTTCAAGTGATTGAAGGTTTCTTGGTGTTGTAGCTGGTTAAGAGGGGGATTCTTCTGTGGTCGCTTTTGCCATCCTACGTGGTAAACCACCATCCTGTTTTCCCCTAGGAGACCGTGGTTCCACATGTGGATCAAATTTTGTATATATGTGAATTGTAGTTTGTTTTTTCAGACCGGCTTCAAAAGCCTTTTTAATTCTAATTAAAAAAAAATCCACATTACTTGGCAATCGTCATATACAACAATGCTTCATGGGTCGGCTTCCTCAGCTATCTTTAACCTATGAAGCTTGGATACTTACACTGATGGGGACATGGGAAATTCTTAAAAACTCAAGATTCGATATGACATAGGTATGTTAACACAAATTATATTATATAAACACATATATTTACAAAGGTGGCTTTTATAGTGGTCCAAACCAATATTTTCTCACCGATGGATCAAGAATCGATACAGTATAAATGAAAGAGAATAAAAGTTATAACATTTATAAAATAATCCAGTAAAAGACTATATTTATAAAATAATCCAATATAAAATAGATTTGTTAAGATTGTTTTCCGATAAAAAATATTTCTTTTTTTTGTGACTGATAAAAATATTTCCAAATCATTCTCTTATCAAAATTCAATTAGAGTTTATTTTCATGAATCCTTATTTTACACAGAGAAGATAACAAACCTTTTAGAGTGTGTAGAGATATACCCAATATAACCATCTCATTATTTCACTGTTGGAGTCCGGTAAGATTATGATAGAAAATTAAATAATTTATCAATTGAATACTAAAATAATTTTCTTTAATGAATAATATTTATTTGATACTTTTAAATTATTTTTTAATTAAAATAGACAAAAAATTAATATACTTTCTTTCATAAATTTTTTTTATTAAATTAATTCTTTTAACTATTTAATACTTCTCATAAAAATTACTATTTTCGTTCCTATTTAACTGTCCACTTAAATAAAAAACACATATATTAAGGAAAGCAATTATTACTCTCGTTTTTATGCAAATAAATTTTAACCTTTCAGTTTTACCCTTTATCTCTCTTAATACAATTGGGTCTCATTATTTTTTAATAGTGAGTAGTTATTTATTAACATAAGGGTACAATAGAGAAAGATGTAATTATTATTGCATTAGGTTTACAAATGAACAGTTAAATAGGGACGAAGGTAGTATGTTTTAACACAATACACCTTCGAATATTAGTTCATAGTTTATTAATAATTTAATATATTTTTAAATTTTATATAAAATTTTAAATAATAAAATAATATGCGATCATAATTATGAAAATATATTCATGCTTAATAATATAAATTATAAATTGAAATTTATATTTTATAATATGAAATATATTTTAGTTGTGTGTCCATGTTTCAGTAAGAGTAATTTGCCCTAAAGTTACAAAGAGCAACTCAGTGAATTGCTACCGAGCTCGTTTGTAGCACGTTTGTCCTGCATGTGTTCACGCATTCGATTCGAGGGGAAGGTATTTTTGAATTCATGTATTATTCCAACTTTCAATCCAACAGAAGCAAAACCTGTGAACCGGTCGGTTTAGGCGATTTTCATTGGTTTGAGACCATGTTGATGATGCCATGACTGGTTTATAAGCAAATTTGATCTGGTACATTGATCGGACCGACCATGGGTCTTGTATCCTATCCAACCAATTGAACTGACTGGGTCGGTTCCATATAATAACACCAATTTGAAAGTACTCATTTATTTCTTTAAGTTTTTCACTATTTTATCTTGCACTGCCTATACACTTGTTGAGTGTTAAGGACTTAATGTAAATTTCTATTATGATAGTTTCCTAGGATTCAAATTATGGAAACCACACAAGATCTAGAATTTCATGGTTCTCACATACCTATTGTTCTGGACCAACTTCTGGCCTGCTTCTGACAATGTTTCGGGCTCAGTCCCTTGATCAAACTTGTTAGGACCGACATCCACCGACATCTATCTAGGCTTAGTCCTGTTCTGGACCGACATACGTACGCCTCATGCCGTTTCCGTTACGGGTCAACCGAAGCTGACTTATGATGCAGGCGCCTACCAGCATAAGGGGCATACCAGCATGCTACCTTTGAGGCTACTGTTCTCGACCGACATCCAGCTTAGGTATGTCGGCATCCACCCCGTGGATTGACTTAACTGCATAAGGATAACAAGTATGAACTATGTTTTAGACCGACATCCGACTTGTAAGTGCCGACATCCACCTCATGGATTTACTTGGCTACGTAAAACAAGCGAATATAGACTCTAACCGACATGGAACGACATCCAGACATATGTGCCTCGGGGCACGTGAGTCCACTTTAATTCAGGTGCGTTGTGCTCCTATTAAATTATCGTTGCAACTTCCTAAAGGAATTTCTCGCCTCTTACCTGCATATAAATAAGGCTGAGTAAGCCGAAATCAAGTACATTATTCTGACTATACAAAACCTATCTGCTACACATGCTAACTTGAGCGTCAGAGTGTTTGGAGGTACACCACCACCGGAGTCTAACGTAAACCGCCGTTGACAACCAACTTCTCACCGGAAACCACCGTTCGAAGGATCACAGCTGAACACCTATACAACAATGAGAGTGACAGAGACACTTAATTATCTGGATCCATATTTGCTCTTCTTGTTTCAATTCTCTGTGAAAATTGATGATCAATTTTCTCTCCCCTTTTCCTTCACTTTTCAGACTCCTTGATGGTTAGGAAGTTTTCTTTCACACAGTTAACCATTTTGGTAACTTCTCTTATATTTAAAAAGGAAGAGGAGTGGGATTTTAAAATAACCCTTTCTGACTCTATTTTCCATAGTGGGTCAACAACCATCACACTGAGCCATATTTTATTAAAGTCAGACTATTAAAATACATGGGCCACATTAATTAAATTAATCTAACACTTAACACAACTTTTCGAAAGTTGAGAGTGACTATAGATAAAAACCTAAGTGTGATCTACTTAACCATTATCTCCTTATATTATCATTATATTAAACTATTCAAATTGGTGTTAAGTGTGCATATGGGAAGGAAACATCTCTTAAAATTGGTTTTTAAAAGGAAAAAAATGTTTAAGACCTCATCTAAAGTCTCAGACAATCCTTTTTAAACTTTAGATAGTAGATCTAACTTAAATTAATGTAGAAACACAAGTAAACACAATGAGGAGGGTTGGATTGTGTTTATAATAACTTTTCATTTTCAGATGAAACTTTAAAAAACAACGCCTTAAAGATTTCAGACAGGTTTTAAAAGGTTATCTAAAATATTGCTCTATTATCTGAAGTTTTAAATAAGAGTTTTTCTTAAAGAAAATATTTTCAAAAACTCAAGCTTCTCAATCACTATTTAACCCGTGTAGCTTTAATGTTAGCATAAAAACTGAATTCACAAAGCTAAGGATAACGAGGAAGCAGCGTTGTTCTGAACCACAACAATATTGTAGAATATGTTTCCTTATTTGTACTTCACTTTTGAAAGCTTCCCAGAAAATTGTCTTTTATCTTCCTTTCTTGAGCAAAGTCTTGTAATGTGTGGCAGAGAAACTTTGACTTTACAGAGTTTGAAATAAATAATTACCAATGAATTAGAGAAAATATTTTTTAAAACATAATTTTTTTCTAGTAATTTAATTAACAATTCATTAAATTATATGCGCAATATTTGAAAAAAAAAATATTAAGAACATTTTGCTTGATAATTTTATAAATAATATTAATTTAATTAATGTTCATGAAAAATATTCATTCTTGTGTAAGATAAATAATTGATTATGAAATGTTATATATTATTATGTGTTCACTTGCGATTCAAAGATTCATACATTTTTATTTACTGTTTTAATGTTTTAATCACCTTATAATGTAAATACTTATTTTTACAATTATTATATTAATAAACACTAATCACTCGCTTAATTTAGAAATAAATAAAATTACATGTAAAATATTTGAAAAAAATTTGTTTAAGATTATTTTTATCTGATAATTGTAAAAATCACTTTTAGGTTAATTAGTTAAAAAATAATAAATTTGTATGTAAAAATATTTGAAGAAAAAATTGTTTAAGATATTTTACCTAATAATTTGTTAAAAAATATATTTGTATAATAAGTTATCATGTAAAATATTTATCATTATGTAAAGTAAATTTTTATTTATGGTATATTAGATAGTGATATATATATTCATTTATGATTTAAAAATTTAAAATTTTTTCATTTAAAAGATACTATTAAGTGCAAGGACTACTTGACAATTTTATTATAATATCTACAGATGCTTTGATGTCTCTATATTATACCTTTTATAGTTTAAATTCCATAATTTATGGAATATACCATTTAGTCTATTGATACACCCGATTTTTATTGGTCCACCCTAAATAAAGCCATTTACAAATAGAGACTTTGATATTTTTAATCAGTATATAATCATATTAGTAGATTATAGTTACAATTTACAGAAATATTAGTAGACCGTACATATGGAAATATATATTTTGCCAGGTCAACTTGACAGGAAATATATAACTGCTAACATGGCTATATATGGCTATGACCATATTAGTAGACCATATATGGACATGGAAATATATATTCCCCTTGTTCATATTAAAATATATTCTTTTCCCAATAAGCATGTTATAAAAGTTACATATCCCCTCTCCCCAAATTAGTGTAAGAATGCCACAAAGCATCATCAGTCCTATTTAAAAGAAGCCTTGACTATTATTTACTGTCTATTACTAATTATATAATTTTCATCTACCTTATTCCCAATTTCCCATAATCTAAAAAAGCATAACTTTTAAGTTTGGTCTATCAAGAGAAAATTTAATCAATTCAAGAAGTTCACCATCATTGTGAAGTGGATTATATATGTACATCATTAATGTCCTACAATATTATCTTTCCTTTAGTATATTCTTTATCTTTCCTAGACAGAAATTGAAAATGCACATAAACCAAATTCTACATCCCTTTCTAGATCCATTTTATTTCTTTTCAAATAACAAATAAAAGAGTATATACTGGAGTTGTATTTGCTATGTATCAGTTAATAATTTCTTTTATAAAATAAAAAAAAAATTACAGGAATACTCCCTAGATGTATATATCCTGTTTTGGTGGTATTGAGAAGGAAAATATGTGGTCTATAGCCATATTCACTAATTCTACCACTTACCAGGTCAACATGTCCTTTTTTCTATTTATGCAACTTTGCTGGTAGTCCCTATGGATGTATATGTGGGTGACATTTAACTATCAGCAACCCCAACAGACCAACTCTTCGGATCTGGATGATAGGAAATTACGGCTAATATGAGAGCCCATAATGAACAACTAAACGGTACCAAAATTGGCGTGGAAATCCTGTCAATAAAACCCATAAGCATTGGAGGTTGAGTTTGTGTCTGTGCCATTGTCTCTGCTCTGAAAAGAAACACTTAAATTTCCAAAGAGGAGAGACAATGGATTACAGATTCAATAAAAGCCTTTTCCTCATCATCGCATCCCTCTCTTCTCTTCTCCTTCCCTCCAATGCCGTCCCTTCAAGTCGCATCTTTAACAGCAACAGCATCCCTCTCTCTCCCGCCAGTGCCCCAACCGAATCCCAATCAACAACATTCACAAGATCATTCACAACCATCTCTTCATCTCTAGAATCCAAGCCAACCGTCAATCTGTTAGGCCTCCTCAATGTAGCTGCCAAAGCTGCCAAACAAATCAGTCCTGAAATCAGGGAATTCTGCACTGGAACAGAAAACCCTGCTCTCTGTGCTGAAACCGTTTCCAAACTCCATGGCGCTTTTGACCCTGTCAAGGCTCTTGTCGCTGAGATTGAAGCCACCTTCCGAGAGGCCAAGAACGTGGCTGCTATCATCGCGAGGTCACTCAGTGACCCTAAAACCGCTAAGAATGCCCTTGATGCGCTTGGAATCTGTAAGTCACAGTATAATGATATGTTGGATACAATAAAGGAGGCAGTGACGTTGGTGGAACAACAGAATATGGTGGATGCTTACTATAAGTTCAACGCTGTGATATCATACCGATCTGCATGTGAAGATGCTTTTACAGAGTCTCCAGGGGTTGACATGCCCTTCGTTAAGGATTCCCTCTCTCTGTATCAGTTGGGTGGTAATTGCCTGGCCATCATGGACGGCATAGTTAATCATCACAAGTTTTTGTAAATTGGAGATGAGATCATGTCAGAGAGAAAGAGAAAGAGAGGAGATGATCGATGAGTGGTGAGGTTAATATTATTAGCCACGCGGTGTACCCTTTTTATATGGTTATGCATGCATGAATGGTTTCTCATACACTGTTATATATATGTCCAGTATGAATCCACTAAACCCTATTATGAAAGATTTAAAACGGGTCATATTAGTCCTTAACGAAGGAAATTACATTTTACATCATGAAAAGATGAAATATCATTCAAATTTAGTATTTAAAAGATTATTTTAAATCTAAATCTCGTTTTAAAAAATATTTCTGATTGGTTTACGAATATAATTGATTCTAGAAATGAATTGTTGAGATGGATAATACACGCTTTATGAGGTACGTTGGATGAAAGTGATTTAAAATCAATTTTCAAAATCATGGTTTGTTCAACTAGAATTTAAAACAAACGGGCTATGAATTGAATGATTTTTTAATCCTTTAAAATGATAAAAAAAAATGAAATTTTTATCTTTTAAGAATTAATATAATCGATCCCTTGAACCAAAATGAAGATTTATTTATGGACTGGTTGAGGTTTCTTAATTAGAGCAAAGTATGTTTGTTATCCAAAAATGGGCAACATCATAACACTGAGAGCACTTTTAACGGAATTGCTCATGGGAAATTTGTCTGAGAAAAGAAACTCTCAAAGAGTTTCTTATGGTTGGAGGGGTATTTAAACTTAGGTTGGGTTTGATAATGCAGCAACTGGATATTTTTTGAGTTGTGGGGTCCAATGCTATTTTTTATTATAGGAATGTGTGAAAATAATATAAAGTAGAATAGGTTGTGGGATCCATTTAAGAAATTTTTTAAAGTTATTGGGTTGGAGAGAAAAGCAAGTTGAGTTGCTTAAAATTATAAAAATGATATAATATTATGAGAATGTGTGAAAAAAATTTAGATTTAAAATAATCTTTTAAATACTAAATTTGAATGATATTTCATCTTTTTCATAATGTAAAATGTAATTTCCTTCGTTAAGGACTAATATGACCCATTTTAAATCTTTCATAATAGGGTTTGCTCCATTGGAAATGGCCTAACACGTTGTACAAGATTAACAAAACCATTTATCACGGAGAAATTCTTCTTTGATCACTAGTATTTATAGATATCACTAGCTAGATAAAAGTTCAGGGTAAAATATAATATCAAAACTTGTGGTAAAAATATTTTAAAGGTAGTATTATTTTGTGAGAACAATTATTTCTACAAGCACGCACTTCAACCCTCCAATTCATTTACCAAGTTATATACTCCCTTTGATTTTTTTTATATGACAATTTTTTATTAGTTTTTGTGATTTTTTTTTAATCTTAGGGTTTGGTGTATTTCCTTTACTCTTGTTCCTTGCCAAACTATTTACTCTTGTCCTTTTTTCTAATAAATAATTTGCACCCCAAAGGTTTTATTCCCTCAATCACTCTTCATTCATTTTCTATTTTCAAAAGCTTTTTTAAAAGCAAATTCCTATATAGTACAAAAGTTATCAACACAAAATTGTTAGAACGTTACATAGTGTTACATAGTATTTTATTGTTGATTTCATTTCCTTACCTTATATATGGTTAAAGAAGAAGCTGAATATGATACCACAGATCCACTCAAAATCTTAAAGGTTTAAATATATGAATTGTTCTCTTATTTTTATCCTGCAGCATATTCTCAATATATGTGGGACTCACACTTAAATTCCTAACAATGAATCTTTTGTAAACTCTTTAAATGAAAACAATCATACTGAATAGTAATTCTCTTTTGAAAAATAGGCACTTAACTAATTATGATTTTTAAAATAATTTCAATTAATTTTATATTTAAATTTTTAAAATAGAAAGTATTTCCACATCGTGCATTGAATTATAAAAAATAAAAAATAAAAATAACAATCTCCATATTAATTTTCATAAATATTATCAATCTTTAAAAAAAAATGTTAACATTTTAAAATTGAGGTGTGAGAGGTATATAGAAGAGAGAAATATAAATAAAAATAAAAGAAAAATATAAGTGTAAATTTATGAATGTGAAAAATTGGATATTATAAATTTTAAATATAATCAATATTGTATTGCATAATAATCAGCTTTGATCAATGATAGCTTTATGCGAATATAACAATTTATACGAAATGAGCTGTTATTGGATGATATTTTTATTTTTTTATTCTCGTAAAAAGGGTCATTTTAGATACATGACGTATATACGTACACCAAAGTGTATTATAACCGTATAGCTTCAGCCTTCCAAGTTCCAATCCAAGAAGCCCTGAAAGAGAGATATTCCGAAATTTGAGTTCACTGTCAACGAGTTTCGCCCCAACACTCCACTCCCCTCATTGTGCCGTCGATAATAAACGAAGCATAGATAGCTTCAGCTTCATTCATCCCACAAATAACAATGGCACATTCATCCCTTTTCACTCCCACTTCCTCTCTTACATTCAATCCCCTCCTTCTTTCCTCCACCCCCTCTTCTTCTTCTCACTCTCACACCCTTTCATTTCCCTCTCACTCTTTCCTCTCCAGGTATTTTTTTCTAATCAATTTTGTATTGTTTCTTGTTATAACGCCCCCATGAACTGAAGCGTTTCTTTTAATTGAATTGGAATTTGTTGTATGGTTCACATTTTGATTACTTATCTGCAAGTTCGAGGCTTTTCAATTTGCTGGTGTTGGGTTTTATTGTTATTTTAGAGAAATTAGGTCACTTGATTCATAGAAAATGGCCCTAAATTTTCTGCCAGTAGGATAAGGGTGAAAGTGAAGGATTATTATTATTACTATATATATATTTTTTTTTGCTGTCATTTTGGGCTATGTATCGTACTGAAAAAAACAGATTAATAATGATAAATTTGAAGTCCGATACATTCAAGTAAAAAATGATCAATCTAGGGTCTTCTGTGAAGGGTCTTTAAATTTTTACTAGTTGAAGCTCGAATTGTTATTTTCCAGTTCCACCTTTTTATATATGTACTTAAATCTCTCTCTCTATAGTATCAATTGAGCATGGGGGAGACTAGAATCTTCTCTGTTATCCTCCATATTTATTTCTATCAAGGGGGTGAAGCCTTGTTGTGAATTGCAGGAAATTAAGGAAATCGGTAGAAAATAGAAAGACTACTAAAAAATCTCCTGTGAAAGCGGTGTATGGTGATGAATTCTGGACACCTGAGAAGAGTTCACCTCACGGTATTTGGTCCATAAGGTAGATTTTAGCTGGTTATTTGTTTTATCTTTTAGCTTAGTCTTATTTATTAACTTTGATTATGTGTTCTTGAAGGAATGATTTGCAAGTCCCATCTTCCCCATACTTCCCTGCCTATGCACAAGGACAAGGGCCACCCCCCATGGTGCAGGAGCGTTTCCAGAGTGTTATAAGTCAACTTTTCCAATATGTAGGCAGTTTTTACTCTTGTTGTTACTTAAAGTTGAGTGTTCACTATTCAGCTTCTGTTTAGTCTTTCAAGTATTAATAATGTGTTTTGGTGTTTAGAGAATAATCCGTTGTGGTGGAGCAGTTGATGATGATATGGCAAACATCATTGTTGCTCAGCTCCTTTACCTCGATGCTGTTGATCCTAACAAGGTTTGTTCTTAATTTTTAGTCATTGAAAACTCCTGGTTTTTCTTTTTATATTTTTATCTATATAAAGTGATCCTTTGTATTTCTGGAGATGTCATAAAATGCTTATGTTTTTGGTATTTCTTCATTTTGATATGATTATTGTCTTAAGTTTGTCTTTGATCTTTTCTACTGGGTTAAACTCAAAATTTTTGCTGTGCAAGCGCTTAGACAACTACCAATTTTCTGATTATGTTGAACAGGATATTGTCATGTATGTTAATTCTCCAGGAGGATCGGTTACAGCTGGTAATATTTTTTTTAATAACTATCTTGCATTGTGTTTATTATACACAATCTACACATGGGCTAAAAAACTATGTTATTGCATAACTTTTATGCTTCCTTTGTTATTTTTTCTTAGGTATGGCAATATTTGATACAATGAGGCATATCCGACCTGATGTGTCAACTGTTTGTGTTGGATTAGCGGCTAGGTAATGTTTCATTCTTCCTCTGGGTACTGTTACTTTAATGCTGACAAGTTACCATCTGTAAAAGGCTAGAAGTTTTATTTTAACTCGATCTAGATGTATGCCAATGGAACTTATTGCTTATTTATTTTTAATGAATGCTAGGTGAAGTAAGATAATTAATTATGTTAAGATCCTCCCTTCCTCACTGCATATTTTAATGAATATTTCTTTATTTTATGTATGATTGGATCATTGGATTTTCATTTGTTTCTTTATTTATAGTGCGTTTGGATTAGTGGTAGTATTCGAGAAACACGCACATGAATTCCAAAAGCTACTCTGTATTGTATTACACAGATGAGTGTCTATTCAAATAGAATGCTAATCCAAACATACATATAGCCCCTATTTGGTGAATGTGAAATAGGCAAGAAATGAAATGAGAGGAGTGAAATAGGGTGGATTAATATGTGCTGTTGTGTTTGGTGAACCTATGTAAGAGGGGAGAAATGTTAAAAATGTGTGGGCCCCACGGTTAAAAGAAATCTCCCCAAAATAGGTGAGAAAAGCCGAGAAATGGAGTTGGCTTCTTCTCTCAACAGTGGCACAAGGAAGGAACGTGAGTGTGAGTGTAATAAAAAAATTCTATTTTTTCTATCACACCAAACAACCCATTTTTACATTTCTCTTCTATTTCTCATCTATTCCACTCACACCAAACAACCTTAAAATCATCTCTATCTCTCCTCTATTTCTCTCTTTCCCACCTCTCTCCTACCCATTTCTCTTCTCTCCATTTCCCTACTCCCACCAAACAAAGCAATAGTGTGGTTGGGTGGTTGACCCAGACCCCTTACACCATTTTGTCGTTTTGCATTGTTCTTATCACTAGTAGATCTATCCTGGCAAGACCATTTTTTTCAGATAGTAGATCCATCCTTTGCTCATTTAGTCTGTGGTTGAGCACAGCCTTGCACCTGTAAATGATATATGTTACATGGGTTCCTACTGGCTTCAGGAATAGCCAAATGTGAATCTTGAGAACAAATAGGTTTTATGTGTATCTAAAGTCTGTTGCATATCATTGAAGAAAATCTACTCCACTGGTAATTGTAAGTTAGTGGACTATAGCCTTTTTCCAGTATAATGTCGCTCCCCAAATAACATCGCAAAAGTAAAAGGGGAGAGTTGTGTGACTTTCCTCTTTTTTCCCCACCTTCCTAGAGAAATTGGATTGGCAGGACTGTTGACAATAATATTAACTAAGAACTTTTGAACTAAAAATCCAAGAGCTTCCTAGGCTATGCCTTTGAAAAATATGCTTAACAGAAGTTATGTTCTTGAGGGATCCACCATTTTCAGTTAGGAACTGAGAATGCATTATATTTCAAATATATCATATATGCCGCACTCTGTGGTTTTATGCTCTGAATTTGGGGTGCAACTTTTTCCTAGTTCTTCTTAACAGTCAAGACAGAGTCTGTATTTTAAGAGATGCCATTAATATAAATTTGAGAAAGAAGTTGAGTGTGACCTCCATTGATGATATGTGCATGGAATAGTTTCCAAGAACTGAAAATCTCCATTGATATTGATAATTTGACACTGAAAAGTTATTGATAGTTGATTGTATGCTTTTTTTTTTTTTATTTGTTGAAGAAATTTTGTTTCCCATTCGTACTTACATAGACCTGTTCATGAGCAGTATGGGGGCTTTTCTGCTTAGCGCAGGGACAAAAGGTAATTATTCCTTTTACTTGCAATCCCTGTATCCATTTTTCTTTTTCTTTCTATTTTATTTTGGTGAACTTCATTTCTACTTTTCTAAAAAGGAAAAATGCTTCTCTCTAACTTTATATACCACCCTCCCTCACTTCTGAAGGAAAAAGATACAGCTTGCCAAATTCAAGGATAATGATTCATCAACCGCTTGGTGGTGCTCAAGGAGGGCAAACTGACATAGATATTCAGGTATAGGCCCCATAGATATTAAAAAAAATTATATACTCTTGTGGTCATAGGAAATTGAAGCCTATCTTGGGGTAGCACTGACCCAGATGATAGTTAATTCCCTTATAACCTGAACTAATAAGAATACCCTTAGTAAATTCCCTATCCATGCAATATATTGCTCACAATCCTAAGTCCTTTCCTTTGTCCTTTTTATATTCCATTCCCTATTATTATAGGTTTGACTTTGGTCAGTTTTCGGTTGGATTTGATCCGATCAGGTAGTTTCAGTTAGTTTATTTTGAACACCGTTACAAACTTACAATAAGTGATATTACTACATCCATGACTTCACCAAGGAAGACATGATGGATACTTGTTCAATTATTTTTTGGCATAAATATTCTGTATAATTCCTGTTAGAGAAAAATAATTATTATTCATGATCCTCAGGCAAATGAAATGCTGCATCACAAAGCAAACTTGAATGGATATCTCTCCTATCACACAGGCCAAAGTTTAGAAAAGATTAATCAGGATACAGACCGTGACTTTTTCATGAGTGCAAAAGAAGCCAAAGAGTATGGACTCATAGATGGTGTCATTATGAATCCTCTCAAAGCTCTGCAGCCGTTGGCGGCTGCAGCAGAGGGTAAAGATCGAGCTAGTGTTTGAACTTGAGGCTGTTGCTCTCTAATTTTCAAGGTATAGAAAACGTAGTGTTAAAGAAGAATGATGTTTTGGTTTGCCTGAGTACAGATGTTGATATCTGTATAACCGTGTACCCAAAAATGAGGTAAAAATGATAGTTCTTTGTATTGCCTTAGAGTTTATACCGACAGAAACTTTCTTAATTGATACTGTATGTGCGTTTCTTTTTTATTTTTCCAAGCATTTTGTTATGATTCCTGATTATGTCCTCATATCTTGGAATTGGATTTTTTTTATCTTCCTTAGACTTGTAATTGACTTCATATTTGATTGATGCCATCCCAAAAGATTAAGACCTGTTCGGATTTTGAAATCATTTTTTATCTTCATTTTCTATTTAGTTTTAATTTTAAAAATATTTACCAGTTTTATGGTTTCTAATACAAATTTTTAAAAACAGCAAACAGAATGAAAGCAAGTGTCATTTTTGTAAAAGTAAAAAAATGAAAATAGAAAGCCTTTTCACATATCAAAAGACTTGCAAAAAAAAATATAAAGGAATGAATGGGTGATGAAATCAAGTTTCCTGATTCTCAGTAATTAATACTAAGGTGTCGTGTGGAAAATATTGTTCCAAATTGGTACTATGAGAATTGTACTCCCTTTTAATAATATTTTTTTCTTATAAAAAAATGAGGTAAATTGAGAAAAATGCCTATATAAATATAGAGTTAGTTAGTTTACACTCCTTAAAAGCAAAATCAGTATGTTTTTACTTTTAACAACCAGAGAACGTTATGTAGTTACTAGTTATGGGTTTCGCATAAGTTGAGCTCTTGTACTTGGATTGGAACCAATAAAGAAAGAAGTAGATGTAAAAGTTTTATATAATAAAATTATGTAAAATTTTGACATAAAAATAAAAAGAAAAGTGTTAGCAACACGCTATGTAACACACTTTTTCCAACACTCATTGTGATAGGTTAAAATTGACATGGGTGTCACCATATTGATAGTGGAACCCACATAATTTGGTGTGACCCATGTGAATTTTAACCAATCACATGAAGTGTATTGGAAAAGTGTGTTAGAGAGTGTGTTGCTAGCACTCCTCAGATAAAAATACCCATTCCTTTTATAAATTTTGAAAAATTATTATTTATTGAAAATGTTCAAAAAATAAATAAATACGAATTTTTCCATATCAAAATTATATAAAATTTTAACATAAAAAAATTCCGTGTTACAAAGTACGTACTTTCCACCTTTGCTGCTTTGTCAATTCTCAATACCAACCTTGTTCTGGTTCTAGGTCTAAAATAATAATTGGTAGTTAAGATTTAAAAGAATCACCTACTGCTGACAGTCACTCTCCATCGTCAACTATCATCCGTTACAATTGCATGATCCACGCAACATTAGGTTCATCATTTTTTTTTTTACTTGAATTTGGTTTATTTAGGATTTACTTAATGGTTAAAGTGTTGGTCTGGAGCAATTTTTAAATATATAATTAAGTAGAATCAATCGCTTAACCCAAACTAATTAACTCCATTGTGATCGAGTTAGTTGAATTTTTTACTAAATAGTTTTCACAATCTACTTCATATGATAACGCACCAGAGGAAGATCACGTTAGAATACAACACAAGCAGCAAGATATACTTTAATTTCATTTTAATATTTATTTGGACTGGACTTTAAACCACGTTATTATGTACCTACCCACATTATGTACCTAAGTTTGGGAGGAAAAAAAGAAAAAGAAAACTGTAAGGAGATATTTTTAAGGAAAATAATAAAAAATTGTAAAAAAACATTAATATTTTCTGTCATAATTTGGTTTGGCTGAAGAAAATTAAAAGGAGAAAAAACCATTCTCTTCTCTGCTCTGTTTCCTCCAATTGCCGTCCAACAAGTTTGGTTAGAAATCCACTTCTGGGTTAGATTATTTGGCACTACAGGGATGTTGGGAAGCATAGCATCTTAGTCAGAGTCAGATGAGACAGTGTGTTTCTTGGCTACATGGGCTCACATCAACCTACCTAACCTTATTTTCATTTTTTGTCGATACATAAATTCGAATCAAAGTTAATGATGTTAAATAGAGAAATTAAATTTATATGATTTCAAAATATTTCATAATGTAAATTAAGGATTAAAAAAATAATTTTAACTTTAGGACTAAAACTAAATTCTAATTTTTTTTACGTAAATTCTAGTTATACTTTAATATTAAAAACATATTTAACCTTATAAAATAATACTTACATGTGTTTTATTTTCATAAACATCACATATATTTATACAAATATTCCGTTAACAGATTATTGTTATTATTAATTTTATTTTTTATAGTTTATATAAGTTTATCTTAAAATCTGTAAAGAGTTTGTGATAATGAAGTTTGAACAAATATCGTTACTATTTTTTAATTATAAATGCTGACTAAAGCTAATCACGTCCTTTTTCATTAGGAAATAGGAATTTTGTGGAATTGGAGTTTCACCAAATTAAATTGTTAATCTCCAGAAAATGTCAATTCAACAATAAGCAGCAGAGGAAAATAAATAATCCATACGGATCTTCTTATAAGTTTGCTTAAAAATTGTAAACTCTTGTTGATTGTGACAACATTTAGATAGCAGAGACCAGGCTCTTTTCATATTAATTAGGAAAAGAAGTGGAAATATAACTATTTCAGCAGCGTTGGTGAATTGATCAAACTTACATTGATTAATTTGGTTTGGTTTTAAAGAATTAATGAATCAGTTTTGACTGTGAGGTCGGAAAAAGTTAAATAATCCAGATCGAGTCAAACTCTACTGTTGATTTTTTTCTCATGTTCTGACTTTTATATATAATCCATCAGTTGGTACATATATAAGACAACTTTTCATTTTTTATTCATCATTGGTTTCTTTATTTCTTATACACATATAATTATTACTTTTTATATTTATTTATATTTTTGTCATATTACAAATTAGCGTATTTCAAAATATCTTCACTTTATTATGGTAGTTTTCCTTTTAAAAATTTAATGTCGATCAAAATCAGATCCTAAGTATTTTTGTTAATGTGTAATGAATGACATAACAATTAAACCCGAATTTATGGTACCACTCCATCTAGTCTTAGCTTTGATGAGAATCCGTTTTGACAGAATTTAAGGAAAACTCGTCCTGTTTCTAACAGGTCGAGACCGAGTTTGAGGTACCAGAACTCGCTCTCACCCCGATATAATCATTAAATAATAATTTTAATTATATTAATAGTTAAATAATAAACACAAACTTATATATTCTCTTTAAAATATAATATAATTCCTAAGTTTCTTATTTTTTAGGATTCTCAAAGTCTATATTCACATATTATTTGAATTAGAATATGTTGGATATATATGACTTATTTAAAAATATGTATTTAATTTATTAAAAATAAAAAAATAAAAAATAGAGAAAATGAGATCACTGTGAGTTTCCTCAAACCCTGCGAGGACCCGTGGAATGGAGTTAAGTTTTATAATTTCATACCCGTTCTCTGTAAATCCGAGCTTGAACTTGACTTTTACAGTGGCGAAAATATTCCTAGGAATATTATTAGGAATATTTTTCCGTTATAGGAATATTTTCTGTTTTAGTGTTTGTTATTTTTCTGATTCATCAATTAGTTAAATGGGTGAGTAGTCTAACCCTATAAATAGGAGCTCCTTGTATTCATTTCAATATCTTTTGAAATCAATACTATATGAGTTTTCTAAACTCTCTCTCTCTGGTTATCTCTGGGATGACCCATGGGGATATCCATGGTACCCATCCACTGCTCTCTACTATCTTACTGCTGCTCCCTCTGCTCCTCCATCTTATTTTACTAAGAGAAAACGGGGAGAGCAAAACCCACCCCCGATCCAATCCGTCTAGTTGTCATGCCTAATCCTAAATAAACCACCATACAATATGAGAATATTATTTTAAAATATTGTGTATATTTTTCCTTTAAAAAATATTGAATGGAATTAAACCAAATCAACTTGTTCTTATCACAATTATTTAGCACGTTTTTTTATATTATCATTAGCTTAATATGATTTAAAATATTTATAGAAAATTATGTATATAAGATATTGATTTATATTTTTTTTGGTCGAATATTTGATTAACATTGAGAATTTCACAAAATCACATCACGAGAAATAATAGCCGCGTGATATCTATTAAGAACCTGAATTCTCATTTTAATAATTGACCGCCTTAATTTCGGTACCATATTGGTAAAAAATTATTATCAATTTCTTCGTTATATATAGCATCCCTCTTTAACATTTTTATGTTTGGTAAAAAAGGAGATAGGAATATATAGAAGTCATTAGTCTATATTACGCTTTAATTTCATTTTCTTCCTCTCATTTCTTTTGTACCGAACGGCCTAAATTGTAAGTGTAGATCCCTACTTCCAACTAAACATCTAAATGGTTTCTATTTTGAATCCCATTTAGAGTTAGTTACTTCAACTGCAAATTGATCACTTCCTAAAAAGTGTGTTGGTGTTGATTTTCTAAAAGATAGACCAATTATAAAAGATGTATTTAAAAGAGTACTGCTTGTCATTATCTACATCTTGCGCAATGGCAATTGATTATGTCAATGCAAATTGATGAATCGTTCAACTCAATTAGGATAAGGATAACATCTCATGTGGACGAGTACTCCACAAACAAAGAGGATGCTTTTTCTTTTTTTTTTGCCCCCTCTTTAGTGAAACTCTGAAAGGCTTCCATATATACCTTACAGGCCAAATAGTAGTTTTATATCTAACTAATTTCGCTTATCTGCATGGTATTATTGCGTATTAATGTTTATGTTGGCATTATTCATGTTTGCTTATAGTACATAATTTCTAATGTAGGGAAATTAATTTATATATTTAATATTTATTCTCCGTCAACGAAGAGGGAGCCACGGAACATACAAAGAGGCGTCCTCCAAATTTCAAAGTGATTCCACACTCATCCATCATATATATTTGCAGCCAAACAGCCTCATTATTCAAACCAATATCTCTTCCGTACCAAACCAATGCGCAAATGATAAACTAATCAATTAATTAAAGAATGAATGAATTTTGATAAAATTCACGGAGTTTGGTATAAATTAAATTAAATATATATAAAGATTCGAGACCCTGTCCTATAAAATGTCAACTATGTGTAAACAATGGACGTGGTAACCACCTTTTCTCATTTCCAGAAAAATATAGTTGTTAAGTCACAACATACATAGAGACCACAATGTTGAACTGAACTTCCCTCGGCTTGTAAATAAAGAGGGAGGGTGTTTGTTCAATTCATGATTATTGATTGCTTCTACACAAATGGGTTGGCAGAAAAAAGCCAAAGAGTTCTTCAACTTCCACCATGGTGTTCCAACCACTAGAGATGTCTTCTACCTTCTCACAATCACAATCCTCACCCTCCTTCTTCCCCTGTCTTTCTTGCTCTTAGCCAGTCTCTCTGGTGCCCAATACTATCTTCAAACCCTCATTTCCTTCCAATATTCACAACAACAACAACAACAACCCTTTCCCTTTCCCTTTCTTTTTACCCTTGCCTTGAATATCAACCCATGTATTCTCTACCTTCTTGTGTCCATTGTCAGTGTAGCTACCTTAATCCATGGCTTAATGGGAAAAATCACCCTTTTGAGTGAGTCACCTTCTTCCTCTGTTCTCCAACCCCGTCTCTACATAGCATGGATTCTCCTTTGCACGTTTCAAGTTTGTGTTGGTTTAGGAATTGAAGGAAGCATTGCAGCTGGAGTTTATGACTCTGATGATGAGTCATCAAGTTTTGGAGCTGAGAGAAGCCTCTTAAGCAGGGTGTTTTTTCTGTTGGGATTGCATGAGACAACTCAAGTTTGGTCTAGAGTTGTGGTAAGGCCTGTGGTGGATGACACGGTGTTTGGTGGGGCAAGAAAAGAGAGATGGATTGAAAGGGTGGCGATGGCTATGAGTTTAGGCACTTTATGGTGGTGGAGGTTGAGGGAGGAGGTGGAGACTTTGGTGGTTGTTACTGAAGGAAAAAAAGAGCAATTGATGGAAGTGGGAATGGTGGATTTTGTTGGATGGTGGTTGTATTATCTTACTGTTACAATTGGGATGGTGAGGATTGTGAAGGGTCTTATTTGGATGTTAATGATTTGTGTGTGTAGAAGAAGGGTAACAGGGATTTCACCAGTGGAATCAAGTCATGATGATGATCAGAACGATGACAAGGTGTAAATTTGACCAATTTTGCAATTTTTTTTTCTTTTATTAATTGCACTTCCCTTCCCCCTTTTTATACTTGTATATCTGGTCAGGGATATTACAATATTGCATACCTTTGCAAAATTGTCACAAACCCGCAGCCAATATTGTATTGATAATTGCTCAACTTGTTGATAATTAAATTGCTTCTTTAATATGCATGCCTTACTTTTTTTTTTTAATTGCAATACGCGTTCTTTATGATATTATTAATATAACATTATATTGATACCTGCAATGATTTAACAACCCCCGATCTCTTTTCTTATTAAATCATATTATCAATTATATATATTATTTGAGTTTAATATATATACATTGTCAGTGTAAAAAACAGACATCCAGTGATGTGCTGTCACATCATTTATTGAATTTAATAACACATGAGGTGTCATATTCATTAAATGATGTGGCAACACATCATTGGATGCCTGTGTAAAAATTTTTTTACACTATCAGTGTATATTAATTAAATCCATATTATTTTTCTTTTTTTTTTCCTACCTCTCTAGTCTCTAGATGCAAACACCTTAAGGGCCATATCTAACAATTTATTCTTCTTCATACTTCATTTCAGTTATCTCCTTTCAATTTTTCCTCTTATTTTCTCTCCATTTCCTTGTCTTTTTCTTGTGAACAAAACATTTTTCTTTAATGTATGTATAAACTCAATTAACTTCATTCTATTTTTTTAAGAAATAAAAAGGATAAGTGCAAAGCAGATATTGTAAAAAAGAACAAGCTCATACCAATCTTTTATCTTATTGAAGAATCTATTGAAACTTTATTGCAATAAATTTGATTGTAGCCAAGTTTAATAGATTCAAGTAAAGTCGGGTTGTTCCAAAGTCAACTAATCCGAGAAGCTGGTTCGAATCTTAAGTGAGTGATCGTGATAAAGGGTGTATCAGTAAACCACACTTCGACGCTCAAGTTAAACAGAATCCTACTGGACCATTTTTACACACTATCTAGCATCCTTTGATTGTAGTATAGGAAATTTAATTGTAAATTGGATTTTCAAATTATATACCGGAAATTAGATTTCTAAACGTAAAAAACAAAAGGAAAAATAGGACGACAATGTAGCAGTGGCGGGATTATAGCCGTCAAAATGGGCTAGCCCAACTGGGTCGGCCCGTAAAAGCCTGAAAAAAATGTAGGTCTCAGACACTTATTTTAAAAGCAGGAATAACTTCCGAGTTTTTAACCCAGCTCAGTAAAACCCGTTACCTGCAAAAGGTTGGGTGATGCGAAAAAAAATCAGGTTAGCCGTAAAAAACTTACAATAATGTAGGGCTCAAACACTTATTTTAAAAGTTTAAATAACTTATGGACTTTATAGCCCAACCCAATAAAACTCGCTACCTGCATCGGGTCAGGTCAGCTTGAGTAACCCAAATTTCCAGTTCTAGGCAGGATGAGGGAAAGGATGGGAATGGGAGAAAAATTGAGAATGAGGGGTTTAGGGATATTGACGAGGGTAATTTAAGAATAGTGAAAAAAAAAAAAAGAGTCGGGTGGGGTATGAAGTAAAAAAGGTAGTGTGAATATCAACACCCTTAAATTTATTTCATTCTGATTACTTAGGCCAAGACCATCACTATTCAGAAAGATTAATGAATGTTTCCAAGAGAAATTGCACAGAAGATTGTTCAAACTCCTTTACGTTGGGAAGGGGATGATGATGTTTTTTATTGGCCTCATGATAGAACAGGTAATTATTCTGTTCGCTCTGCTTACTTTGTGGGTAGATCAGAAAGGGAGCTCTCTTTTACTAATCAAGCATCATCTAATCAGGTTGATAAGGAAATTTGGAAGTGGATTTGGAGGGTGAAATGTCCTCAAAAAATTAAATTATTCTTATGGCGTGCTTGTACTAATTCTCTGCCAGTCCTATTCAATTTGCACAGGAGAAATATCACTGACCTCCCAGATTGTCCTATTTGTGGCCTAGAGCTTGAAACTACAGAGCATGCTTTTTTCAATTGTAGTTGGGTTCCCCCTGTTTGGTTTGGTAGTAATTTGCAATGGAATTTTGATAGGGCTGTTTCTCTCCGTTTTGATCGGTGGTTTCTACAGCGTATACAGGTTCTAAAGCAAAATAGTGAGCTCTTTGAAAACAATTTGTCCTATCTTTGTTGTGTGTTGTGGTATATTTGGAAGAATAGAAGCCAATATGTCTATACAGATAATAAACCCAACCCAATTACAGTGATCCAGCAAGCAAACAGGTTCCATGCAGAGTGCATCAACAATCTAGTAAATCTAAATCAAAATTTGGAAAACTCTCACCAGGGTACCCAAGTCCACAATCTCAGAGCTGTTTGGCGTCCCCCTAAGCAGGAAGTTGTAAAGGTGAATGTTGATGCCTCTTGGTCCCAGGAAAAGAAACGGGGTGCCCTAGCTGTCGTTGTTCGTGATTCCTCAGGTTCCATTTTAGCTAGCTCTGCTTCGCAGTATTCAGCCCCATCTCCCCTAGTTGCAGAGGCCCTAGCAGTCAGAGAGGGTTTGGTGCTTGCTAACAACCTGGGTTTCCAAGTCAGACTGTTTAAACGTGATTTCGGCATGTAGAAGAGATCTAGAAGTTGGTGAGATAAAGGGCATTGTAGAGGACATTCTCACTTACTAGAACAATTTTTCTAGTTGTGGTTTCCTCTGGACGCATAGATCGGGCAACCAATTGGCTTATGAACTGGCAAAATCAGTTGCTTTGGGCACTCTTCCTCGCTCTTGGGTGTCGCAGCCTCCTCCTGAGATTAGGGCCATCTCGATCCGCGAAGCTTCTTCGGTACGGTTGGAGGCAGTTCACTGGGATTGAATGCTTTATTGATCTCTAGTTGTCTTTATGTAAGGGAGATTTCTTTTGAACCTTATGGTACTGTTTCCTTTTCTACAATTGTACTTAGGTTCCTTAAGCTGAAATTGTTTTAGATCTTCCCTGTACTTGTTACCTTTGGTGGCTCTCTATTTGCCTGGGCCTTTGAGCCTTGGGCTTTTTTCATTGAATTCAGCTCACTGTCTTCCAGCTCACTATTGACCAAAAAAAGAAGAAGAAGAAAGTATTCGGTTCTTCTAACTTCTAAGACATACGGGGTAATTTAGAAAATAAAGTATAAAATAAAAAAATTGGAGAGGTAATTTTAGGATTGTCATACTTTGTTATATAAGCAATGTTACATAAACACCCAAAAGAAAGAAATAGAAGAGAGATAAATGACAAATGTGATAGATGATGTGATGTTATAAGAAAAAAAATGTGAATATTGGATTAATACTTAAATTTTGGTGATTATAAAAAAAATTGATGATAAAAATGTAAAAAAGCCATTTCAATTAGCAACTGGAATTTGGAGATGTTATCAAGCATTTCAAAAAACTATAATAACTACTAAAAAAACTACACTACAAAATAGGGTTGAAATGTTCTACCAAACATTTTATTTGCTTTTAACGCCCCCTTTTTGCTATTCACACCCTCAATAATGTTTGTAACTTTTAAATTTCCCACCCTACCCCTCCTCCACCACCACCACCTCCACCTCCACCTCCACCTCCAGAACCCACCTCCACCTCCCAATAACTCTATTAATTTTTTTCTCTTTAAAAACCACTTCCGGAAATTAATTTTCGAAAAAAAAACACTTATGGAAATTTCCGAAAACCAACGAAAAAATAGCATCTGGACGTATATTTCCGGAAATTACCTGAAAAAGTGGCTCCCGGAAATATATTTTTTTACAAATTTTCTATTTTAGAGACGGAACAGAATCCGACTCTAAATTCTGTCTCTGATTTAGAGACGAAATTTAGAGTCAGATTCTGTTTCGTCTCTAAAAGTGAAAATTTGTAAAATATATATATATATATATATATATTTCCGGAAATACATCATATTCTGGTATAGAACTCGAACCTGGGTCTGAGTCAGCAGGAGTGAAGTCGGATTCGAATCCGGGTTGCAGAGGCTTGAATCCGAGTTGGACCCGGGGGATGTACCTGCAAAGGGACTCCGACGCCCAAGTCAGATAGGTAATACAGTCAGAGGGATTGACTGAGTGAGATTGCGTCCTTATGATCTATAAATATTCTCTATTTATAGGATTTTCCCTGTATAAATATGGTAAGTGGGCGCATATGTAAAAGGAGTAAGTTTAGCTGATATCATCGTATTATTATGGATATTATAATTATATATCATATATTTATGGATATGATAATTATATTGCGCATTGATATTATATATCATATATTTATGGATATGATAATTATATTGCGCATGGGCCATTTTGACTATTGGGCCTTAGGTTTAGACCGTAACAGAAGCCCCCCGGCTCTGGCCGACTTGGTGAAGTTGGTCTTGAGCTTAAATATCTTGGGTGTGTCCGAGATGACATGCATCGTTCGAGACGCCTTTGGAGGTTTGACTCGAAGCAGCCTTGAAGATACTGTCTGAGATGGTTTTGAGTATTTCTGATCCATCCTATGTGGATATGATAACTTGTGAGCTGCTTTTGCTTCGAGATGCTGTTTATATATCATCGTTTTTGGTTCAGGACGATATATCATTATTGATATCTTTGTAGGTCTGAGACGAATCTGCGTTGGTATCAGCTGGTTCAGGACGGGATTCCAAGACAACTCGTTGCGACGTTTCAGTTTCTTTGAAACGTTACAATTGCTGGTGGCGTTTCGTCTTCCAAGTGACGTGTCAGTCTGCTATAGGATTGCGACGGTTCGACTTCCTGGGCCGTAGCGGTTATGGGCCTTTTCGGCCTTATAAATAGGGGTGAAACTGAGTTCTTCTGTCACTTGCCTCATTTTGCTTTTCGCTTTTCCCTGTGTGATAACATTCTCGAATCTTGAGTTGACTCTCTGCTTCCAAATCGAATTCAGGATCCGACTATCTGGTATTATTCCTTACTCTTTCTTTTCTTTTTATTTGCGTGAATGAGTGAGAGTGATTCTTTAGAAGTTCTATCTGGGAAACCTGAGTCGTGGCTGTCTCGGAGTCGGAGTCGGTCATCATGTGGGGATAATGAGGGTTTAAGTCCTGAGGTGGTTGAGGTGTTGAGGAGGAGGAATATGGCCTCTGAGGAGAAACCTCGAAGTGAAAATGATAACAGATTAGTAAGATCCGAGACGGGTTCATATGATAGTGTCTTTGAGTCAAATGCTAGTCGTCTCGGTTTTGATGAGGGTAGTTGTTACACAATTACCTCTGTAGGTGTTGACATGGCTGAATCCCATTAGGAGTACTTCGTGCCCCTGTGGGCTGATAGGTATCAGTGGGTGGATCCAGAGGTCCTTGGAACTTGTTTTGTATATAGACCCGGTTGTCCTGAGCATTTCCAGGAGCGCTTGTTTGATTTGGAGGTGTTTGCTTCAGGCGAGATGAAGGAATTCTACAATGTGGCACTGCCACCCCGAGGGGGCCGAGTGTGTCACTTGTCCGAGACCAACACGCCTTTTTTATACACTTATGATTTTTTTCATTCGAAGGTCAAGTTGAGGTTTCCACTCTCCAAATTTCAAGAACAAATTCTTATGTTTTTGTAGTGTGCTCCTTCACAACTGCACCCCAATTCGTGGGCTTTTATTCGGTGCTTTGAGTTGATTCTGACCGAGTTCGGCTTCACGCCTTCAATACAGTTATTCTTTCATTATTTCATAGTGCTAAGGAAACATCCCCCGGGAATAAGAAGGAGACATTGAAGAGTTGGATCTCTTTCGGGGGGCATAAAGATAGGAAAATAATAACCCCATTCTGTGAGTCGGCCAAAAGGGGAAGCATCACCTTCAAGCAGGAGTTTTTTCAAGTGCAGGCGGCTAAGGGTGTGAAGCCGTTTTGGGAGGAGCGGTCTTCCAACACACCACGATTTTTTATCTATTGGAGTGACAGACACTATGATATGAAACCGTCTGATTTTGAATTCCCCGAATCGGCTTTGTCTCCTCGAGATTTAGTAGTGAGGGATTTGCTGAAGGATTCAGGGGAGGAATGTGGGTTATTTTCTTCTAAGAAAATATTAGATGGTCCAACTCGTAATGTTGGATCTAGAATAGGTGAGATTTATTTTAAGTATTTGCTTGTTATTTTCTGAATTTTCATCTCGGCTGATCATTCGTGTTTATTTTTGCAGCTTCGATGGCGTCTGCTGCGCTGAAGCAACTTAGGGCCCTGCAGAATTCCCAAGTCAATAATGCTGACGTTCGGGTCGATATGGATTTGACCCGAACTGACGGTGGAAACGGTTCGGGAACGCAACTGGTTGTTGACCTGGTCCCGACCAGTCATGGCGACGGGCAGCCTTATAGGAAGAAAAAGAAGAATAAAAGGGCTAGGATGGAAGAGTCAGAGGAGGAATCCGAGTTGAACTTGTACGACTCGGACGTCGATTTGGACACCCCTGAGCTTGATCATATTTTATACAATCCCTTCCTGAAGTCGGTTCATGAAACCGTCCCGAAGGTCGAGGGCTTATTAGATATTGAGGGCCAATGTCTTCAACATGTTGCATATATCAGGCATCTTCGGCTAGATGTGATCCCGGCCTCTAAGCAGGCTGTTTCAGAGCTCGAAAACCGGATGACCGAGAGGGATAAGGCCTTAGAAGATATGAAGACTGCCCAAGAAGCCCTCAACCTTGAGAAAAAGGACACCAAAAAATACAAGGGTTTGTACAAATCTATAAAGGACAAGAACAAAACCTTGGAGGCTGAGGTGGATAGGTTGAAGGCCGACTTGGAGAAGCTTCAATTGGCTCCATCTGCGTCCGGGATGACAGATGAGGCTGTTGCTGAAGTTGTCAAGAGAAACTTGCAGAAGGCGCAAGCCAAATTTAATGAGGAAAAGGCTAGCCTTGTGAAGCTTTCTCAAGAGATCAGCGGCACCTCGTTCGAGAATGTTGTGGTGCAGTTGGGGGTGCTCAATCCCGGTTTGAAGACTGAGGGAACTTCACCTGAATATGAAGTTTTCAAATGGGTGATTTGTCGGGTCGACATGGAAAAGAAAATTTACGTTGATGTCGCTTATGGTGAAGAAGTCGGCCCGTATGAAGAATGATCCCTTTGTTTTTAACTTGTACTTTTTGTTGCACTTTTGGTTGCATTGTGTATTTCCTCCTATTGTATGAACAATGTTTGGGTTTAACGGAATTTCTGGTTTGTATTCTCGTTCTCGAACCATTTTGCTTCATTTTATTGTGCGTATTATGTGCGCTTTTATCGTCTCGAACCATCATGTCGTCTCGAATTATGTTGATTTCTTCGTAACTTGGCGCTTTTAACATAAAAATGTTTGTAACGCTTTTTTCCTTAAATTTGTGTGAGAAGGAATAGGAATAGCAGTTTGTGGTAACTGCGTTTTTATTGGTAATGGGTCGGGATACTCTTCGTATCCGACTTTTAATAATATTAAGTCGAGATGCTCTTCGCAACCGGTTAAACATTACATAGAAACTGAAAAGTTGGGCCGGGATCCTTTTCGTATCCGGCTTTAGTAATATTGAACCGGGATGCTCTTCACATCCGGTCTTAATAAACTACAAGAATATAACTTAAGAAAAATAGGTCTTGAGTTTATCTGCGTTCCAGAATCTGGGTACAGGCTTTATCTTAAGAGTTTCTAACTTGTAGGCCCCATTCCCGGTTGCCTCGGTGACTCTGTAGGGACCTTCCCAGTTTGCTGCCAATTTTCCCTGGGCTGTATTTTTGTTGCCGATATCGGCTCTGCGCAGAACAAGATCTCCAGGTTGGAAGCTTCGGGCCATTACTTTGGCGTTGCGTCGTGTGGTGAGACGCTCCTTCAAGGTTGATTCCCGGACATGAGCTATAGCCCGGGTTTCATCTAAGAAGTCCAATTCTTCTAGAATTGCCTTGTCATTTGGCCCTTGGGTGAAGTTCTGTACCCGCCAACTCGGCTTCCCAATTTCGACCGGGACGAGAGCTTCGGTCCCGTAAGTGAGTCAGAAAGGAGTTTCATTGGTGGAGGATTGTGGAGTGGTACGGTATGCCCAGAGCACATGGTCGAGTTGTTCTACCCAGTTACCTTTAGCGTTGTCTAATCTGCGCTTAAGGGCTTGAAGGATCACTTTGTTCGCAGACTCAGCCTAGCCATTGGTTTGTGGGTGTTCCACTGAAGCGAAGTGATGCTTGATATTTAGGTCTGACAGTAGTTCTCTGAATCTCTTATCAGTGAATTGTGTCCCATTGTCCGTGATTACAGAATGGGGTATCCCGAACCTGGAGATAATGTTCTTGTAAAAGAACTTCTGCACTTTAGCCGAGGTGATTATGGCAAGGGGTTCTGCTTCTATCCACTTGGTGAAATAATCCACTGCTACCACTAGGAATTTGACCTGCCCTGGAGTTGGGGGGAAGGGACTGAGTATGTCAATTCCCCACTGATGGAAAGGCCAGGGGACCGTTAAGGTTGTCAACTCGGATGAGGGTTGGTGGTGGATGGAAGCATTTTTCTGACAGGTTTCACACTTTTTAGCATATTCCATGGAATCTTGGGCTAGAGTCGGCCAGTAATACCCGGCTCTCAGGGCCTTTCTTGCAAGTGTTTTACCTCCTTGGTGATTTCCACAACTTCCTTCATGTAATTCAGCCAGTACATACTTGGCTTCTTTGTCATCAATGCATTTAAGGAGGGGGTGGAGAATCCCTTTTTGTACAACCTGTCTTGGATGATTGTGAAATGGGAGGCTAGTCGTCTCAGCTTCCTTGCATTCTTTTCTTTTGTAGGGAGTGTGCCCATCAGAATGTAAGTCTTAATGGGTGTCATCCATGAGCTAGACTCTTCTATCTGTAGTAGTGATGGTTCTGAAATTCGTGGAGTCGAGACGACTTCCTGGAGGACAGATTTGTTGTTCCCAAGTTTCTTGGTGCTTGCAAGCCTGGAAAGAGTGTCGGCTCTGGGGACGTGTTGGAAGATAATTTCTTCAAACCCATCATTTGATGCTTTGACCTTCTCCGGATATCTCTGCAGTAATGGTTCTTTTGCTTGGTATTCCCCTTTGATTTGGGATACCATCAATAGGGAGTCACTGCACACGAGGACCTTTTAAGCCCCTATTTCCTTTGCCATCAGAAGACCGGCAATGCATGCTTCATACTCGGCTTGGTTGTTGGAGGTTTGGAATTCGAACTTCAGAGACTTCTCTATGCAGACTCCATCCGGGCCTTCTAGGACTATCCCAGCTCCTGCACCTTTTTTGTTGGAGGATCCGTCAACGAAGACGGTCCATTCAGCAGTGGGTGAATCTTCAGGGGGTGTCATTTCAGCAACGAAATCAGCAAGAATTTGACTCTTGAGGGCAGTGCGTCCCTCAAAGTGTATGTCAAACTCAGATAACTCCAGGGCCCAGGCAGTCATACGTCCAAAGAGGTCCGGCTTGTGAAGGACGAGTCTAAGGGGTAAGTCGGTCCTGACCGTTACTTTGTGTCCTTGGAAATAGTGTCTCAATCTCCTTGCAGTGATTAATACAGCCAAGGCGGCCTTCTCCAACTTCTGGTATCTCAACTCGGCCCCTTAGAGGGCTTTACTGATGAAGTATATGGGGAGTTGGGTGCGCTCATCTTCTTTAACCAAAACTGAACTTATGGCTTGGTTGGTCACAGAGATGTAGAGGTACAGATGTTCTCCTTGGACCGGCTTCAATAGGATTGGTGGGTTTGCCAGTGTCTGTTTCAGCTGTTGAAAGGCGGCTTCGCATTCGTCAGTCCAAGTGAAAGATTTCCCCTTGCGAAGGAGTTGAAAAAAGGGGAGGGAAGTTGTAGCCGATTTGGGGATGAATCGGCTGAGAGTCGTGATCCTTCCATTGAGTTGTTGTATCTCCTTAATGCAAGTTGGGCTTTTCATGTCTAACACGGCCTTACACTTGTCAGGGTTTGCCTCCACTCCTCTGCTGGTGAGGAGAAAACCCAAGAAATGGCCTGAGGGAACTCCAAAAGAGCACTTAAGGGGGTTAAGTCTCATGTTGTGTTTCCTGAGACGAGCAAAAACTAGCTCCAAGTCAGCTATGTGGTCATTTCCTTCAGTTGTTTTAGCTATGATGTCGTCTATGTAAACTTCCATTGTATTCCCCATTATATCACCAAAGACTTTGGTCATCATCCTCTGGTATGTGGCACCAGCATTCTTCAGGCCAAAAGGCATCATAGTGTAACAGTAGATTCCCTTGTCAGTAATGAAGGTCGTCTTTTCTTCATCGTCTCAGTCCATGGGTATTTGGTTGTAGCCAGAGTAGGCATCCATGAAGGATAATTAGCGGTACCCAGATGAATTGTCAACTAGCTGATCAATGTTGGGGAGGGGAAAAGGGTCCTTAGGACATGCTTTTTTCAGGTCTGTGTAATCCACGCACATCCTCCATTTGCCATTTTATTTTTTAACCAGGACGACATTGGATAGCCAGGTGACGTACTTGCATTCTCTGATGAACTTGGCCTTGAGGAGTTCCTCTATTTGCTGGTCAGCAACTTGTTGCCTTTCGAGGCCGATTTTCCTCTTCTTCTGAGCGACCGGTTTGACATTGGGGTCAACCGAGAGTTTATGACAGCAGAAGTTGGGATCAATACCCGGCATGTCAGCCGATGTCCAAGCAAACAGGTCTGAGTTTTTCAAAAGCAGGGACTTTAGCTTTTCTTCCATGGTGGGATCCATATCACAGCCGATTTTGGTCGTCTGCTCTGTTGAGACTCCAATCTGAAAGGGTTTCGTCTTGGCTGCTGGCTCAATTCTCTCTCGCCCTTTGTGATCTATCTCGGCTCTGGGGTCGAGATCAATCATGTGGATTTGACCTCTGGGGACTGTCTTTTCCTGCTGAGATGCGGGTATGGTACTGAGGGCAGCATTGTAACACTTCCTTGCTTCTTTTCTGTCTCCTTGGATAGTGATCACCTTCCCGTCTCGGCCGGGGAACTTCATCACTAGGTGCTTGGTAGAAATAATTGCTCCCAGGGCATTCAGGGATGGGCGCCCAAGAATGGCATTGTATAAGCTGGGGCAATCGACTATCAGAAACTTAGCCGATATGGCCTTATTCTCGGTCTCCGAGCCGACCCTGAGTGTAGTCTGAAGGTATCCTTTGGGTTGGATTCTCTCACCAGAGAAACCCACTAGATCTCCTGAATAAGGCATTAGGGATTCTGGTGGTAATAGCAGTTGGGTGTAGGTCCTAAAGAAAAGAATGTCGGCTGAGCTGCCTTGATCAACGAATATGCGTCCGACATCACCATCTGCTATCAGGGAGCGTATCACGAATGGGTCGTCATGATCGGCCACATCGTCGAAGAAATCTTCGTTTGAGAAGGTGATGACCGGGTTTGGGGGTCTTTTAGTCACGACTTTTGAGTCGGATTGTTCAACACTATAAACTTCACGTAGGTGTCTCTTTCTGGAGTTGTTTGACAATCCCCCTCCAGCAAAACCTCCTGAAATCATGTTGATCCTAACCCTTGGTGTGGTGCTGGAGCCGGGTTTGTCTTCTTTGTTGTCATTTTTCTTGGGGGATGGAGAGCGTTTTCGTTTCTTGTCTTTTTCCCCGTCAGGGCTGGACGACCTCTTTCGTTCCTCATTCTTCTTGTATCCTCCTTGGGACCGATTCTTCTTCACATATCGGCCAAGTCGGCCATCTCGGATAAGATGTTCAATGAGGTCACGTAACTGTATGCATTCATCAGTATTGTGCCCGTATCCTTCATGGAAAGAGCAATATTTAGTCTTGTCCTTTTGAGCTGTAGCTTTGAGAGTTGGGGGCTTTGGTATGTCTGCAAACTTAGTGTGCATCACCTCCGTAAGGATCTTCCCTGGATTGGTGTTCAGGGACGCATAGTTATTGTATCGGCCTTTAGGACGCCGATGTTGGTCCTGTTGATGGTGTCCCTTGTCTTTCCCTTTATGTCGGTCCTAGTAAGAGTCTCAGTCTGATCCCTGGTGAGAGTCTTGCTTGGCGGCGACAGCCAAATGAGCTTCCCGTCCCACGTACTTGTGTGAGCGTTGTCTAAACTGTTCCATGGACCGGACCGGTTCTTCTGACAAGGAGACGACCAGGGGTGATCCTGGTGAAAGGGCTGACACGGCGCATACGAGCTGGACGTTCTCGGCCAGGTCCGGGATCAGAGCGCATTCTTTGTAGAATCAGGCGAGGAAACTCCTGAGCGGCTCATCCTTAGTCTACCTAACCTTTGCTAGCGTGAATTGATCTCTGGGGATCTCAGTGGAAATTGTGAACCGTCCCAGGAAAGTGTGCTGCATGTCGTCACAGGTGTCTATGGAGCCCAAGGGGAGGGTTTTGAACCAAGCTAAGGCTTCTCCTTTCAATGTCCTGGGGAAAGAGCGGCAGATGATGGCTTCTGGGGCGCCAATGAAAAGCATTTCATTGGTGAAGGTGTCCAGGTGTTTGACCGGGTCTGTCGTGCCATTGAAGGATTCAATGGGGAGTGCTCTCCTGTATTGCTCAGGTACCTCGACCCAGACTAGTCTCTCTGAGAATGGGTGTCTGAAAGGGGCAGGCGAGCTCGTAGCTCTTGTTTGTTGAACTTCCTGATGATCTTTTTCTGATTCGAACCGAGACTGGATAGTGGGCTGTGGTTGAGGGTTTATGCTACGCTCCAGGTGTCTGAGGCGTTCCTCAATGTGATTCACGGCCGGATTTCCGGCCGGTCTTGAGTGCGACTAGTGGGAGTGGCGTTGGCGTTGTTCCTGAAGCTCTCTGACTTGAGCCTCTAACCGTCGAATCACTTCGTCTCGGGGATCGGATCGATGAGTCTCCTCATGTTGGTCGACTTCAACCTGTGGATTTGAAGTTCCTTCTTGTTCAGCTGAGCCGTTTTCGGCTCCGAGGTCCTCCACCCAGCCTTCGGGTGTTGGTTGAGGACGGGGCCAGGTTTGTTGACGGCGAGTGGTAATCGTCATGCTGGATAGGGGGAGGCCCTCCTTCTAGCGCCAAATGTTCTGGTATAGAACTCGAACCTGGGTCTGAGTCAGCAGGAGTGAAGTCGGATTCGAATCCGGGTTGCGGAGGCTTGAATCCGAGTTGGACCCGGGGGGTGTACCTGCAAAGGGACTCCGATGCCCAAGTCAGATAGGTAATACAGTCAGAGGGATTGACTGAGTGAGATTATGTCCTTATGATCTGTAAATATTCTCTATTTATAGGGGTTTTCCCTGTATAAATATGGTAAGTGGGCGCATATGTAAAATGAATAAGTTTAGCAGATATCATCATATAATTATGGATATTATAATTATATATCATATATTTATGGATATGATAATTATATTGCGCATGAGCCATTTTGACTATTGGGCCTTAGGTTTAGACCGTAACACATCCGGAAGCCACTTTTTTCCGGAATTTTCCAGAAATATATGTCCAAAAGCTATTTTTATCGTTGGTTTTCAGAAATTTCTAGAAATTAATTTCCGGAAGCCTTTTTTTTAAAGAGAAAAAAATTTAATAGAGTTATGGGGGTGTTGGGAGGTGGAGGTGGAGGTGGAGGTAGAGGTGGTGGTGGTGGTGGTGGAGGTGGGATAGGGAGGGGTAGGGTGGAAATTTTAAAAGTTACAAACATTATGGGGGTGCGAATAGCAAAAAGGGAGTGTTAAAAGTAACTCACTTATAGTCTTCTATTGACATGTTTTGTGTCCTACTTATTGGGCCTCTTTGGAGGCCTATTGCCAATCTGGGTACAGTCCAAAACAAAATTAATTAAAACACATACTTGGTTTCTGCAGTTGTTTGCGTCTAGGGTTTCTCTGAGCGCCGCAGCAGAGAAGCGTCGAACGCCAAGAGCAGCAGCAAGCTCCCCCCACCCCCACATGGGATGGGGGGGTCCTTCTGCACAATGAGTTTTTTTCTCCCATTTCAGATGGTTTTCTTTCCATCTTAACCAGCACCTCCCCTTCCCCTCCTCTTCTCCTTCTTCCATCTTCAAGCATCACTTTTTCATCTCCTTCTCCTTCATCCATCTTCAAGCATCACTTTTTCATCTCCTTCTCCTTCATTTATACCTCATTTTTTACCGCCACTCTTCTTTTGATTTTCTTTTCCACCCCTTTATTTTAGTTGTGTCCAGCCATGATTTGAAGGTTTTGTCTGCTTGTGAGACATCAATGGGTTTCTCTGCTAACTATGGCAGAGCCATTTGAGCTAAGCAGAAGAACAAAAAAACAAAAGAAAGAAGGGAAGGAAATTATTCTCCTAGCAAGCACTCCTTTGACATGGATGTTTTTAGTTGTTTTGGTATTTTGGTTGAACTTATTTGAGTGAGCATGCTTTGTATTGTAATGTTTGTTTGTTTAGCATTGTAATATCACTCTGTTGTTGATCTACTGTTGTAGATGCCGTATGGCTGCCCTTGAGGCTTAATGAATTTTTATCTTCGACAAAAAAAACAAAATTAACATTATTTTTGTTTTGTTTTAGAAGTTAGTGATGTGCAACCAAATGAGAGACATGAGAGGGACGGGAACAGATCTCCTGCAGTTGTCCTTGCAATTGCACCTCTCTAAAGTTAAATCCAATAGCTCATAAAATTTATAAGACATGAATTTTAATGTTAAATGAAAACATAAAAAATAAAAATAAAGGATGAGGATTGCATCCCGTTTTTAGAAAATGGGAGAGGGTCTTGTTTCGAGAGGGACTAGAGAGAGATCGACAATAAGAGGACAAGAGAAGAAATTACCGTTAGCTTTAACGAGTTTTATTAACGGTAGGATAAAAAATATTGCATTTTAGGGGTGTAAAGGAAAAAAAATTATTTATAAGGATTAAAAACAAAATCGATCTATTTAAACTAAAATCATATTTTACCGCTTCTTATTTCATAATTACCATAACCAATTTTTATTGTTATGCGAATGAAAATCAATCAAGTGTATTTTACAAACACCAAAATATATTTTCTCCTTTTGCGAATTAACTTTTATTGATTTGTACATTATACACGCTTAGCAATGTACTTAGCATATTCCTTGTTGTTTTCCTCTGCAGATATGTTAGTTTGGTATTGTTTTATTCCCCTGTTTTATTGGCAACAGTCCAATCCCTTATCTTTAAAGAAGGCCATCCATCATTTTCTTCATCCTTGGGCTGAACTTCTTAGGAACACTCATTAGATTAAATACTCGACGTGTTACTTCATGCTTTGTTTCGACTCTTGCATTTGTTTCAACAACGACAAATCATGGATGACGGCAGCGATTAATTGATGAAATGAAAAATATCGAAATATCTTCATCAAAGTTGCATGATTCCTCCCATGTTCCTTTTCACATTTTGATACAATGATAGACAAGCTTCTTCAAGCATTTACACCTTTAAATATTCATTTTCCACCGTAAATTGTGATAATACAAACATCAACTTCGATGTTTTCCAAGCTAAGCTCATTGTCTCGAGTGTGAGTTGCGGATACCCTCTTGATTTCTGCTGCAAAACGACATGGGAAGTGGTCGTTTTTCTCTCACAGCTTTCAATTTCAACAGATTCCAGGGCGGTTATGGTTCCACATAAAAGAAGATTGTAGTTCCTGAGTGAAAACAGTTTCTCTGCTGTAAATGGAGTTACTGGGAGGGATCAATCCTCTTCCTACTACTACTGAACACGAGAACGAAACCCATTTCTTCAAAGACCAAAACCACCACCAGCAACATGATTTCAACTTTGATAACTTGATTCTAGAAGATTTCAACTTCGAACCTACTCTGGAACCAACACATGGGTTTCAAGAAACAAGAGGGATAAAGAATCAAGAAGTGGCAAGTCCACAACTTGTTAGATACAAGAAGCAAGCTCCACCATCTTCTTTAGCATCACTAGAGCTTCTGAAGAATTATGGAAGCAGGTTCAAGTGGCTAAAGGGTAAAAACCTAAGAAAAATTGAAACTTGTGCGAGTCCCCAGAACCAGAAGCTGTCAACTGAAGACATAATAAGAGTGGCAGGAGCAAGGTATATCCAACACTCAACACAATGGCATGATAATCTTTGCATCCCTATGCATCCATATGGAACTGGTCTTGTGGGTTTGTCTGAGGAAGAAAATAGAGATGTTGAACTTGCTCAGTTTCTTCTTGCAGCCGCAGAGAGGGTAGGGTGTCAACAATTTGAACGTGCAAGCATGTTACTTTACCATTGTCAATTGAATTCACCAGATGGTGGAAGCCCCGTTCAGCGTGTTGTCTTTCATTTCGCTCAAGCACTTAGAGAAAGAATCAACAAAGAAATAGGAGGAAGGGTGGCATTGAAGGGAGGTGAGAAAAATGAAGAAAGGGAATTGATTGAGAATTTGTTATTGGATACTAACATAGCCATTATATGTCACCAAAAAATTCCTTTCAATCAGGTGATGCAGTTTGCTGGTGTACAAGCTATAGTGGAACATGTTGCATCCCAAACCAAAATCCATCTGATAGATCTTGATATTGGACATGGGGTGTTGTGCACATGTTTCATGCAAGCATTGGCAGAGCGCAAGGAAAGGCCAGTTGAGCTTCTGAAGATCACTGCCATTGGAATTGTAGGCAAGATCAACCTAGAAGAGACAGGAAAAAGGTTAATGAGTTTTGCTAAATCCTTGAACTTGCCCCTTTTATATAAATCAGTTTATATTACAGACATGATAGAGATCAAGGTAGAACAATTTGAAATTGAAGATGATGAAGCTGTGGCTATCTATTCTCCTTATTTACTAAGGACTATGATATCAAATTCTGATTGCTTGGAGAACTTGATGAAGGTGATAAGGAAAATCAAACCATCTATAATGATAGTTCTTGAATTGGAAGCGAACCATAATTGTCCCTCCTTTGTGAATCGCTTTGTTGAAGCATTGTTCTTCTTTTCCGCATATTTTGACTGCATTGAGACCTGCATAAAACAGGATTATGAGTGCAGAATGAGAATAGAAGGGATATTATCTGAAGGGATAAGAAACATTGTTGCTATGGAAGATAGAGAAAGGACTGTTAGGAATGTGAAGATAGATGTTTGGAGAAGGTTCTTTGCAAGGTACAGAATGGTGGAAACTGGATTTAGCGAGTCATCTCTGTATCAAGCTAACTTGGTTGCCAAGAAATTTGGTTGTGGGAATTTCTGTACTATAGATAAAAATGGGAAATGTCTAATAGTTGGATGGAAGGGAACCCCAATTCATTCAATCTCAGCTTGGAAGTTTCTTTGAGATAATCTTGATAAGAATACAATTGCAAGTGTTAAATTATTTTGAATTTTCTTTCTTCTTATATTAACTTTTGTAACATTACTATTATATAATCCTCTTTGTTGATGCTCAGCTAGAAACAATTAATAAAGACAAAGAAGTAAAAACACTTCATTCCACACCTCTATGTATTCCTTCATTGATTGCTTTATTGGTTTCTTAATTTTCTTTTTCTTCTTCCTAATTATTATGGTTATTTTCCTCTCTTCTTTTATTTTCATACTCGCTTTGTATCATATTTTTTTGGTCTACCATTCTTCTTCTAGTTTTTGTGGTCGCATGCTCCATTTCTTCTATTGTTTGTGTGCTTTTATTTATTGTCTGAGTACCAGTTTATTTTTTTCAGTTTCATATTTTTCTTCTATCTCTATTTTGTTTCAATTATTTAGTTTTGTTATGTTTGATTGCTCTCTTCCATAGTGAATTCATGAATATGTTAGGAAAACTTCGATTTATAAGTTTGAAAAACTTATGCAAGAAGGTGAGATTTAAATCATTTTATTTATAATTAAAATGAAATCCTTCTTTAACTTCTTTTGGATATTTATTGTGATGTATAGTTTGATTACAAATGTTTAATACCTTGTTTAGGACGCCCAACTACTTGGATTTGACAATCAAGTGATATTATAAAGTATTCGTTTAGATTTGGCAATGTGATAAGGGTAAATATTTCTTGGACTTAGCCTACCTATCTTTCAAAATAACACTTGACCAATCAAGTTCTACTCATAAAAATCTTAAGAAAAAAAAATTAAAACTCGTATATTACTTATCATGGCCTATATATGCGTATGAATATTTTAAGTATTACATAAATTAATAATAATTTTAAAATCAAGCTATTATTTCATATAAATAAAAAATGTTCTTGACAAGTGCTAAAATAATAAAAATGAACCACACTTTTATACATATATAATATAACTTGCATTCGATAAGTGAATTTACATGAGTCTTATTAAAGAGATAGAAAAAATATTTGATTTATCACAAAACCATGTTATAAATGTGGATCCGGGCTAACTTTATAAATAGTAGTGTTGATTTCGATCCATATTTGTAACGTGATTTTAAAATAAATCAAACACGCCAAGACTCAATTTTTTATTCAGTACTAAAAGACTTACATAAAATTAACCCAATGTTTGACCCGTTTCAACGCCTATTTAATTTTAAACGTGAATTTAAGTCAACATCACTCTATATGACGTTGGCATGGATTATGTTTAAAAATTGATTTTAATTAAATTAAACATACATTAAGTGTGTGTTTGATTTACCCGAAAATCACGTTTCAAATATGAATTCAAGTCGTAAATCTATGTTTGAAACGTGATTTTCAAATAACCCAAACACGCCGTAAGTTCCTAGCATTATTCATTCACCCCTACACCCCCACCTTTGCAGGGCACAATTTTAACTTGTTTGGTACAGGGGAGGAGGAGCAAGTGGACACGGTTAGGCTAAGTGAATAGTTGCAATCATTGTTGTTAAAACCGGACTGAACCGGCCTGGTGACCGGTCCATTCAACCCAAAAAGCCGGAGGAGCTCAGAACCGGTGAGAACCGGTACCAGAAAACGGTTGAACCGGTCCTTTTAAAAAAATTTCGAATTTTTTTTATTTTTTTTATTTAATCTAAAATATTTTCAAGATAAATAAAGACATATATTTAAGGATTACACATAGATATCTATTATTTTACTAATCATTATTAATTTTTTCTCTTATAATAAGGTCATTTATACTGATTTACAACTTTATATATCTTAATTTCTTATAATTTTATGTTACTTTATTAATTAAATATTATGTAATATTAAAAAAATATATTTAATTAAAACCGGTTCAACCACAATTGAACCATTGAACCGTGAACCGGTGTCTTTACCGGTTCAATTATCGGTCCAATTTTTAAAACATTACAATTATACCTAGTTGAATCTCAATACAAATCTTTTTCTGACACATTAGAAAAACAGAGTTGGGAAAAAGGAATAAAACTATAAAAGATATATATATATATATATATATATATATATATATATATATTCCTGCATTTCAACGCTTATACTCATTACATTTTGTTTTACATAAATTTTTTCCTTGTATTTTTTTTCTTACCCATAAAAATATAAAATATTGTTATCGCATTTTTTTCCCATGAGAAATAAGTCAATAATAACGAGTAAACTAGCAAATCGGTCCCGGACTCTGCGGAGATCATGCAGTTTCATCCCTGATTTTACTAAAATAGCACTTTAGTCCATACTATATTGAAAACACATGTACTTTAGTCCTTATTTCACTGAAAAACATGCACTTTAGTCCTTTACTTTATTACAAAATATACACTTTGAGCCTAAAGTGCATGTGTTTTTGACAAGTACGGATTAAAGTGTTATTTTAGCAAAGTCAGAGACGAAACTGTATGGTCCTGCAAAATCCGGGACTGATTTGCTGGTTTAACCGATGGGTGAGGATGCGTCAAATTCAACAAAGTATGAAGGTGCTTACTTAAAAGAGAAGAGGCTACGAGACGAGAATGTAGGGCAGTAACGTAAAATATAACAAAGAAAAATAGTGGCAGTGGATAGTGCGTACAACAAGGCAGCAGAAATTACGTTGCGTTTGTTTCCGCGGTAGGCCATGTCAGATATTGTTACTGCCTTTGCCAAACCTGTCAAAAGCGTTACTTCCTCTTCCTTACACAACACACTTGAGAGTTGGGAGAGAGCGACTCACTGTTTTTCTCTCTCGCTCTTCCTCTTCTTCTCCTCACTTTGATCAACTCGCTCGCTCACTCACCATAGCACAACTTCCATGGTGTCCAAACCTACCGACTCTGCTCTCAAACCTCTTCCAGTCAGTTTCTTCCTCTTTCTTCGCTTCAACAATTTCTTATAACAACTCGTTTTCTGATTCCTGCTGTCAGAGCTATGTTTGATTGTTATTACCTACCTAGATTCTTGAATTTAATTGGATAGTCATTTAAGTGCTCTCTGTTCCTCTTTTTTTACTTGAATAAATTCTGCAACAATTGAATTCACCAGTAGGGCTTTCCGATCATCTTTAATTTTGGTCTGTGTTTTGTTGCCTATAATTCATTTAAAAACGATACACAGCTAATAATTCCTGTGATGCATCGCATGCGAATTGAACTTTTACATTCCTTGCACAGAGAGGATTTTCTTTGTTCTTGGACTTTCCTTTTTGTATCTTAAATGTTTATAGATTATAACTCTGTGTTTTGATTTTTGAAGTGGTGTCGTGAATGTTTTGTTCAATAATATTTACAGAAACAACATGGAGAGCCAGCAACCGATGCTGCCGGAACCTTGTCCGTCAAGATAAATCAGTTGAAAAAGCAAATACAGGCGGAGAGAATTGTATCCATTAAAGTAAGTTTGCGATTGGGTATATGCTTCTTTGGCTTGATTCTTGTAGTTTATTTGCTGGCCACAAAATTTCTATGTTCTTTTACTGTTAATTGAGGGAATTGGCATTAACATTGTAACGTTTATTATTCTGTGCATTTTGCAGAATCGTTAGTTCAGTTCTTCTTTGACCTTTTTCCTGAGGAATTGGGTTTGGATTGTCAGAGTTTTAAAAACACACACACACACACATAATCAAAACTAAAACATGCAAAATTACCTACAAGGGTGCCACATGAAATCCTTCTATTTCTTGGGGTAAATTTTCTGATTTGTTTGGTTATATAGGTGTGACTTCCAGCAAATGTTACTTTAGCAGTGTTTCTTGACGTTATGTTATGATTGCTAATTTGAACTTGATTTTTTTTACTGAAAGATTCAAGGCTGAGATAGCTTCTTTTTGCACATCATGAGAAGAATGAGAAGAAAAACTTAGTTATATTTCAAGCTTGCAATAAGTCTTAGTTATATTTCTGTAGGAAAAACTTCAGAGGAATGAGAAGAAACTACAATGTCATATTTCAGAAGTCATGTCAGCAATATCATCCAGGGACTCTTCACAGACGGAGGAAAATAGGAAAAGCTCAATTCTCTCATCCAGAATTGACCATCCTTTGTGTAAATTCAATGGTTTCTCTCAAGTTTCAGGAGACAGAGACCACAACAATCAAGATGAATTATCTGCTACAAGCATCAAAATTCCATATATGGAAAGATTACCACCATATACATCTTGGATATTTTTGGACAGGTGTTTTGGCTTACGGATATTATAATTCTGTCCTATTGTGCCTGCTTTGCAATATTTGCTAAACTGAAACTACCTGCTACTTGAATTTATTCCATTCTAAAATAGAAACTGAGATTTCAAAACTTATTGATCAGTGAGGATACAGATTTTATAATGTATTTTCTGCTATTTTAAAATCTTTCACACACATCAGAAATCAGAGAATGGCTGAAGATCAGTCAGTTGTTGGAAGAAGGCGTATCTACTATGATCAACATGGAAGTGAAGCACTAATATGTAGTGACAGTGAGGAAGAGATAACAGAACCTGAGGAAGAAAAACATGAATTTTCTGAGGCTGAAGACCGTATTCTATGGTAAGTTAAAGTGAAGATGATAGAGTTGCCTTAAGAAGAAGAAGGTCCATTTATTTGTGAAGAAAGGTTCAATTAAACAAGGAAAATTGATCTTGATTGTGATATTTGTGGTTAGCTATATGAATCCTTAATTAACATTGTCATGAACCAACTATCCCAAAAGCTTAAGCTATTAGGCTTAGACACATGAATGATTTTATTCTAACACCCCCTCACTCAAGAGCCCATTGGATTTGAAGCGTGGACAATGCACAGGTCCACCTATTTTGTGCTTAAATTAATTTTTTTAATTAGAATATTGGGGGAAGTAAGGATCGAACTCTAGACCACTTGGTCATAGAGACTCTGATACCATGTTATGAACCAACTATCCCAAAAGATTAAGTTGTTGGGTGAAACCACATGAATGAATATATTTCTAACAAACATATTAATTAATGAGTAATATAGATGCTTTTTGGAGCTCAAATGGTTTTATTTGCTGATTAAGAGTTCAGGAAATAAGACTTGTATCATGACCACCCAAGATTTTTATACCAGATTTAAACTCATAACCCATATTTTCCATCTCTATTCATATGTTAAAAGTTTCTCCTTTCTAGAATTACTATCTTGACCATTGATTTTACTAGGATGGCATTTGAGGAACATGGTTTAAATGAGGAGGTATTGATATTGTTAGCAAGTCCGTTGGAGGTACCAATTTAGAAATTCAGGTAATCTAGAATAACTATTGGAAATGATTATATGCTTGAATATTGATAATCTTAATTATTGAAAAAATATCTTGCACCATGGGGATCTATAGTGAGAAGCCATTTTCATTTCTTGGAGAAATTATCTTTGTGAAAATATGCAGGAGAGGTACAAAAGTATCAAGGAAAATAATATTGGTAGGTTCGACCAACATTCAGAAGGATCAGGAGAATATGAATCTCCTGTTGGCATATGTCCAGAGAAAAGCCTTAGTGCTGCATTAGATTCTTTTGATAACCTTTTCTGTCGCCGGTGCCTGGTATGTACTAAAGCATAATTTTTTTTAACGTTCTTTTCATCGTCGTAAGGAGAGCATCTATACTTTTCTGCTTTCTATAGCAGATTTTTGACTGTCGTCTGCATGGCTGTTCTCAACCTTTAATCTATCCTGTAAGGAACAGTGCCCTATGTTATTTTCAACTTAATCCGCATAACATCATCCATAAAGTTAATATGATGGTTTACTTCGCAGCGTGAAAAACAGACAGTTTGGTCTGAGCCTGAAGGTGACAGGAAACCATGCAGTGATCAGTGTTACCTTCAGGTATTCTTCTTCTCTGTCTGAGATTTGAAGTATATTTTATATTTTGAGGCAGGAAACAAAATAGAACTTGTTTTCAATTTTCAAAGAGATCAAAATGGGTTATATTTTTACCTCTGCTGGCATTCTGTTTTGAATGTTTTCATTGACTTGGGAATCGGTTTACAATAAATAGGGTGGTGGAATTTCTATGTTTTGTTGATTCACATTGGAAGTAATTCTACTCAAAATATTTGTATGAGGCATGTAGCCTTAACAAAACTTGTTTTCCACTTCATATATGATTGGATGATTCTGCATGTGTGTCTGTGTATCTATATATGCCAACTTTTGCACCCAGTTACAATTTCACCTCATCATTGTTTCTTATATATTTGATAGGAAAAATGTGTAAACACTGATTGCCATTCAATTTCCCAGCAGTTAAAGGCTGTCAAAAGTTTGACAGAAGATTCAACTCCAGGGTCTTATCAGGATAAGAAAACTACAATTATAGAAGAGGCAGATGGGATATTGGCACCATCCAGTGCAGAGGAACCTGATAATCAGAGTACCGCACTTCCAACAGAAGTTGATTGTCATGGATATCTCAATTTAAATGCTCCTGTCTCAGAAAATTTGGGGAAACGAAAGGTCACAGATCAATCAGACACAGAACTATGTGACTCCATATTGCCTCCTGATGATCCTCAGAATTCTTGTAAAAAGCTGAAGAGAGTCTCAGATGATGTAGGTACTGTAATTAGTGATTATAACAAGAACCTAAATTTGGGTGCATGTGATGAAAGTAAACATATAATTACTTGTGCAATTTTGGAAAAATCTGTTGAACACGCTTCAAATAAATTAATAGTTTCTTCAAGCACTTGCCATGGTGAGCATGACAAAAGTGTTGGGGATGGACCACAAGATGTCACAAATGAGACAGAAATTAAAAAGTTGTCCAATTCAATGGAAGGGCAAGTTGATGCGATGCTAAGTCTCTCGGATTGGAAACCTCTGGAGAAAGAGTTATACTTGAAGGGAGTTGAAATGTTTGGCAGAAACAGGTATGGATCTTTCTGTGTTTAAACTCACACTATTATGTTGAGAAATGCTAGGATGGTATCATGTTTAGTTTGAAGTGTGTGTGAGGACACTTTCTTGTGTCTAGTATATTTTTTTCTGTTGCCCATTTTGTACACTGTTCAAATCATATTTTTATTGTATTTTATTTTATTATTTATTATTATTAATTTTGGTTTTGTATTGGAAGTAACTCTTACTTTGTCCATAAATCCTACTAATCTATCCTCTTGTTTTGGTTTTTCAATTAATCTTCTTGAAACATGAATAGTTATGGGAAAAAAAAAAGGGACATGAGTAAACTTTGAAACCTCTCTACATTGAACTTTTCTTATTGTGACTGATGGTTCATAAGAAAATGAATCTAAAGCATAGTTCTTTTTCTTGTCATAAAAATGGCACTTTATGTAGAGGTCTAATTTTGCTGAGTTTGTGCTCATGTTATGTGCAACTCATATTCTGCAGTTGCCTCATCGCAAGAAACTTACTTTCTGGTTTGAAGACTTGCGTGGAAATAGCTAGTTACATGCATGCTGGAGGAGTGTCGATGCCCCACAGATCTCTTGTTGCTCCTAGTTCAATCATGGACGACAGGGGAAAATTTGATGGAGAGTGCACAGTGAGAATTACAAGCTTTCTTGTTCCCATCTTCTTTTCTCTGCATTGTCCTGTCTTCTCTTGTTGTCGTGATTGTCTGATTGTTATTTTCTTTTGGGGGGTGTGGGTGGAGGAAGGCTTGCTGTGAAGATAGAAAATAAAGTTTTCTATATGTAATGTACTAATGTACCAAAAGGTTTTTATATATATAACAACAACAGCACATTCTGAAATTTACAGGCCACAGGATAATTAGTAACTTAATAATCTCTTTAGGCATCAAACTTCAAAAAATTATATACATTGTTATTATGACTTGAAGGTTGGTATACCACTCAAGTTTAAAGAAAAAATTTACCACATTGTTATAAACCTGCAATATTGTATGTGGCGAAGTATTGGGTAGTGAAGAGCTAACAACAAAGTAAGCTTAATGTTGCAAAGATAAAAAAAATGTTATGATGGATGAGTGGTTACACAAGACAAGGTAGGATTAAGAATATAATCATTAGAGAGAAAATTGGGGGTAACTCTTATTGTAGAAAAAATGGTAGTGTCATATCTTTTAGATGGTTCGAGCATGTGTAGAAAAGACCCATTGAAGCACTAATAAAGGAGGGTTGATCAAATGGAAGATAGTTCAATAGCTAGAGGTAGAGGGAGACTGAGGAAAACTATAGGTCAAACCATTGAGACAATTTTAAAGGTGAATGATCTATCTGTGCACTTAATGCATGACAAAAAATTATGGTGTCTTGTGATCAATGTAGCTGACCACCTAGTAGGAAAAGGCTTAGTTGTAGTAGTTGTTGTTGTTGACTTGAAGGTTGGTGGTCAAGTCATAGCTGAAATCCAAAACAAGAATTCAGGGAACCTTTAGGGTGTGTTTGTGAGTTTAGAGGGGAGGGAAAGGAAAGGATTGGAGGGGGAGAAGAGGGGGGAAATACTTTGTAAAGTACTCAAACTCACAAACACAAAGGGGGGAAGGGCTTCCAATAAACCCTTCCCTTCCCTTCCTTCCCCTCCAAAATTCAACTCACAAACATACCCTTAGTTACCAACTTACCATGGATGTGAGGAACTTCAGACAGTTGGACCTTGGTGAAACTCTTTACAGCTCACACAAGCTGTTCACCTTGAGAATTATGTGAATGTTAAGGAAGAGAGCATTGTCAAGTAACCTCCTTAGTTGAAATAGTTAGTTAGAGAGTAAGAGATGATAATGATAGGCTATAAATAGTATGAAGGGGAGGTTAGAGAGTCTTATCTTTGGTTTTGGAGAGGAATTTAGAATGGGAGAGAACCCGGGGTTTGTCCCTGGGTCTCTCGAATACTTGGGGTGTTTTAGAAATTTGTTGCCAATAGACACAATTTTATTTCTGTTTTTTGATCCAGTTCTAACAAAGTGATTCCTATCTAGAAATGGGAGACAATTTTATTAATGGAGAACTGGAAAGAGATACGGAGAAAAGAGCAATTTGCTCCCGGTAATGGAGGATCTCTCCTAGCTCAAACTCATTAAGCTTATAGAAAAGCAAAAAAAAAAAAAAAAATAGCATAAATAATATTCCCACATAAACCACATAAATAATAGCAGATTCACCTTCTCTCTCCTACAACTATCTCTCTTTCATCACATCTCATTAACTAACTCACATCCTGCACTTTCATTTCTACACTTTCCCTTAGGTGTCTCAGGAATACTAGAATACACTTGTAAGGCCTTGGGTTTGGGCTTTAGCTAATGGAGGGGCTTTTGGGCTTAAATCCCATTATATTATCTTTGATTGTAGGAGGTTATCTAGCATTTTATATTTGGGTGCCTAATAATAGATTAGGGTGTGTCTAGGTTGCACAAGCAAGGAAGATTGAGTTGTTCTTTTGAGCAAATATATATTCTTTTCCGCTTTCTTACCTTTGTGGTTTCTTTGTAGCCACTGGGAAGATTCTTGATCCTCCCCATTTTGCATGATAAGTTTTTTCAACTTTTTGGAACAAAAAAGCATTATTATGAACGTTGAGCTTGACATACTTGAATTTAGTATGCAAATACTTATTCTGACAACTTCCACCAACCTTTATGGGTACCCCCTACTATTTAGATGCCATAAAATTCCTTTTGAATCTGGGTTTTCATGTTAGGACCAAGACATGCCATCTAGGTCACGGTTGCTGAGAAAAAGGGGCAAAACAAGGAAGTTTAAATATTCTTGGAAGTCTGCTGGCCACCCTTCAATATGGAAAAGAATTGCTGATGGTAAAAACCAATCTTGCAAGCAGTATACACCATGCGGATGTCAGTCAATGTGTGGAAAGGATTGTTCTTGTGTTAATGGTGGAACTTGCTGTGAAAAATATTGTGGGTATGTCACTTTGCATTTTAATTATGTAGCTTTTGTAGTAATGCAATGGAAGAGAAAGTTGCAGGATATTTCTTATTTCTTGTGGCCGTATGTTGGTATGTTTGAATTTTATTGTTAGGAATCTATGGTTCTATTAATGATGGTGATCTGGATAGATGGCCAATATGGTTTTACTTGGCTAGCTAAGATTTTGTACTCAAAAACAAGAAACTATCATTTCTTTCAGAATGACAAGAGACATGTAACTATCAATCTAAAGCTATTTCTTCAGAACTTCATTTCCATGTTTGTCAAGACTTATATAAAATGCATTTTCATTCAACTTAAGTTATTTATGAACTAAGTAATGTACAACATAATTTGTGATTTAAATATAATAAACTCTTCTACCTTCAGTTGTTCAAAAAGCTGCAAAAACCGGTTCAGAGGATGCCATTGTGCCAAGAGTCAATGCAGAAGTCGACAATGCCCATGTTTTGCTGCTGGACGTGAATGTGACCCAGATGTCTGTCGAAATTGCTGGGTTAGGTAATGTGCCAAATATTTTCTCTGTGAACTTGATTTTATGTCTCCTAGGTTTTCAAATTTACATGTCTTGAATCTGTTACTTGACCTGTTTGAGAATGTCATTATTCAAAAGTAATATTTTTACCCAATAACTCCTTATTGTCTACTATTTTTTCTTGTTTAGATATACCATGACAAACCTGTGAACTTTTCTTGTCTTCCTGATCCCACGTGTGTGTATTACTGCATATATTCACTGACCTGAGAAACCAAAGTTACAATTCTTTAATCATTTTGTTTATTTAGGGTTTCTACAAGTATTATTGTTTCATCAAATCATTATTTGTTCATATGATAGTTTTATGCATCAAAAAATTCAGCACCCTTTCCAATAGGAATATTTAGTAGCTATGCTTCAATATGTGATGACGAAGATGACCTTTCGGTGTTTCTATCTTACACCACATTACAAACAAAAGGTCAAAGGGTTTAAACATGTGGAGTGCATGTGGCTGTGATTCATCAGTTAAAATATACAAATTGTGACCTTCCACCATTTCCATCTTCTCTGACATCAGGGTCTGGGCAAGATGCCATGTATCTATTACAGCTCTGAATTAATATAGTTGAGCTGAAATATCCATTTTGGCATTTTCCTTTATAAAGATAAAAGCTCCTTTTCTGCTGTTCTTGAAACTGTCCTAAATTCCTTTGAATTCTTGTTGAACTATATTGATTGTAATCATTGACTTCTTAGAACTTTTAGAGTAGAATTTATCCTTTTAAAAAATGTAAGGCACCTCTCAAACAAAAAAGATAAGATAAATTCTGGACAGATAACTTTGCTATTAAAATAAGCATCTCAGAATCCCCCCCCCCCCCCAACAAAAACCATGGATACATAATTCTCTACTTCACCTTTAGCTTCTAGTTTGGCACCACTTTAATTCCTTTTAGTGCTGACGGTATCGATTTAAACCACCTCAATCATTTCCTCTTTTATATGTTATTTGGATTCTGGAGCCCCCCTCCACCTTAAATCGTTATGAATACATTTAAACATTTTGTTCTACATACAGTTGTGGGGATGGTTCATTAGGGGAGCCACCTCGGCGTGGAGAAGGCCAATGCGGCAATATGAGGCTCCTTTTAAGGCAACAACAGAGGGTTAGTAATTCTGAGCTTGGTTTGTAAAATTATCTGCATTTCATTCTCGTGAATGGAAATTATGAATGCATAGTGCACACATTTGTGTCTCACGTTGATTTTATTTGTGTCTATCAGATTCTCTTGGCAAAGTCTGATGTTGCAGGATGGGGAGCCTTCTTGAAGGTTAAGATTAATGGATTTGCTTATTTTCTAGTAACATTAGCCTGTTACCCTCACTAATTGTAATTGATGATGATGACATTTCAGAACCCTGTTAACAAAAATGACTACCTTGGAGAGTACACAGGGGAACTAATCTCCCACAGAGAAGCTGATAAGCGTGGGAAAATATATGATCGTGCCAATTCATCTTTCCTTTTTGACTTGAATGATCAGGCATGTATCTCTCATCATCTACATTTTTCTCTTAATATAGGGTGCTCCATCTCTTCTCTAATTGATTTGAGCTTCCTTGTAATTTATAAGAGTGTGATCATATATTGTTTTATTGAATTTCTGTTAGCTTTCCTCATTTCTTTCATGTCAAGCTATAACATAGACGAACTTAAAACTGATTATTTTAGACCTTAAAGCTGCTCTCTGTTTCTTCACAGTATGTTCTTGATGCTTACCGCAAAGGAGACAAGTTGAAATTTGCGAACCACTCATCAAATCCCAACTGCTATGCAAAGGTGAGTCCAGAAGTTTTGGTGAGCTTTTAAAACTTACCGCTTGGCCTCAGTAGCTTGAACATGATCTTTGAACTGTCACAATGATTGGCCTCATTCACTGCTGGCGCTGGCTTAGGTGATGCTGGTTGCTGGAGATCACCGAGTAGGCATATTCGCCAAGGAACACATTGATGCTAGTGAGGAGCTCTTCTATGATTACCGTTACGGTCCAGATCAAGCACCCCCATGGGCTCGTAAACCTGAAGGTTCCAAGAGAGACGAATCAGCAGTTCCTCAAGGCAGAGCAAAGAAACACCAATCTCATTGATGTGCCATGGCCAAGATCCAGCATGTACAAATTTTTTGCTTCTATCAGTACATATTCCCTACAGAGACAAACTTGTGACAGCAGCCCATGGGAAAGACTCGAGCAACTATTAGTGAAGAAGTGAAGTAGTAATTGGTATGCATATGCTAATATGCCTTAAATTAAGGGGATATGGCACATGGTTAAACAATAAAATGGGCAAGAGATGAAGCAAATCAATGTTGAGGGCAATAAGCTAGAAATTAGCCTATCGGTTAGTAACAAAAGTATATTGGATGCTAGGCATATTTATTTTTACTCATGCTACTTTGGCATTTTTTTCATGAATAATATAAATCTTGCTAATAGTGAAAACTAAGGAATGCTATATATACACACACATACACAAGTATAGTTTAATTAGATAAAGTGAAATTCTCTCATCCAAATTCAACCTCTCCCTCTATTTGAGGAGGGAAACTTTCATGTAGGCCTTTGATTGATTATTTTTGCTTTCTCTTTTTTTTTTTTTTCCTTCTTTCATTTATACCTTTCTTTTCAGTTTTCTCCGTTTTACCTGTTTCACCTAACTTATATTAGATGCTTACCAAAATATTGGCACAAACAAACAATAATATTGAAATACATAATTTTTAAATTACACTTTTTAGAAATAATGAATTTTATTTTTTATGTTGAAATAAATTAATTTAAATAAATTCTTTAAAATGTTTTTAAGTAAAAAACGAATCCTCACACAAAAAGAAAGGAAGAAAAAATTAGCACAACAAAGCAACCTGCTCGGGTTCTTCAAGACAAGAAGTGCTATATCAAATAGGTTCAGGTTCAACGGAAACCATTGCAGACAAGAAATGCTGCCAAAGAAAGCATAAATGAACGAAGGTACACCAAATTTCAATAAAATGCTGTTCAGATTTCTGGAGATTGGGTTAAAAAACTGCCTCAACAATAGCATGCTTCTTTTTGGGGTATCCAATTCCAAGCAAATGGTTTAAATACACCTTCCCGTCCTTCACAGTAGCTGCTGTGGCCAAGCGATGCTTAGGCCCCGAGAATGTTGCCACAACTGAAGCTGTATTCCACCCATCTGAGCTCTCCACTAATCTCCCAGAAGGATTCCCAGCAACTACCAGCTTATTAGGAGACAGTAATTCTAAACCATCTCCAAAACTAAGGGATCCTCCAGCCACCTTTATTATCTTCACTTCCTCTCCTTTTGCTAAGTCAATCTTGAACAAATTGCCACTGAAAGTGTGAATCACTATCAGGAACCCATCTGGGTGGTAAACGATACCGTTTAGCCCAACCAAGGTCTTGTACCACTCTTTTGGAGTAAACAGTGGGCTTCTAATGATTGATAGGAGCTTCCCATCCACCCCAACTTTCCAGATTTTACTGGCTTTTGCATCAGTAACATAAGCATTGCCTTCTGCATCAACTGCAACATCATCTGCAAAAGACTTCTCATCACCTGCATCCAATGGGGAAACCAAATAACATTATTACAATAAATAAACAACTGCTTCAAAGAATCATAAGTGTTGCAATTCGCCAGCACATTCCTATAGCATATTTAATAATGCCATAATGTCGTCACAACCCACCAGCTGTATCTAAACTACTAACACAATTTGAAAGTTATACTCCATTTATTACCCAACAATGCAATCGGGGAGGTACTGATGAGGGTAGGCCCCCCTTTCTTTCTTTCACTCTCTTTCATGCACAGTGGAAAAGACTCGTTTTATTTGTAGACATGTTTTGTAACTTCGATATGCATATCAGACAGCCAAAATCAAATTGATAGTGCAGAGACAATGTTGAAATTAAGATTTGGGCAAAAGTTCAAATTTTTTATTATCATAAATCAATAATTATCTCCATCTTATCGTTTAACTGTCACACCTACCAAGCACCAAACATCACTCGTCCAGGACATTGCTAGCATTTTCCAGCCGGATTCCAAATTACTTGCTGAGATTAATAATGTTTAGGTATGTATCCATACTCTCGCACTCTTTTTAACAACTTTCTGGTATTTTTTCGAATAATTTCATATTTTACCAATAGGAGTTATGTCTCTCTTATATATTATAATTAAAAGTAGTTCAATGATGTGAAATTTCCTTCCTTTACCGTTAATCTGGATTCAAGAACAACTTAAAAATAGTAAAATAGCTTATAAAAAAACTACCGAGTATTATAAGTGAAAAAAAAAAATAAAAGCCATCAAAAGTGAGCAATTGGACCATCCTGATGAAATGTATGTTTGGTTGGATGAAATGTATGTATGGTTTAATGTTAAAAACTATCCTACTCAAATTTAGATTTTTTAACATAACTATTTTTAGGGTTAAAAACTTAAATCAAACATCCTGAAGCTAAAGGAACAGCTATCCATCGATGAATCTGAATTTACTTGCGTGCGTCACCAATTTAGTGCATTCATGCCATCAATAAATTCCCATCGTTTGATGATAATCAGACGGTTGAGATGTCAGATTCCGGGTCCTCCATCGATAGCAACAAAGAGAAGTCCAAACGTGCAGCATGCAGTACAGTGCAGATATATTATATTTTTATTGAATAAAAAATGTGAATAAAGACACAACACCTATCCTCCGTGGAGCTCGCACCTGGCGCACGAGTACCTCGCATCGTTCAGCTTTACACAACATTTCAAACCACATGCCGTATTCAATTCCAAACCACATTAAAGAATACGATTATACGAATAAAAAATTCAGACAGTAAGCGTATGATTGTTGATTGAGTCAAGACTCAGACTCAAGAGTGAGTAAAAAGTTTTTTAAAATAAAAAACCAAATAAAATAATATTTATTAAATTATTTGATATAATAAAAATTAAAAATAAAATTACTCATTCTAGACAAAATTTCAATTGAAAATTATTCACTACTTTTTCACAAATATAATTAACCATGAAGAAATGTATGAAAGTGGAGAAGTTAAGTGGAAAAGCTTACTGGGACCGTTAAGTTGGGTAAGAAAGAGGCGGTTCCACGTGGAGAGATCATAAGCGGTGAGAGCGCCGTATCGATTTCCCAATACATCGGAATTAACCACAAGAATCCGATTCCTTGGCCGATCAATTGCCAAACCCAACGATGCGTTTCCTGTTAAATGTGTTTCTTTTACCACTCTCACTTCCTCTAACACTGCTTCTGCTCCCTTCTTAGGCACTGAAATTTGGCCGATACCTCCTTCGAAGAAAGAGACTATGAAGCGGCTGTTATCGGAATCCCACTTTGCGCATTCTCTGAACCATCCATTGCTGTGATAGTGATAGACGTGAGTGGTGGGTTGAGCTCGCTCCAGAGATATGATTATGCCGACGGGTATGGCTGAGAGTAGCAGCAGGAAGGCTAGAAATTTTGGAGAGCAGAGCCATGAAAGTGCCATGAGAGAGAGAGATTGGGTGTTTGTGAGTGTGGGTTTGCCAAGAGGGATTACTGAAGGGCTTTTAAAGTTTCTTCAATGAGGTTTGATACCAATTAGGTAGCAATTGGGTGTTGGAGTGTGGTTAAACAAATCGGAAACTATTGTTATAAACTATGTTTTGTCAAGTACGAGGCTTCTTAGGAAAAAAAACATTTTTTCACACTATAAATTTTATATACTTTTTATGCATCTATTTTTTGTATTATAGTATTAATTATTACATGTTTCATACTATTTTTTAAATTTTATTTTATTTGTTATCTCTCTTCATTTAACATGGTAGTGTACAGTGTTCGATTTTTATAACTTTGGTAAAATACTAAATGTATAAATATAAATATTTAATTTGGATTTTTTACTTAAAAAGTGTTGATATATATGATGGCTTTTTTTATAAAGTAAGTGTCTGTTTTGGTTACCAGTGAGTAATAGTGAGAATTAGTTCTGTTCGAATTAATTTTAAATCAATTATGTCTAACATATTTTATAAATCATAGAGTTAAATATGTTTTTAGTCCCTTAAAATATAGTAAATTTTGGTTTTGGTCCTTCATTTATTTTTTTATTGGTTTTCGTCCTCATTTTTCAAAATCACATGATTTTAGTCCTTGTCGTTAGTTATATTCTGCTAAGTGATGACGTAGTAATATTTCTTGTAGATTTTTCTGTGAATCTTGTTTTGAAATTTCCTGCAAATTTCAAAATTCAAAGGAAATTTTGTTTAGATTCTAAAATTTGCGGGAAATTTACTATAATTTTTTTACAACAAAGCAAAGAAATTTTATAGCAACATTTTTATGTAAAAAATTTATAGTTTTTTTTTGTTTTGAAAATTTATTACATATTAATTTCTAGAGAAAAAATCGCAAGAAATTCCTGTAAATTTTTACCTGGGAAAAATCGTAGTAAAACTGCGAAAGTGACTTAATTTTAATAGAGCCCAAAGATTTTCCATGACTTGGAATGGGGCACCATCCCCTCACCCTAAATCAAAAAAAAAAAAATAAAGTAACTCTAATTCTTTACAGTAAACCGATTACCTTGATTCTCTTCTCTTGATTATAATATAATTTCCATTAGGACCAATTTGATCTGTCATTTGATTTAATAATACAAAATGAACATTTTGTATTTTATTTTTTAAAATGGATACACACCAATTCGATCATTATTGTGTTTTTAAAATAAAATAATTATTGTATTGATTATAAGTTTCTCTTTATTTCGTTTTTTTTATGATTATAATTTTACCTTTTAAATAACTATACTAGATATATCTTTAACCTTTTATAGTGGGGATTCTATAAAAAAAAATATTAAATATTAAATGTATCAAGGTATGTTAATCACATACTCCATCATTCCCTTCACACTCGAACATAAGTAAAAAAAATCACACTAATTAAGAGTGTTAGTTTACCCCATTTAAATTTTTTAATGTTATCTATAAAATGAATTGCATTCCCTAAATTACTCTTTTATATAATACTTCAATTTTGTTAGAACTTATTTGAAGTAAACATATTCTCTCTCTATTAATACATTATTCATTAAATATGATCATTAAAAAAATATGTATTAAATAAAAGGTATTTTAGGACAATTTCATTAAAAATTGTAAAATTAGTTCAAATTTATTTATATTTTAAATCACTATATATGAATTTTTTTAGTTATATTCAACTTCAAAGAGAATAATGTTTAAGAATATTGTTCGTGTGTATTTAAACATATTTCTATATTCATAACAACAACTATTTATTGTTTTTAGGGATATGCAAACTTGCATTAACATTGTTAAATTGAATAATTAACAATAAATAAATTGTGAAGCCGAATAATTGAGATTGAATTTTATATTAATAGGCATAAGATAATTATGGTATATGATTAATATAATAGTTTAAGATTATTATGTGTATTAAAAAAAAAACTTCAATCGTTGCTAAATATATCTTTTACATCTCTACAAATAAAGTGGAACCTAGTTCTAGTTTTTTTGTGTTTAGGACAATCTTGTTCGGGGTTTAGTCATAGTTAAGACTCCCCACTCCTTCCGAAGAGTGTGTTTAATGAGGATCGAACCCGGGAGCTCTTCCCACAATCTCAGTCTGCGTTGCCAAGTGCCAACTGAGCCACAACCCTTTGGTAGGAATCTAGTTTTAGTTGAAATGTTATAACTATATCCATGAAAAATAAACATTATAAATGTATTCCCCATTTTATCTTTCTTGAATTTATAAAAAATCATCAAATTAATCGACAAACGTGCTGAGTAGGGATGTAAAAAAAACATGTACCCGTGGGTATTCGTGGATATACCCACAATGGGTACCCGCGTACTCATTAAAATATATTTTTTCTATTAAATATAATTGAATATTAGGATTTTTTATTATTTTATGATGAGATATAATTTATTTTATATTATTTTTTTGATGATATTTTAATATATTGACACGTAATGGTATTATATAATGATTATTTATTTATATAGTATGATATTATAATTATTATATAATATTTCCTCTTTTTTTTATAAAATTTAAATTCTTAAACATTAATGGGTACCCGTAAATACCCGCGAATACCTGTTACCCGCATGAGTACCCGTTAATTTTTATGGGTATGTATACAGGTAGACACTACCCGTCTCTGCCCCGCCCCGTTCACATCCCTAGTGCTTAGCTAAGTTGTGTGTGCTTAAATTTTGTTAAATTTTATAAGCATACTATATCAAAGGCATGTTTAACAAACACAAATGAAAAAAAAGTACATGATCCGCACCCTAAGGATGGTAATAGAGGTGTCAAAATGGGCTACCCGGCCCGGCCCGCATCGGGTAGCGGGCTTGTGCGGGCCGGCCCGGTTAAAAAAAAATTAACTTATTCAAAAATGTTGCTCATTAAAAATTGTAAACAATTATACTTTTACAAAACTAAAAAAAATTACAATTTAGTTATAAAAATCATTTAAAAGGGGAAAAGCAAAATGAATTTGCATTCGATGAATCGAAATTGTTCCAAGATTTTTCCATTTTATAATACTACTCAATTGATATGTAATTAAATTAAATTAAATAAACTTATACTGCACCTGTTCCAAAAATTGTTCTTCAAAATTGATTCTAAATTATTCCAAGATTTTTCCATTTTATAATACTACTCAATTGATATGTAATTAAATTAAATTAAATTAAATAAACATATACTACACCTGTTCCAAAAATTGTTCTTCAAAATAGGATTATAAAATACATATTTGACAAACTTGGATTTGAGGAAGTATATATATGCACTAATATAATAATATACTCGATCATAATTGCTTTAATTAATTAGTTATCTATCAAAAGAAAATCATAATTGCTCACCATATTCATTGACTTCACAGTAGAAATTTCAATTTTCAGAACTTCAAACATTTTTAGATGGAAGAAAAATAAAAAATGGGTCATGCCAGCGAACTTAAGCATAACTCAAAAGCAAGGCAATTTTTTTTTTAAGAAAAATGGGCCGCCCGTTAGCCCGGTTGGGTAGCCCGGCCCAAACCCGCTTAAGATCGGGCCTTTTCATTTCAGGGCTAAAAAGCCCGGCAAAAATTCGGGCCTCTAATTTAAGTGTCTAAGCCCTCCCATATTGCGGGTTCGGGCGGGCCGGCCCGGTCGGGCCGGCCCATTTTGACACCTCTAGATGGTAATGTGAGTTAGTCCGCCCCCTTTTTGCGTTGGGCTGCTCTTAACCCACAAAAAAAAATGTGAGGTGGACTAACCCGCTTTTAAAATGTAGAATGGAAGTTGTAGCCCGAAAATAATATTTAAATGATGATTTAATTAGTTTTATAATGGTTCCTTTTTATAAAACATTTTTATATAAAACTTAATTATAATTTCATTTTTTAAAAGTTATTTCACAATGCCAATGTAAAATTATTTATATGGAGGGTTTATAAATTATAACTCGAATGTGACTATGAAGGGAGAGTTTTCTAAAAAAAATAATAATCCTATATGAAATAGCAACTATTAGTATGCTAGTCACATGAAAATTGTTTCTATATTTTACAAATCACTACGAAGTATGAAGCATCAAAATATTTTTTTAATTTTAATTATTTTAATTTAAAAATTAGCCTACCCTGCAGCCCCACTTCTGGCCCGTAAAAATTAATGAGTTAAGTAGGGCAACCAAATCCTAGCACACACTATGATAAAATGCAGGTTGTGTGTGTCAGCCCGGTGAGCTCAACCCATATTGTCACCCCTATCTCTCCCTTGTTGAATAATAAAGTGTAGTCTTGTTGAAGGGAGGGAAAAAAAACTTTTTTTAATATAACTAATGGGCCTTACAATTAATGATGAAAAAAAAAAGACTGTCTTTCTTTTTAAAACAAGACTGCATCTTATTTCATAAAAATAGAAAAGAATAATGATTAAAAAATATGTCATGAATTTAATGGAAAGTTAGTATTGGTATCTATCAAGTCCTAATCAATAATATATTATTATGTGTTGTATTAGGAGGTAAAATAAGTCGAACTACGTAAGTTGTATCACATATTAATGCATATAATTTTATGGATATCTTATGCAGCAGCTTTAAAATCAATTACATTAATTACTTATTTTTAGCTTTATGTCTATTCTCAATTTTTTTTTAAAGAATGTATCCATTGTTATTTAAATCACAATACACGTTAAATTAAATGTAAAGTAAATACATCTTAATTTGTATTTTAACCACCCATACAATGCACAAGACAAAATCATTCTTATTTGTTGATATTTTTAAGATAAATAAAAATGGTTTATTATAAAAGCCATTATGTTATATAATCTAACCAAAAAATATTTAAAAATAAGGAGATTGTCATATAAAAATTATTATATTGATCAATGTATTTAAAATTTTAAACAAAAATCCAATGGAAGGAATTCAAACCACATGGATAGAACTAGTGTCCGACTCATGCGATGCATGGATATTATTATTTAAATAGATTATTTATACTGAATACTATAATATATTTAATTTAATTAATATATAAATATGTAATTTTTAGAAAATGATAATGATTAGTGATTTTTTTTTCCATATTAAAATTTATACCTGTTTATATAGAAATAATTAAAAAAATTAACACATAAAAAATTTATTTGAAACAACAAATTTCAAAAATAATTATAAATGTAAAATATACCATACCATATCATTTATATTTTTTGAAATATCCTTTTATACACTATATTTTTCGTCAAATTATAACGTTTAAAAATATAATCACATATAAAAATCCTAAGTCCTTGTCGAGACTTCACCCTAGATATAACAACATATGTATAATTGACCATGAAAGAAAATAGTTTTTGGTAAATAAACACCAACATGTGACAATGCCTAGCTTTGACTTTATTAATGGTCACAACAAAAGAAAGAAAAATGAAAATTGTCTTTGATAAAACTTTAATGGAGTGAGATGATCAAATAAAATTAAATTCATTCGAGGTATCCCCAATTATGTTCCGCATTTCTTATTTTTTTGGGAAAAATGAAAATCTAGTTTATATATAAATTTAAATATAAACAAATATAATATACTCCCTCCGTTTCTTTTTATAAGGCACATTATATTGAATCACAAAGACCAATAAAAGTAATTAAACCTAGTTAATTATTTTATTTGAGTTTTAAAAAATAGTTTAACTTTCTAGTTTTGCCCTTATTTAATATTATTTAACTAACCCCACTATCATTTGATAATTGGAAAGACATTAAAGTTAATAAGGGCAAATAAGGAAAATTATAATAAATGTTTTCTTCAAATTGTAAAGTGATTTATAAAAAAGGAACACAAAAAATTCTAAAAGGTGCCTTATAAAAAGAAAATGAAAGAGTGTGTATTTAGGTGATTTCAATTAATATTGTATTCATTTCAAAATATTTAGTGTTGTCTTGTCATTTGTGTTTACTTAAATTCCTATTATTTATATATATATTTTCGATTGCAATGTGTAATATATTTATGTATTTAATAGTTTAATTTTAAAATATATAAGACTTTTTCACTCGTATTTTTTTTCCTTTTATCCTTCTGTATTTCCTATGACATCTCTTTCTTTTTCCTACTTTCAACACCCAAAAGTTAACTATCAAAGTTTTAATATACTTTTAAAAAAGAATAATAATTTTTTCACTTTTTGTTTTACACTTCCTTTAACACCCTAATTTTCTTTTCATTTTTCTCTTTATTTCATATTACATTTTTCATATTCTTCATCTTTATTATTTTTTCTTTCTATGTTCTTCTCCTTAAACTTTCCATATTTATCTACCTGCTATCTATGTAGTATCTTATAGGTCAGACCAGATTTAGAACTCTTAAATTTACTACTTATAGGAATAAAAAAAAATTGACCCCCAATGAATAGTGACAAAAAATCTAGCTAATTGTAATAGTATCTCGTATCTGACAGGTCACGGGTTCGAACCCTCATTCGTCCCCTTGGGGTGAGGTAAAATGTAAGTACCTCTGTAAGTGCTCAAAGAGCCCGGAGGCATTCCCTGCCTTGGACTGGGGCACCATCTCCTCACCCTAAATTTTAAGTAAGCAAATATATATATATATATAATAGATCAAAATACAATATAATAATTTTATTCAAATAAAAGAAAATAAAATAATTATAAATTTTATAATTCTAATTTAAAATTTTGTCTATAAAAATTATAATCAAGATATCATAAAAGTAATTATGAATTTAAATTAAATTGGTATTTGAGATCTCTCATCTTAGTCACCTAAAACCTATATAAAGTGTATGGACAAAACCGATGTTGGAAGAGGTAGTCCTACCATTATATGGATGTTCATTGAAGGAACATGACTGCCTCATGTGAAGAGTACCTAGGGTCATAAAAAATCACTTTATTGAAGTCAGAATAAAAAAATCTAAAAAATATAAATAACGAATGTGAGAAAATGTGACATATGTATTGAGCGAAAAAAATTAATATAGAGTAAATAGAATAAATAAAGAGATAATAAGTGAAAACATTAATGAATAAAATAGAGAGGTAATTATTTTAATATAATAAAAATTGAAAATTAAAATGTGATAAAAAAAGATTAAAAAAATAGAAGAAATGGCTAGAGAATGATTGTCTCACGTGGAAGATAGTTGTATGGTTCGTAAAAAAAATCACTTTACTATATTGCTAATAAAAAAAATTAAAAAAACGTAAGTGAGAAAACATGACAAGTGTTATGGATGAGCAATTTTAATATAGAATAAATAGATAAATAGAATAGATAAGTGAAATAATAAATGAAAATATTAATGAATAAAATAAATACATAAATGAAATATTGAAATATCATGTTAAATTTAATGTAAATCAATACATTTATTGTATTGCTTAATGTAAGTTTTTATATAATGAAACAGATAAACATGAATAAATAATAAGAGAAATTATTTTAATATGATAATAAAAATAAAATTAAAGTATGAAAAAAGAGAAAGAAAAATGTAGGATCAAAACTGCTTCACGGGAAGGATAGTCATGGTTTATAAAATACTCCCTCCGTCCCTTATTATAAGACCCTTTCAATCGTTTCACACAGTTTAAGAAAAGTTAGTTAATGTATTGATCTTTTAAAAAAAATAATAACATTCCAAATATACCCCTATTTATAAGTCACTATATTTTAGAGACATTAATTGTGACATAGTGGAAAACTACAAAAGTCACTTTCCAATGGTGTAGTTGGGCATGTAGGTAAAACTTCATTAATTATTCACACTTATCAATATATGGGAAATAAAAGGAGTTGAATATTAATTAAGGGCAAGTATGAAAAAAATTATTGTTTTACCTAAAAATTCGCAAATGGTCTTATAAATAGGGACGGAGGGAGTATCACTTTTATAATGAAACAAAATAATATGAACGAATAATAAGACAAAATATTTTAATATAACAATAATAATAATAAATCAAATTGTGAAAACAAACAAAACAAAAAGAAAAAAAAACTTCACGTAAAGGATACTCATGGTTTATAAAATATCACTTTTATAATAAAATAAAATAATATGAGCGAATAATGAGAAAAAATATTTTAATATAATAATAATAAATCAAATTGTGAAAACAAACAAAATAAAAAGAAAAAAAGAAAACAAAAAATGGTGAATGAATGTGAGTTTTTATATAATGAAACAGATAAATAGGAATAAATAAAAGAGAAATTATTTTAATATGATTATAAAAATAAAATTAAAGTATGAAAAAAAAGAAAAAAGTGTAGGATCAAAACTACTTCACGGGAAGGATACTCATGGTTTATAAAACATCACTTTTATAATGAAACAAAATAATATGAACGAATAATGAGACAAAATATTTTAATATAACAATAATAATAAATCAAATTGTGAAAACAAACAAAACAAAAAGAAAAAAAAAGCTTCACGTGAAGGATATTCATGGTTTATAAAATATCACTTTTATAATGAAACAAAATAATATGAGCGAATAATGAGAGAAAATATTTTAATATAATAATAATAATAATAATAAATCAAATTGTGAAAATAAACAAAATAAAAAGAAAAAAATGGTGAATGAATGTGAGTTTTTATATAATGAAACAAATAAACAGGAATAAATAGTAAGAGAAATTATTTTAATATGATAATAAAAATAAAATTAAAGTATGAAAAAAAGAAAAAAATGTAGGATCAAAACTGCTTCATGGGAAGGATGCTCATGGTTTATAAAATATCACATTTATAATGAAACAAAGTAATATGAATGAATAATGAGACAAAATATTTTAATATAATAATAATAATAATAATAATAATAATAAATCAAATTGTGAAAACAAACAAAACAAAAAGAAAAAAAAAAAGCTTCACGTGAAGGATATTCATGGTTTATAAAATATCACTTTTATAATGAAACAAAATAATATGAGCGAATAATGAGAGAAAATATTTTAATATAATAATAATAATAATAATAATAATAATAAATCAAATTGTGAAAATAAACAAAATAAAAAGAAAAAAATGGTGAATGAATGTGAGTTTTTATATAATGAAACAAATAAACAGGAATAAATAGTAAGAGAAATTATTTTAATATGATAATAAAAATAAAATTAAAGTATGAAAAAAAGAAAAAAATGTAGGATCAAAACTGCTTCATGGGAAGGATGCTCATGGTTTATAAAATATCACATTTATAATGAAACAAAGTAATATGAATGAATAATGAGACAAAATATTTTAATATAATAATAATAATAATAATAATAATAATAATAATAAAAAATCAAATTGTGAAAACAAACAAAACAAAAAGAAAAAAAAGCTTTACGTGAAAAATACTCATAGTTTATAAAATATTACTTTTATAATGAAATAAAATAGAGGATGGTTTAAATTACACCAGTGTAAATTACACTAAGTATTACACTATTAATAACTATAAATCGAATATGTTTTTTTAGTAATCCAACCGTTGAATTATATTTGTTTATCATCATGATTATATGTGCTAAATTTCATAAAATTTTGACACTAATAACTTGATAATCAAATGATTGGATTTTTCATATATTTCAAATGTATATATAACGTTAATCTTGAGACATCTCAATGACATATCAACTAATTTTAGATTAATGTAAAATTTTATATGTATGATCTATATGATAGTAACTTTCAATCCAATGGTGGATTATTTAATACAATGATCGGTTAAAAAATTATTCAGCTGTGTAACACTTGGTGTAACTTACACCGGTGTAATTTGAATCCTCTAAATAAAATAATATAAGCAAGTAATGAAAGAAAATATTTTAATATAATAATAAATCAAATTGTGAAAACAAACAAAATAAAAAAAAAGAAAACAAAAAAAATTATGAATCAACATTACCGTATACAACTTCTCTAATGTAATAAAAAAAAAATAATGGTAGATGAATAGTACCCTCCACTACTTCTCCATTGTAATAGTATAAATAAGATAAAGAAAAAATCATACATTTATATAATGATAAGCGGAGTTAATAATTTTTTTATATTTTTTAAAATAAACTAAAAAAATCACATGCATTAATGTGTAGGCTATCTAGACGTAAGAATAAACGTGGAAGCTTAGTGCCCGTTTGTTTTAGATTTTGGAACAATCAGAATCAATTCTGCAGAATTGATTTTAAATCACTTCCGTCCAACGTATTTCGTAAAACGTGCATCATCCATCTCAACCATTCATTTCTAGAATCAATTCTACTCAACTGTAAACCAAACGGACACTTAGTTGATGTTGAGAATGACTCATGTTTAATAATAAGTACTCAAATTTAATATATAGTAGTAGATGAAATGAATGACTAGAAAAAAGTGCTACCTACTCTTTGTAGGACATTATAGAAAACATAAATGGGTGATATTTTTTATTGTAGTTATATATCATATTTATGACATCACAAAAACATGTTAATTTTTTAAGGGAAGCAAGACTTGGTGATGGGCATTTTGAATGCATGGGATGATTCAGGTAAAAAAAAGTATTCATAAGCCACGTAGCTTAATAAGTTAGATTAGTATTATCATATATGCGGTCATACAACCTAGTCATATTAGGCTAATCAAAATTCGAGCTAGTAAGTTGAATCAAAATTAATTCAGACTTAAAGGTTAACACCCCAATAAGCTTTTTTTTTTGGTAAAAAAGAAGCATTTTTTTTGTTTTCACAATAGGTATCCCCTATTATTAGGTGTAATCTTATTTGGGGTTTAGTCATAGGTATTTAAATTAACTTTTTTTTTTTGACAAAAAAAAATTCTATTTTTTTTTCAAAGCACCTACATTATGTAAGCCTACATTTATATGAGCCCAAATGGAATTATAGTTGAGCAGTTGAGCTTGAAAGGCCCACAACGACTCCATATAACAGCCCAAATCAATGTCTGATTCTTGATCCCGAACTCCCTCGACGACTTTGTCTTTGCTCGCGCCTCTTCCTCTGGTGAGTTCTCTCCTTTCTCCATTATAGATCCTCAAACCCTAGCACCCTACACCATGTCGTTATGTTCTTTTTCTTACCCCACTCACTGTGATAACCTAATAGAAAACAATTGTTCATTGTGTTGATCTCCCTGATTTACGAGCAAATTTCAGGTAAAAAATGGTTAACTGTACCCTGATTGAAATTTTAGTTGCATAACATTGACTGCTCGATCTCATTCATTAACTTATGTGCTTTCTCCTGGCTTGAAACATTTTATCAGATAAGAACACGGGTGATTATCATAATCAAATCTGGTGGTTTTTTTTTTTTTTTTTTTTTCTTTTTCTAGTTTCTGGGGAAATAATTTATGTGCCAGGGTCCCGTCTTATATTGACTTCACAGAAAGTTTAGTGAGCCAGAAGAAGCTATACCGAGAGCTGATACTTTTGGGTATGATGAACAAGTTTATCAGATGTAATAATGCTTGCTTTTGAGAATTCTTAGCTATATAACTTTCATTACTTAGTTTCGTTCTAATGGCCAGTGTAGTCATTGTAGAATCGTTTCTCTTCATTGAGAATGGAACCGTCAGAATGTATGATTTGTTTGGTGGGCTCCAGTTTGAAATCACGTCATAAATGGGGTTGAAAATTTAGGGGTCATCGCTGAATTTTTCACCCCCATATTCAACGGTGTGCCAAACTGAGTTTTGGGGGGGGGGGGGGGGGGGTATGGGTTTAAATGAGTGCCATTGGCTTCCATTTTCCTCTCCCATTTTTTTACTAAAGACAAAGCTCTGACAAATGAAATGTCTCCTCTTCTCTTCTCCTCTCTTCTCTTTCCCTTTGGTTTATTTTTCCCTCATTCTCTAAAATCAAAACATGTCAGATTGGTTATTATTTATTAAGATTGGTCAGCCTGTTTTGAACTGTATTCAAGTTTTAAATATTTGAATGTTTACAAACCGATGTTTGGTAACTTGCAGAAATCACAAGTTAAGGTCAAAGAAGCAAATGGCTGGTCCTAGAATTGCTCATCCCACCTTGAAGGGACCAAGTGTTGTGAAGGAGATAATAATTGGAATAGCACTCGGTTTAGCTGCTGGTAGTGTCTGGAAGATGCACCACTGGAATGAACAGAGAAAAGCCAGGACTTTTTATGATTTACTGGAAAAAGGTGAGATTAGTGTTGTTGCTGAGGAAGAGTAAAAATGCTATTGCTTTGTGCCTAGGCTTTCCATTTATAGGCACATTTCTTTGTCCTGCTATATTCAATTGGCTCTTTAAATGTAAATGAGCCGACGTACTCTAAGATTGGAAAGAATAAGTTTCTTGCACTGATTGTGGATTATATTGGCTTGTAGAAATTTCACGAAGCTAAGTTTTATTTTGTGCTTGAGTTATTTTTTTGTCGCTGCATTAGTGTAGATGTTTTTATTTTAAATTTTTTACTCTGTATATTTTGCCCTTTGGCACTTGTTTTTACAACTAAGTTGCAAGAAGTAACATCATAAATGAGATGTCTCTGGTTGTTAGAATAGTTGGATCATTAGTGTTAAGATTTTTATTATTTTAGGATGTGTTATTGGGCTGGGCTTGTATCAGTTGCACATTTTCGCTTGTTCTTGACATAGATTATAAGTATAAATGTGTTTATTAGGTCAATGTTTTATAGCACAACATGACAATTATTCAGTCTTATGAGCAATATATTAAGTTCTCCTTCCCTTTGAATCCCTGAATTTCAATGCTATACAACTTTACAAATGCAAAGTCCAGTACTAGGAGAGACAAAAAAACATATCGCCAAGCACCTGAAATCTGTAAATTGGCATCTGTTTGTCCTGGATATAAAATCCGTCCCATATGTGGTATCTGCCAATGCTTGAATATAAAAATTAACTTCCTATATACATTGGCTTCAAGCTTTCATTATTTGGAAAAAGATAAAAAAGGTAATTAGCTAATAGGGTTAGGAAACCGTTCTCTCTCTCTCTCTATATATATATACACACACAACACATCGATATTTTTATGATGTTCGTCCAGCCACTTTGGGGGCAATATTTCAATGTTCTGATTTTGGTGGCTAGGGATATTAGAGATATGATAAAGTAATTATTCATAAGTATTCACCAGACAACTTAGGCTTCTAGGAGAGCTGAACTTTGACATGGTTTTAGAGTTTCCTTGACTAAGTAACCAGAAGTTCATACTTGCTGTCTCCATTTTTCTAATAAATACCTGGATCTCAACTCAACCTAGAGTGGACCTGTGCATTTATAGTTATTAATAAACTTTTACTTTTACCAAATAGCATGAGTTTTTGAGAGAGTTGGTGTTAATGAGAATAATCTGGACATGACTCTATCTGCATTCCTGCACTCTTTTGAGAGGGATAAGAATATAAGATTGCTCTAATAATTCTTGGCTAATTTAGCCAAAGTTATTTAGCAGTCTTTGATGTGGCATCTGGAGATGAACGATCGCTGCCGCTATTGCATTTTGAAGTCATTCTCAAATTTTGATCCGTAGTTCTTTGAATGTGTGCAAAAGGAGCTAAATGGATTGTTCTGTCCCACTATCAATGAGTAAAGGATATCAGTTTGACAGTAATTCTTATAACTGGCTAGAATGTCACATAAATGACTTTCTGCAAAAGCGTTTTATATGACAGAGTGTCAATGCGAGATCTCTGGGGACTAATTGAATGTATGAAACATGGTTTTGAGATAAATTAAACACTCTAATTATTCTAAAGTTGAGTCTTTTTTAGTTGTGATATTTTTTTTCAATGATCACATGGCATACATAAATGTCTGAAACAAACGCTTGGGTTTATGTAACCCCCAATGAAAATGCTTGGGTAAATTGTGAACCAGGTGTTTTGAAATGTCTACGAGATTTCGGATACTTTTTTCAGTTTTAACGGTTATTTTACTTGGCCAAAAGTATTATCAATGGTTTAGCTAGTAAGATTTTTCATGTACCTGAGAAAGGAAATTCTGGGTGGTTATTGGTGAGTATCGGGTGCTAAGCTTCCACCCCTAGTGAAATAGTTAATTCATCATTGCCAAATGGCACCAAACTTGAGGCACGAAATAGTGAAAAAAAAAAGAAAAAAGAAAAAACCTTGAGGCACGAAATCATAGTTAGAGTATCTCTAATTATTTTTACTTTTTTTTTAATTTAAGCAATTCTTTTTCCAATCCAGAAATTCTAAATATTTTATTTTTGTTTGAGAGTATAAAAGGAAGGAAAAGAGTGGGGAAGGAGAGTAGAGAGCTTTATAACTTAATTATATTTATAAATATAAAATAAGGAAGAGTTTCCTATTAACCTTTCTTTTCCTTCTCTTTTTGTTTATTTTCTAACTTCTAAACATACCTGAATTCACAAATAATGATCCACCGATTGCCATAAACATTGGACCTTTTGCTTAATTAGTGCTTTGTTTTAATACTAGTATATCCAATTTATGGGCAGCAGAGTGTTTAACGGGGAGTTGCTTAAATTAATACATATTTTGTTTTTCATTTTTTTTAAATAAATGAAAAATAAAACAAATCAAGAACCAATCATGATAAAAGGGTAAGGATGGATTCATAGAGTTTCATATAAATCCAATTTTGCGGTAAGGATGGATTCATAGATAAATGCAATTTTGTGCATTTTATCATTTTCCTGGTTAACTGGAGAAAGACATTCTTTCTCTAATGAATAGGTATAGGTTCAGGTTTAATTAACTTATTTAGAAAAAAATTTAGAAGAAGAAAATAAAATAAATGTAAAATGAGATTAACTTCTTTTTTAAGTTAAAACTGTGGGACATGGTGAAATATCCAATTCCAAACAACTCGGGTTAGATTGGTAAGTGCTTGGCCGCTTGGGTAATGTTAATCACTACTCATTGGAACTACTACTGACACAAATCATGTCGTCTCTAAAATTTGGAATTCATTTTAGAGAAAAATGTGAAAGTTTGCAGATTAGCAGATATATAATATATTATAGATTATTTAAATCTTAATTGATAATTTTTTAATTGATGCCAATGGTTATAATTTTTTTCCCTAAAAGAATTGAAACCAAAAACCTTCTCCAACAATCTTCTCTTTTTTTTTGGGTCAAATTAACAATCTTCTCTAACTATGCTTTTTTTGGATTTGGATCCCCTGCTGTAATTGTTTAGAGGGATTCTTGTGTATTTTTCTCAGTGGTCGTTGTTCACTCATATACCAAACACCAGTATTTATTTATTTCACTGAAGAAATCAATCACTGATCAACTCCTGCAGCATGCTTAGCATATGTGTGAATTATCAGTGATGGTTGTTATTTAAGTAGAACGTGTCCCAAAATTACACAGCCCAGTCCAAATCTTTTACCCAATTAGTTTGTGTTTACATTTAGAACGACAAACACGTAACGTAACTTTCGACCCAAAAAAAAACACGTAACGTAACTGATAGAGAGCGGGTTTTCTAATTATTTTGTTTGTATTATTTTACGGCAAATATCAGAACATCTGGTTGGCTAAAATATGAGCGTGTTGATGGACGGCTGATATTTTCGTGTCCAAACAAACAATTTTTCTTAAAAGCTAGAGCACCGAAATATCAAGATTTTTATGACTATTCCAGAATTTCTTTTAAGAGGTGAACAAATTCAAGTTAAGTACATACAAAGAGCTAGAAAAATATCGTTTCTTTTCCAACAAAAAAACAAAATCACTTGTACCCTTAAAAAATAAAAATAAAAAATCTCAATATGGGTTCGACGTGGAAGATTTTAATAGGTTGTCAATAGATAAGAAAATTGCGTTCAGAAATAATCACAAGCCTTGGTTACATATCTTGGCAAATCCTATTAAACCTCACATTTACTACAACACTCAGCAGTTACTCAAAGAAAGAAAAAGAATGGCAACAATAGCTGGTGTGAGCCTTTCAAGCCCTAGGGTACTTGCTAAGGGACCAGACTCACCGCAAAAGGCCCAGGCCGTGAGATTCCCACCACTATTCAGGCTCAGCCCAAGGTGGCCCGGTATGGTCGGGTCGAACCGTTTGGTCAGGGTCCGACCCGTGAGGGCAGCACCGGATAGCATATCGGAGAAGGTGGAGGAGAGCATAAAGAATGCGGAGGAGGCTTGCTCGGAAAACGCCACCACCGGGGAGTGCGCGGCGGCGTGGGACGAGGTGGAGGAGCTGAGCGCGGCGGCGAGCCACGCAAGGGACAAGAAGAAGGAGTCCGACCCGCTTGAGAATTACTGCAAGGAGAACCCGGAGACTGATGAGTGCCGCACTTATGATAACTGATACAAATAATAATACCCACTTTTCTTTCTTTCCAATGTCTCCTTTAGCTTTCTGTTACATGAGTTTGAATAGACACCATGTATTAATTAAATTTTATTTAAGCTTCATGCAATAATTCATACCCGCCATTATTATAACTTCCATCATTTCATCGTAACTTCTCTTCGAATTCAAAGCTCTTGTTTTTATCTATATCCTTCTATTTATAACCTATATTCTTACAATTTGCACCGGATACAAACGATTGCTTTTGAATTCAGTAATTGTTCATTTAATTTAAATAATAATCGATATTATCACACTATAAAAGAAAAGGAAAATTAATACGCAGGTCCTAAAATTCCACTTTTGTATTTCTAAAAAATGTAATTAATCATTTTTAAACGACGTATGGTTAATAACCGATGTAATTGAAGGAATCTGGTTAAATTGATAAATTAAAATATGTTGATTAGATTTAAAAAAAAGGTTAATTCTTTGTGCCCTGACCCTTACCTATTGGAGATATGCTAAGATTTAGGGTGAGAGAATGATGCCCCAATTCAAGACAGGGAATGCCTCTAAGCTCAAAGAGCACTTATAAAGGTTACTTACATTTTATCCTCTAAGGGGATGAGTAAGGGTTCGAACATTTGACCTGTCAAATACGAGACTCATCTTGCTCTACTCGACAAACCCTTAAGTTAAAGCCCCTTGCCTATACTTGGGAACTTATATAATCAGAATTTATAGTAAACTTTTCCTGCTTTATTTCGTGTGATAATCAATGTCATTGTGTTACCGCGCCTCTTACTTCTAAGACAGAATCAAGAGGTGGGTTAATTAACAAATACCATGTAATAACTTTTTTTTCGATCATCATATTCTATTATTTTTATAAAAATCAATTGAACTTACATGTTTTTAATTTATTTGAACTAATGATGATTAATACATGTTTGTCAGTTTCACCATGAGCACAAACTGAAGAATAGAAGTGTGAGATTCATGATATGGGATATACTAAATAAGCATCACAAAAAAAAAATAGAGAGAATATTATAATATATATAGTCATTTATATCTATATATCTACATAAAAATATAAACGTATTATATTTTTTATTAGCTAAGTAAGCATGTACTCATCCGGAATTCTGGATAGCACCTAAAGACACACCTGATTATTGTATTGCCTCCTTAATTTGTGGCTGTGGCTGTGGGCCGTTGTCCCAACAAGTTAATCGATTTGAATTTTTCCTTAAAAAAACATATAAGAAATATATCAAGTTATTCTAGAAATAACTCTTGATAAAGTTATTCCGCTTAATAATTTTTTGAGTGTTGATTTTCATTAACTTAACCGTTAGATCAAAAGTTCTCATTAAGTAGAACAAGTCTACAAAGTTTCATAAAATTTAAAAATCATTTGATACTTCAACAAATAACTTCAATTCAATGTATAATATATAGTTTTTAAAATATAAGTAAAAATACTAACTATAAAATTATATATTTATAAATGTCTAAAATACCTAAAATTTGTTATGCATAATCATCATGTTGGTACTGCTTTAATTTTTTTTTTTGGTTACAATACTGCTTTAATTTAATGCTTAGATTTGCAAAACTCATATTCTACAAAAAGTTATTAAACAAAGTAATCTACCAAAAATTATTATTGGAGTAACTTGATCCCCACCTATATATATTAAGGAGACATATCAAATAAGGAAGTTTTTTCTATATAATAGTGGGAGGGGTGAAATTTGGCCATCAGATCTTATCTCACACCACTTTTAAAAGTGATCATGTGATCATTAAATAATTTTTAATTATAATCATTCATGCATGATTATATAACATGATTTACCACTCTCACTATCACATAAGAAATGTTTTCTCACTGCATATGTCTCCTACATTTTAATACATAAATGCATTGATTTAATTATTAATTTTTTTTATCACATTGAAAGATACTCTCCCTTTTTCTTTTTTACGTGTCACTTTAAGATTTATGCATAGGAATTAAAATGCTCAAAGGCTTTGAAGACAATGAAAATGCTGCCAAACTTCGTATTGATAGCACGAAAGCACGAGAAAACATGTTTCCATTCATTCAGACGGTTTTTAAACACCTTTGAATCCTATATTTTCTATTGTTTGTGTGTTTGTCTTTCAAGATTTCAGGTGATCATTCAAAAGCATTGAGTTTTTCAAACAATAAGCTTCATTGGTATTTGTATAGGTGATTGAGTAGAGGGAATTCAAAATATGACCAATGTGTTATGGCCATTTTGATGTTTTTAATTTTGCTCGGTTATGAGCTAGTTTAGACAGTGGTTTGTAAACCTTAAATTTCATGGAGCTTTATTTTTTTTATTGCAAACTTGATTGTTATTTGTAGGGTACTTTTAAGGGAATATATAGAGTATAATCTTTTTAGTAATTCCTACAAATAAAGTGGCATACCAATAGAAAGTAAATGAACATGAAACACCCAAGGACAAACATCATATCAATATTATAAAGTATGTTTTTTAAATATTCATGTTACAACGAACACATATTAATTCGTCCGAATATACGGATACCTCACTAGTTTTTTTTATCAAAATTTGAAAGATATTTTCTTTATTCCTTTTTATGTGTCACTTTAAGATCTATGCATGGGAATTGAAAAATAGAATTAACGTTATTGCTTCTATTAAAATTGTTATATAGTTGTATGTTATTCTTTATATTTCTTATTAATTAATTTCTATCTTAAATAAATATAATAATTGTGAATAAAGTGAATAGATTAAAAAAAATATTTAACGTTGTCTTGTATAATTGATTATTTATAATCTCATGAATTGAACTAATTATGCTTATTTGTTAGAACGGAGATTTGATTGAAGAAATTGTTTTCTTTGAGAGGAAAAAACCCGGAACTCATAATTTTCGATTAGCTTTGATACAAATCTAAATATATTAAGATTTGATATATATGTATTTTTTTGTGTTAATTTGATAGATATGTATTGATAGCGTAAAACATAGGTTAAAATGACCCGAATAAATTCTTTTAAACTATTTGCCCATAAAAAATACTTTTAAAACTAATAATTAATGAAATGCTAGAGGCATACAACAGAATAAAAAAAATAAAGGGGGTTGGGAAGTTGAAACCCTAGGCCACCCCATCGATTCAAAATTTCAAATTGTGGAGTGTTACTCTGTCAAATACGAATGAGAAATGGAAAAAAGGCGTGATGGAGAGGAACTCCACTTATTTCACATTGGAGAATTAATTAAGTTTATCTTTATTTCAGCATCTAATTGGTCTCACTAGTATACATCAACAAGTTTTTATCGATCACCTCTAATTTATAACCCAACATTTCACTTTTTTACTATTCACAAATCCTAAATAGGCCCACCATTTCACATTATTCATTCTTTATATTTTTTAATTTAGAAGAATTTTAATTAATAAATAATAAAAAATAGGGAATAAACTTTCTCACACTTAAAAAAACGCCACAAAGTTTGTATAATAGTATTTTTTTGCACTTAGTGGGGGTTTAAAACCACCAATAAGTGCAGAAAAATATTAAATAAAATTTATGGTGGTCATAAACCGCCAATAAATATAAGATAAAAAACAAAAAATTATTGACGCGTTTATTGGCAGTTTTAGACCGCCAGAAACACAAAAAAAATAAAATAAAATAAAGTATCAGTGCTTAACTGAGCATCAATGCTTTAGAAACACCTGATTCAAGATCCACTCTAGTGGCTTTTTCTTAACAAGCACCGATTCTTGAATAGCAAATGCACATTAAGAACCCTGTTAAAGTTGCCCTAATACCTATTTCTGCACCGGTACTTCTAGAGCACTTTTTGCTTTATTGCACCTTTTTTTAAGATAGGATAGATGAGCTAGATTGTGGTTGACATACTATAAAGTGAGATATATTGTGTGATATATTTAAAAAACTTTTTAGAGCGACCGAGTTAAATGAAAAAAATAGCTAAAAAATTGCTTTAAACTATAACAAAATGATATGATATCAAGTGAAAGTATGAAAAGGATATAATTTATTAAGTAGAGCAACTCATATATATTGAAGAACAATATAAAATCCAGTGAAAAATGCCTTAAGAGCAATTCAACGGGGAGTGCTTATGTTGCTTTTCTTGGTTAAGTAATTCTAAAATTTGGGGTGTACCATTGGAGTGAGTTGATCAACAAGCAGGAGCATCTTGTATAAGCAATTGACTTTAAGAAATGTGCAGTTAAAATTGTGTGTGATCCATTTAGTGAAATTTATAGAGTTGCACCATTGAAGATGAGAGTTGCTTAAATTATAAAAAAAGATAAAGAGATGATGTGTAATAATGGGGCCCACATAAGGATGATAAAAAGTAAAAAAGAGAGAAGCACCATTACAGATACTCTAAGAGCGCATAATAAACATAATCTATTCATAAAATAAATAAATACGTAAACAAAACATCAATTTTTCTCTTTCCCTTCTTTCCATTTGACAAACAAAAGTATATATTTATATATTAAAAAAACTTATATAGACCCTTGAGTGGGAATATCTTAACAATTAACAACCATTTTAATTATAGAATAAGATCTTGTTGTTATTTCGACCCATTCCGGCTAACATTTATTTATAATTTTAATTATTGTATATGGTTAGTGTAAAAAAAAACAATATTATCAATGAATAATGTATTATAAATTTTTTTAATGAATATGACATGTTATGTGTAATTAAATTCAATAAACAATGTAGAAGTAAATCATTAAATATCAATGTAATTTTTTTTATACTCACAATCATATTTATTAAATCTGTTTTATTACTGTTTGAATATTACCTTCACTGTAATCCACTTAAAAATATACCTTGTCTCACCAAAAAAAAAAAACTTAAAATATACCTTGGCTAGAATCAAAAGACACCATGTCTCTCGAATTTATTTAATCATTATTATTATTGTATGGCTAATAGACAGAAGACAATTAGATGTGTCTCTTGGATTAGCTCAGAAGAAAGAAAAAAACCTTACAGTGACTACCATTGCGCCCATCTTTTCCATATCAACAATTAGGCAATGAATTGGGTCTGTCTTGGTAGGCATGGGTTGGCCTTATCTGAATTTGTACATCCTACCTTTTTCGGGCCCAATTATTAGCTCAATTCATTTCAGCATATCAATGATTTCTTTGTCCAAAAAAAAAAACAATGATTTTTTGGAAAAAAAAAAACAATGATTTTAACATTTAATCGCGTTAAGAAAATGCATAATATTTTAAGTTCATTCACAAAAAACGACGGAATGAAAATACTATTTATTTTGACTTTGTTATACTTTTTGTTTTATAAAATTTTAATAGATACCAATTCTCTATGGATAAGATCCTTTTAAATTGAATTTATCTTCATAGTGAGTAAGGAAGATTATATTTACCATTAATTTAATTTAAAATATATTATAACGTACAAAAATCTTAAGGTAAATAATCCGTTACTTTCTCAATTTATATTATATAATTTGAGACCTTACTACTCATTTCATTCTCGTTCTCAATTACTTTTAACATACTCTATATTTTTCATTTTATGATGAACTCAACATATAACTTATGAGAATAAGTTTCTCTCTTTCAATTGTCAATGTTAACATTATCTCTTTTTATCTGAATTTTTAAATACTAATAAATATTATTCTTAATTTTAAATTTTATTTAGTATAAATCTTTGTTGTTATTATTATGATTTTAATTTATATAATTATTATTTATTATCAAATAATAGTGTAAATTTAATTTCAATAGTAATTATTATAATTTTAAATAATTATCTAAAACTATACTAATTATTCTTTTAGTTTTAAAGATATTACTTTATTATACATTTATTTAAGTTATATAAAAATATATTCTCAGCCGAGTATTATTAGTTATTAGTTAATAAGTATTCCTAAGACAATTATAGTGGTCCAAACCAACATTTGTCCACCGATAGACCAAGAATCAATGGGGTATAAATGAAAGAGAATAAAGGTTATAACATTTATAAAATAATCCGGTAAATATATTTATAAAATAATCCAATAAAAATAGATTTTTTAAGATTGTTGACCGATAAAAAATATTTCTTTAATGAATGATATTTATTTGATACTTTTAAATTATTTTTTAATTAAAATAGACAGAAATTTATTATACTTTCCTTCTTAAAAAAATTTATTAAATTAATTCTTTTAACTATTTAATACTTCTCATAAAAATTACTATCTTCGTTCCTATTTAACTGTCCACTTGAATAAAAAACACACATATTAAGGAATGCAATTATTACTCTTGTTGTCATGCACATAAATTTTAAACTTTCAGTTTTACCCTTTATCTCTCTTAATACAATTGGGTCTCATTATTTTTTAATAGTGGGTCATTTATTAACATAAGGGTACCATAGAGAAAGATGTAATTATTATTGCATTGAGTTTATAAATGGACAGTTAAATAGGGACGAAGGTAGTATATTTTAACACAATACGCCTTCGAATATTAGTTCACAATTTATTAATAATTTAATATATTTTTAAATTTTATATAAAAATTTAAATAATAAAATAATATGAGATCATAATTATGAAAGTATATTCCTGCTTAATAATATAAATTATAAATTATAAATTGAAATTGAAATTTATATTTTATAATATGAAATATATTTTAGTTGTGTGTTTATGTTTCAGTAAGAGTAATTTGTCCTAAAGTTACAAAGAGCAACTCAATGAATAGTTATCGAACTCGTTTGTAGCACGTTGGTCCTGCATGTGTTCATGCATTCGATTCTAGCGGAAGGTATTTTTGAATTCATGTATTATTCCAACTTTCAATCCAATAGAAGCAGAACATGAGAACGGGTCGGTTTAGATGATTTTCATTAGTTCGAGACCAAGTTGATGATGTCATGGCCGGCTTATAAGCAAATATGATTTGGTACATTGATTGGACCGGCCATGGGTCCAGTTTCCGATCCAACCAGTTGAACTGACCGGGTCAGTCCCGTATAATAACACCAGTTTGAAGTGCTCATTTATTTCTTTAAGTTTTTCATTATTTTATCTTGTATTGCTTATACATTTGTTGAGTGTTAAGGACTTAATGTAAATTTCTATTATGATAGTTTCCTAGGATTCACATTATGGAAACTACACAAGATCTTGAATTTCATGGTTCTCACATACCCATACAACAATGAGAGTGACAAAGACACTTAATTACCTGGATCCATAATTGCTCTTGTTTGAATTCTCTGTGAAAATTGATGATCAATTTTCTCTCCCATTTTCCTTCACTTTTCACTAACTTAAATTAATGTAGAAACACAATAAGGGGGTTGAATTGTGTTTATAACAACTTTTCATTTTCAGATGAAACTTTAAAAAAACGTCTTAAAGATTTCACACAAGTTTTAAAAGTTATCTAAAGTATTGCTCTATTATCTGAAGCTTTAAATAGGAGTTTTTCTTAAAGAAAATACTTTAAAAAAGTCAAGCTTCTCAATCACTATTTAACCCCTGAAGCTTTAATGTTAGCGTAAAAACTGAATTCACAGAGCTAAGGGTAACGAGAGCGTTATTCTGAACCACAACAATATTGTAGAACATGTTTCCTTGTCTCTGCTTCACGTTTGAAAACTTCCCAGAAAATTGTCTTTTGTTTTCCTTTCTTGAGCAAAGTCTTCTAATCTGTGGCAGAGAAGTTTTGACTTATTAGAGTTTGAAATAAATATTTACCAATGAAGATAAAATAAAATTTTAAAAATAAGTAATTTTTTAGTAATTTAATTAACAATTTAATAAATTATATGCGCAATATTTGAGAAAATATATTAAGAATATTTTGGTTGATAGTTTTATAAAAAATATTAATTTAATTCATGTTCATGAAAAATATTCATTATTGTGTAAGATAAATATTTAATTATGAAATGTTATATATTATTATGTGTTCACTTGCGATTTAAAGATTCATACATTTTTATTTACTATTTTAATGTTTTAATCTCCTTATAATGTAAATATTTATTTTGACAATTATTATATTAATAAACACTATATCACTCGCTTAGTTAAGAAATAAATAAAATTATATGTAAAATATTTGAAAAAAATCATTTAAGATGATTTTATCTGATAATTGTAAAAATCACTTTTAGGTTAATTAATTAAAAATAAATAAAATTGTATGTAAAAAGATTTGAAAAAAAATTGTTTAAGATATTTTACCTAATAATTTGTTAAAAAATATATTTGTTTAATAAGCTATCATGTAAAATATTTATCATTATGTAATGTAAATTTTTATTTATGATAAATTAGATATTAATATATATATATATATTCATTTATGATTTAAAGATTTAAACTTTTTTGTTTAAAGTATTCTATAAATTAATAAAAATACATTAAAAAATAATATTAAATGCAAGGATTACGTAACAATTTTATTATAATATCTACAAATGCCTTGATATCTTTATATTATACCTTTAATAGTTTAAATTTCATTATTTATGGAATATACTATTTAGTGTATCAATACACCATATTTTTGTTAGTCCACCGTAAATAAAGCCAAAAAAAAGGTTTATAAAAAATGTTTCAAATATTGTATTTTTTTAAATTGTATAACAAATTTGCTTAAATCACTCATGAGCATGGCAGCAAAATTTTAAAGAAATGAAAGTGTTGCCTTGTTTTAAAATTAAAGAATGCCACAAGTTATATATGTACACATTTGTTTACCAATATACATGGAGTGGTGTGCTAGCAACAAAGAACAAATAAAAAAATTGACCGGTCCATTTCTGCCAACTAGAAAGTGAAAATATCTTTGTTGTGATACCAACATATTAATGCAAACCACTTTCTATGGCTGGTAGTGGTGGCTCCCATGGGGAGTTTTTTCATATGTATATATAATCAAAATCAAAATCAAAACTCAAAACGACACCTCATGTAAGCAAGATTTTCCCTGTACGATATCTTTAGTTTTAATCACTTTATAAATCGTGCGGAACCTTCGAGGGAGTTGCCGGAAAAGCGTACACATCTAGATCTAGAAACAGCAAACGAATATTGGAATCAACTCAAAAGATGCTCCGGTCTGAAAGGAATAAAACAAGGAATCAGGAATATTCGACAACTCTCATTTTTTTATGATATACAATGAGAACATTTATATTTGAACACAAGGTAAAGAGGTCATTAGGTTGACACTACTATTTATATCTAAATCTCCCACCATTAGGTTGACACTTCTATTTATCGACAACTCTCATTAAGGGCATTAAAAATGTAATGATAAGAAATAATAATCTAAAGACTATAACTTTAAAAATAATTTCTATTTTCATGAAAAAAAAGAAATATTCAAATTTATTATAAGAATAAAAAAACAAAATAAAAACATATTTCTTTTATGGTAATTAATAGTGTTACATTTTTTTCAAAATTTATATCAAGCATAAAAATATTGTTTTTTCGAATAATATTTTTGGTCGAATTTTTTGAATAATTTTGTAAATCTTAAAATAGTCACAAATTCAAAAATTGGACTATTCCGTTGAGCTATACTTTTAGGGGAAAAAACTTAATTTTGTAAAAGAAAACCACAAGATGTCATTTTTTATTCGTACATGGTTTTGAGGAAAAGTTAGTTGATGACTTGATGTGAGTTTTGGAGTTGTTTTATTAGCTCCAAAAATAAAAACAGTTTAAGGATATTGGTGGTTAAAGAAATCATTCAACCAGATGTCGGTTGTGAAACATATTTTTTAATCACTCTAATTATTAAACAATGAGCTGCTATTAAAAAATTTCCTAATTGGACTTGTATCATATATATTGATCACTAATATGTTTGAATATCTGTTTTGAATCTTTGATCAGATCAAACAGGTTATAATTAGTTGAGAGAGTTTATTAAACAATATTTTGTTTGAAAGAATACATGAAATTACCTTAAATTTTATTTCTTCTTATACTTTAACTTTTATGTTGAAATTAGTCCCTAAATTTCAGATTTCGTATGTTAATCCATGGTTAACTCATTAATAATATATAAATTTTGATCCCTCATCCTTATTAATATATTTTTATCGTTAAAATCGCATTATTTAATTTTTAAATTTATTGAACTACAAAAAAAAATGTGAGATTTTCTTAAATTTTTATTTGTATTTTCAATTCAATTTGGGGTAATGATGAGAGACTTGGATAATTTACATTAGATTATAAGTTGAAACCTCATTTTCTTCATTTATATATGAAAAAGTGTTATAAGACTTGGACTACACTCACTCTAAATTTCAACATGGTATTAAGACAATAATGATAAAGACAATGAAATGAAACAATGCGAAATATGTGTGGCAAAATTTTAGCAATTTACCCACCCGATTTCAACGAAACCACTCGTACTATGTATTTGATATAGAATAATGTTCATTAGTTAAAAAACTTGTGCATATCATTTTGTAGAACGAGGTTTCATGTGAAATAGCATAACTTGCATTAGAATCTATATGGTTTTACTTAGGTGTCGTTTGGAATAGTTGTCAGTTTTCGATTTTTTGTTTCGAAATCCAAATTTAAAAACAAAACGTGTTTGGATAAAATGGGGTTAAAATGGTTTTACATAAGTTTCAAAACCAATTCCCCTTACTTTTCAAAACCAAAAAAAAAGGTTTTATGTTTTGTATTTTCTGTTTCATTCTTTTCTCTTTCTCTGCGACCTAATTAAACTCCCTCAAAGATTGGAGTTTTCATCCTCTCTCCTCTATTTCTCTCCTGTTTCTCTCTCCCCTCTTTCCTCTGTTTCTCTACTATTTCTCTCTCCTTTCTCTCTCTTTTTTCTCTCCTCTCTCCTCCATTTCTCTCGTGTTTATCTCTCCTCTCTCCTCTCTCTACTTCTCTTATGTTTCTCTCTCCCCACTCTCTCCTCTCTCCTCTGTTTCTCTCTCCTCTCTCTTATCTCTCCTATGTTCCTCTCTCCTATGTAGATAAACGGTAGTGAAACAAAAGAGAGAGAGGAGAGAGAAACAAGAGAGACAGAGGAGAGAGAAACAGGAGAGAAACAGACAGAGAATAGAGAAACAGAGGAGAGAGAAATTGATGAGTTTTTTACATCCAAATTAGGATAGGATGAGTGTAAATTGATGAGTTTTATACATTCAAATTGTTGGCCATTAGGATAGGATGAGTGTAAATTACAAAATACAAATTAAACAATTTTGAAATGCACATGATAGTTGATGATGCATTTCGAGATCGATTGCATGGTACGTATTAATATTTCTCATTTGTAATGTCTACTTAATATGTACTAAAAAAATATGGATTACGGAATTATTATTATTGCTGCTATTGTTGTTATTCATTTTAATTTTTTTTATTATTAGTGCTCATGTAATAATTTTTTCACATAATTTATGGAAAAATTATTCCTGTAATGCATAGAACTGAAAATCGATATTAAAAAAATGAAACTAGAAACCATAAAACTGAAACTTAAAACTGGTTTTTAGTTTTAAAATTTTTGAAACTGAAAACTAATTTTAATTTTTAAAATTTTTAAAACTGGAAACTGAAAACCATGCACCCCAAATGAGCCCTTAGTTAGCCCCTTAGCTAAATGAGTTTGAGCTAGTTAACCCCCTTTTCACTTTTTAATTTATTTATATATAATGAAAATGGGAAATGAAAGACCATTAAAACCCCTAAGAGAACCTATCACTTCTCTCATCCCTCTGTTATCATCTCACTCTTGATCGTCGCACCCCTCTCCATGCCCCCACCTTAGCGCTACTAGCAAAATCGTGACAAACCAATAGTTCGCACCACTAAACATCCTTTTTGCTTTGAGTTCTTTCACTATTGACTCTGTTTATGCAACTTTGTGGCCCTTTAGTTCAGTTTCAAGCTATTATTGTTGTTTCTGTGGTTGCTTTTCAAATAAATTAGAAAGCTCCAAATCCCCACACTTGGATGTGGTTTTGGTTTAAACCACGTGTATCCTCCACGGGAGGCAGTCCTATTTGAGCAAGGAACATCCACTTCATTGTGAGACTAACTCTTTCAACGGAATTTTTTTTCATTCACAAAACTTGAACTCAAAACTTTGTTTAAGGAGAATCAAGCATGTACCACTTGAACCAACCTCGTTAATCACTTGGATGTAGTTTTGTTAGGTTGTTTAACAATTAATTTAGGTCTTTAAACTTTGGTTAATTTGTTAGGTCTTCTTATGTGGTTTTGCTAAACATTGATTTTGCTTTTTTTTTCTTTTAATTCCTAATGCTAAACGATATTATTTCATTGGGTTTCTTTATCTCTTATTGAAGTAATATTAGATTCATTTTGATGAACTAAAATAACATAGACATATTTTATTATATCGTTTCAAATAAGTAAATTAAAAAAAAAAAAAACTTAGGGTGTAGAAGTCTAAAGGACCTTAAGTCATTTGAATAAAGTTGTAACTCTCAAATAAAATTCTATAACAGAAGGCACACGTCTACTCCCACATTACAAGACTCAGAAGCAACCGCTTAGCCTCCCCTGTTACAAGGCCTCAAATATTTTAGATATATTTTATATATTAAAATTAATGGTAAAATATGTTTGTAGTTTATGTAAAATTAAATAAATTTTATTTTGGTTCTTATAACTTAAAATTGGTGTATTGAGTATCTCTCTTTTAAATTATCCCAAATTAATTCTTATCAAATGTGTTATTAGTCTTTAGTATTTCTTATCATGTATATTTTTATTTCCTAGTGAGAGGGACAATAAAGATTAATTTGAGGTGATTTTGAGAAAGAGAAACTCAATACATTGGTTTTAAATTATGAGAATCAAATCCAAATATGCTTAAATTTATATAGATTAAAAACATATTTTACCCAAAATATAATAAAATATTTATGTCAAATTATTAGTTAATAGATAATAATTAAAAATATTTTTTTTCTTATAAAAAATAAATTTAATATAAAATTCTTTTCTTAAAAATAGATATTTTTTTTAAAAAAATACATGTCATTTTTGTCTTTATCTCTTAGAATTAGGCCCCCCATCTTATAATTTACTTTAGGCATACATATATGCTGGGCCGACCCCGGCAAGACTCAAGTCCCATGTTAATGCACATTACTTCTTTTCAATTCCAATTGAAGATGTTTTTAAAAATTAAATTACATTCATAAGAATTTTCTATTAATCCAAACATGAACATACACCTTCATTAAGAATAAACGGATTCCTAAGAATGAGATTCTAAGAATGGACGAATAAACTTGATCTTATAGAATTAATTTTATAAAATTAATTTTTCATCTCTTTGTTACTTTACATCGAGATGATGCAAATCCACATTCAAAACGTTTATTCAAACAGGCTAGTTGTTTGAGATTGGATAGGCTATATTTGTTTGAGATTGGATGTGCATTTGAGATTAAAGCATATCCAAACACACTATATAAATCAATTTTAATTCAAAACATGACTCATGATTCGATTAGTGTTTAGTTTACAGTTGAGTAGAATTAATTCTAAAAATGAAAGTTAAAATGAATGATGCACGTTTTACGAAGTACATTAGACGAAAATGATTTAAAATCAATTAGAATTGATTCTGGACGGTTTTAATCCAAATGGGCACTCAAACATGTCACTTCGGATTCCAAATCCCGTTCACAAATTCTTTCAAACCACATTTACATAATTGATCATGATTCTGGTGCACCTAATGCCCATCCAAGCTTCTTGCTATCAATGATTTGGTACCTTTTTCAGTTTAAAAGGTTGCAAACAAAAATTACAAGGCGAAGAAGGCTTGTTCCTTCTCGCATAATAAACGCCTCTCGTAAGGCAAACCTCGACTGATAAAACAAAAATAAAATAAAAATACAAAACAAACAGGCAATTGGAAATAAAAGATCTCTTTTACCACCAACAAAAGCTGTTCAAATCATCACCGTATCAATGCATAGATGTAATCTTAAACGGAACAAACAAAATTCCCAATCGGCAATTGCAACCAATATAAATCGAGGACGCATATACATTACACAAAAATCTATAGGTATGAGTGAAAGACAAAGCCACTATCACATAACAGATACATTCAACAACCAAACATATAATTGAATACACAACACAAAACAAAGCAATGCCATTGACACAGAACATTCATCCTCACGTCCTCAGACATTCACATCCACAACAATGTCATTGACACAAAACATTCATCCTCACACACTTAAATGGACACTTTCACAACTTACACCAATGCTAAGTTTATTTACTGACAACAGGAAACATAACACAAACATAGAACATAACCCAGCAGAGCAAACGAAGACTACGATGCTACGATGGTGGAGATCACTGCAGGAACATGGCATCCCCTGAAAGGATAGGGTGAATTGGATGAGGAATGTGCCAGGGTTTCAGGAGAGGGTCTGGGATCTGAGGGATATCAACAGAGAGGCCGCTGACCTCTTCAGCAATCTCGAGAATGGAGTTGAGAAACCGCAATCGATCTGCGAGTTCCATGGTTTGAGCCTTCAATACATCGTTAGCAGCTTCCATCTCGATAAACGCTTCCTCCTTCACCTTTATGCTCTGAGCTAGACGCTCGTTCGCGCCTTGCAATTTGCTGACTTCATCGGTCAGGTCTTCCAGAAGCTTCTGCTTCCTCATCCGCGAACGCCTCGCCGATTCGCGGTTCGACAGCATCCTCTTCCTCTTCCTCTCGTCCATGTGTGGATCTCCACCTTCAGATCCCGAACTCGAGGGACGTTGATTCGAAGCCATTTTTCCTCCTCTTTTCAAGAGATGTGGAGCGTCGAAATTGAATCGGTGATTTTTTCAAGGTTATGGGAAAAAGGATTTTCTAGATCTAGTTGTTAGAAAACTTCAGAAAAAAAGAGGGCAAAGAGGTTAGAGAAATCAAGGAATAGAGAGGAAGTTCATGAGAAGACGTAGAACCAGTAGAGGAAGACGACGGAGAAGGAGTGCAGGAGACGAATCCGACGCATGGGGTTGGCTAGGGTCATAGGAATTCCGTAAACATTGAGGATTTCTGCAAAAGCCCTATCAAACTCAAAAAAACCCTAGATCGGAAGAGGCTTTTATGAAACAGAGAAGGGAAATCAGGGATTGAAGGGAAAAGTTATGAAGAAAGGGAGAGATTTGGGGGTTGCGAATGGGGAGAATGATGTTGAAACAGAAGGTTAGGTGGAAAGGTTTATCCGAAGAAGGTTAATAAGGTTGTGAAGGTTAGCTTTTATAGAAAAAAAAGAGGAATGGAAAACGTGCAGCGGTGCACAGACTAGGAATAATTAATTGAAAATTGACGCTTAAAAGCCAAAAATCAATTCTTGAGGGCTGTAATTGATTTGATTCCGCGTCAATGCGTCACAGCTGGCGGCAGAGTGATGAGAGCCAGCTTTTTCCTTACAATTGTGTTTGATAAGCACTGTACCTACCCAGAGGAAATCTGAAATTATTAATTAAAATTACTACCTCTTGCGATAAAATAACGTGTTATTTTTCTTTATCTTAAATAAATATAATAAGTTTAAATATATTTTTGGTCCTTATATTTTTGTAAATGAGTGATTTTGGTCCCTTTAATTTTAGTTACTCAATTTTAGTCCATGTATTTTTGTAAATGAGTGATTTTGGTCTCCCCTAATTTTAATTGCTCAATTTTTGTCCCTCTTTTTTAAAAATTAAACAAATCTAATTTATCGTTAGTCTCCCATTAAATATGTAATTAGCAGAATTTGCTGACATGGATTAAATTTTGTGACGTATAAACTATCATATTTTTTTTGCTAAGCAAAATTGAATTAATGGGAATACAAGAGGTACTTCAACCTATTACAAAATAAAAAAAAAAAAACAAGAGACCGAAAAAAAAAAGTCCCTGTCACAAATGCTAAATTGTTACCCTGTGACACATAACATGACAATATCACATACCCAATACACATGATTCTCCCAGTAGGCTTTTACAACCGAAATCCAGTTCTTAGGGGTGGAAATTTCACTAAGGTATAATTATTGGAAATTCCTCTCATAAATATAAGATTCGAATGGATCTTAGTAACAAAGGAGATTTTGATTTGGAATCCTGTTAAAATTCGAAATTGATATCTGAAGGGTATCTCGAATGCTTTACAGTATTTAATGCCTTGATTAATTAGAATCCTTGAATGATTTGCTTAATGATTGCAAATAAAACTCAACAATAAAAGACATAAAGATTTCGAATTTTATTAATATAAAGATAAAAACTTGTACAAGAGAATTAAATTCGAAACTAAATTTCATTTATATAGCAAGTTACAAAGTAAAATTCGAAATGCAATAGAATGCTTACAAGTTACAAAAAAAAATCGAACTACATAGAAATTACAATGATAATGAATTACAAGAAGGAAAGTAATTCGAAACAGAAGTCTTCATCTCTTGAAAATCTGGAAATTCTGGAGTAATCAAGTTTCTGTTTCTTCGAAACTCTTAATCTTTGAAAAAGAAGAAGACTCTATGGAGGACAAAGCTTCTGAGCGAACATTCTTTCTCACTAACCGTCTAATACATAATACCTCTTTTCTATTTCGATAGGGGAATTGGTTAAATAAAAGACAAACAGATAAATATTCCCTATAATTCGAATAGAGGGTAAAGGCTAGGTGGATATCTTCCAGGAAAATTCGAAAAAGACACAAACATCACCACCTAACAATTTACACACAATAGGTCATCCTCCACCTCTTGATTCTCCTCTTTCTCCCTAGTTTTCCCAAGATTTGGGCATTAACCTATGATGAGGAGGGAGATGGAAGTGCCACAAAAGACATAGGCACTCCCTTAGAAGAGGAGAAATATAAGGCATTATTAGGTAAAAGAATCAATTAAATGCCTACTTTTGGTTACAACTTTCAACCCAAAGACCAAATAACACTTAAAAACATTTCTAACATTGGTCATTACGTCGACCTAAAATCGAATGTAATCACTCGAAACTTAGGTCGAACGTAATAACCAATATCAGAAAACTCTCTAGATTTCGGGATAGAAATAGAAATGAAGGAGGGAGAATCCGAGTATATAAAACTCGAAAAATTGAAGACGAAAGGATGTATTTTCTTATAAGAGAAATGAGGTAAGTTAGAAGAAAATTTACTTCTGAGATAAGTAAAAATGAAAAGGAAAAGTAACTATTTATAAGGAAAGTTCATAAGCATTGACATAAATGCTTAAACATAAAAATCAGTGAAAAACTAACTAAAATTATCAGTAAGTTTCATCTGATGAATTAGTTTCTGATAAAAATGTGAAGCAAGAAAGCCAATCATAAGTTGACACGTGGCATTTGAACGAAACGTGCAAAACATGATATATGTTTCATGAAGTAAAATTTCGAATTTACCGTGTCAACCGAGTATAAGAACTCTCAGACTTAGAAATAATTTCTAAAGTTTAGAGTTAATGTGTCAACCCTAAATTCGAACTTGATGCTAGTAAAATCCTCAAGAAATTCGAATATGACTTAGTCAGTGTTAGTTGGAAAGATTTCGAATATTATAGGAATAAAATCATTGAAGAATTCGAATCTCATATGACTATAATAACTCAAAATTTTGAATCCATGCTTAACCATATTGTCTGAAGATTTCGAATTCAGGCTTAACCGTATTGTCTGAAGCTTTCGAAGTCGGACTTAGCCAAATATTCTGAAGATTTGAAGCCAACACTTTGCAAGATCCACTGAAGATTTTGAATCAAGGGAGGGATAGAATCCATGAAGATTTCGAATGAAGACTTGGACAAATTGCATGAAGATTTTGAGTCATAATTCAAATAAGAGAAGGCACGTGGAAGATATCTAATGAAGAAAGGACACCTGTGTGGTCATAGATTCGACAGTTAGGATTATGTCTTACGTGTCTGTTGTAAATTAGTTGACTGTTAGGGTCAAAAGTCTATAAAATAGGGCAAAGTCATATGTCCTAAGGACGAATCTTTCTCTATTCTACATACTTAAGACTTACTAAAAAAAAACATATTGTCTACCATTATTGTGACTACTTGCTCATCCGAGAACACTTGAAAAGTATGTCAGTTTGAGAATTCGTCAAATTTTTTACATTGTTCTTCAACTTTTCAATAACATTTTTTTAAAATTTTCATTTTACTTTCTTGCACTTTCTTTTACTCTTCAATTTACATTGTTTTTTTCCTTTTACTTTTTTTCTACTTATTTCTCAATTGCATCACTTTATTTTAAGAATCCACCATGAGGACTTGATTCTAGTCCCAGATTGTTCATAGGAATCTTTAACTTTGATTTTACTAAAAATCGCCACAAACACTAGTACAACAAATGAACCCAATAATACACCCGCAACACCGCACTTATGTCAATAGAAATAGGATTCTAATTAATCCCACTAAACCATCACAATAACAGTTCTAAGAAATACAAGTTGCAGGATAGGAAGTGTGTCTTGTTCGTAACCATCTCTATGAATTTAACCAAATCCGACATATAAAAAACAGTCAATAATTTGGAATTAAATATAAGCTCATTTCTAGCCAACCAGAGTGTCCAAACAATTGATAACCAAATTGAGATCCAAAGTTCCTTATTTTTACCTGAGCAATAGGATAAACATGCAAATTGCTCCAGATTTGCTTGGCTATTATTATGAATAGCCGTAGACAAACCAAGCCACTGAAAACACTCCATCCAAAGGGGAAACGCAGTTTTACAGTAAAAAAAATATGAGATGCAGATACAATTGAATTATTACAGCGTACACATTCCGCTTGTGACAATTGCAAAACTCCCCTTCTCACCAAGTTTTGTTTAGAAGGTAATTTGTCCAGCAACATTTGCCAAGCAAAAGCTGAAACTTTAGTTGGGACCACCTTTGTCCAAATCTAATGGAAACAATCAAGATATTTAAAGATTATGGCATTCCGAATTACAGTATAAGCTGATTTTACTGTATATGTACCTTCTAAATTACCCTCCCATTTCCAAGAATCTTCAACATATTCTTTTTGGTTAAAAAAATACAGATCATCCTCTATCAAGTGAATTAACTGTTGCTCCCAATCAAAAAGTTCTCTTCTCCACCTCCATTGCCAAATGATCTCTCCCCCGCCAAGCAACCATATCAGCTATGGAAATGTTTTTATTTTCAGCTACTTGGTACAATCTAGTATATTTGTTTGCCAAACAGTCAGACCCCACCCATTTATCTGTAAACTATCGCATGACAAAGATTATTATTTAATTTTATTTCTTAATTTTTTAAATGAAAAATCAGAAAATAAAAGCAGATTCTGCATAATTTAATACAATGAGAAAATAAAATCTCACTACTACACTCCAATTTCCTGAAAAACAATAAAGTAAATACAAGTCCCAAAACTAACACAATTGCAGGTCATCTCCAAACCATCAACCAAGCGAACTGAAATCTCATTCGAGCATGAAATGAAATTTAAAATGAAATCAAAAGCGAACTGAAATATGCAAGTTCTGATTTTCCATTTAAAAAAAAATTAAGAGATAAAATTAAATAATAATCTCTTTCATGTGATAGTTCACACATCACAAAATTAAATCCATGTCAACAAACTCTACTAAATATTTAATGGAAGACTAACGGTAGGATTAGATTTGTTCAATTTTTTTAAAAAAAGGGACCAAAATTGAGCAATTATAATTAGGGTGACCAAAATCACCCATTTACAAAAGTATAGGGACCAAGATTGAGCAATTAAAACTAGGGGATCAAAATCACTCATTTACAAAAGTATAGGGACCAAAAATGTATTTAAGCCTATATAATATTATTATTTAAATTGTATTAATTAACCAAAGAGTTGTGGTTTAGTTGAAAACGTAGGCTGAGATTGTCGGAATAGATTCCGGGTTCGATCCCCACTAAATACACTTTTAGGGAGCGGTGAGGAGCCTTAACTGTAACTAAGCCTCGAATAGAATTACCCTTAATAATAGGGGATACCTATGATGAAAACAAAAAACAATTAAAGAAAAACAATTAATGTATTAATTTTTTTTAAAAAAAAATCTATAAGATTACAAGGGAAATTGCTCTATTAATGTTTATTAAGGTGGTATTTTTAGATAATTACTAACTTTTCCTTACTACTTTGTGTATTTTTTTAAATGAACCCCTTTTTATTTATTTTTTTGTTTTTTTTATCCAATAATTATCACTCACCATTATTTATTATTTTAATCAAGTTCTTATATATTATTTTACAATTTACAATTAATTTTATCAAATATTTTTAATAAAATTAAATAACAACTTATCATCGTAGAGTGTGTTTGGTAAGATTAGCTAAAAAATCAGCTGAACACTGAAAAAGGTAGCTGAAATCTAAAAAACTAACTAATTTGATTGAAGATGTTTGGTAAAACTAGCTGAAAATGGTAAAATGACATACAAGGACATCGTTAATTATTAAATAATAATGAGGGAGGATGGCCCAGGGATAAACTTGTAATAAATTTTCTGCTAATAACTAAAAAATAAGAGCTTTTTAAAAAAGCTACTCCGAGTAGCTTTTCAAGAAAAGCTATTAGCTACTCATAAAGACTACCTTACCAAACACAGGTGAAACCATTTCAGCTATTAATTCTAGCTTTTAGCTAGCTGAAATGACTTACCAAACACACTTTTAGTAATCAAAGAAAGCTGAAAAGCTAATTGAAAACTGAAAAGTTAGATGAAAGATGGAAAATTAAATGATTTGATTGAAAGTGTTACTAGCTAAAATTGGTAAAATGACATACAAAAATATCATTAATTATTAAATAACGATGAGTAGTGGTGATTGAGAGATAAACTTGTAATAAATTTTCAGCTAGTAGCTGAAAATGAGAGTTTTTTAAAAAAAGTTAACTCAAGTAGCCTTTTTAGAAAAAACTAGTAGCTACATAAAAAACTACATTACCAAACACTAATGAAATGGTTTCAGCTACTAATTTTAATTTCTATCTAACTAAGATCCCTTACCAAACACATTTTTCATCTAACTTTAACTTGCATCTAATTTTTTAATTTGTTTTGCTAAATACACTCTACAACATCCTTAACTTTTCTTCCTTTTAATTTTTTTATTTTGATAACCCCATCCTAAAATTCAGGATAAGAGTATTAGAAATGAAAATGTTTCATTTAAATAAAAAGATTTTTAATATTTTTTTTGTTTTTAATACTTATCATCGAGCTGATATTATTAAAATCATTAAGTTTCTTTATTGTTTTCCTTCCGTGGGAGATATGCAAAAGACAACCTTATTAAAAAATCTACATGTTTATGCATTGTTTTAAATTTAAATTCGGTGAATGAGGAGGAAGCCACTAGGGTGATTAAAATAATGGATTCCATCTAAAATAAACGGTAAAATCATGAAGTAAAAACAAAAGATTAAAATCTATAATTATTTTTTTATTTTTTTAATTCATTTAAAATTAAATTCAAAACAATCTATATAAATATATTATTTCAAGAAATTAATTAGAAGTAAAATAGACAAAATAATGTAAAATATATACAAAAATGAAGTTTAGCAAAAGCTAATAACTTAGTTTATAACATAAAAATGGTTTAATTACATTTTGACGTCTTTAGTTTTTTTAGTATGTGAAATCCCTCTATTCTCAAAATTAAGTAAATGTAATCTCTTTATCACATAGTTTTAAAAATCGGACCGGACCGGCCAATTCGACCGGTCCGATCGAGAACCGGCCTGGTAACCGGTTCGTTCAACAAAAAAAAATCGGTGGATTTCAAAACCGGTTGAACCGGTCAAAAATTGGTGTCTGAAAACCGGCTGAACCGGTCTTTTAAAAAAATTCAAAACTTTTTATTTTTTAAATTTTAAAAATTTATCTTTAATTTAAAATATTTTTAAGATAAATAAAGACATATATTTGAGAATTACACATAGATATCTATTATTTCATCAATTATTATTAATATTTTTGTCTTATAAACCTTATAATCAGGATATTTGTATGAATTTACAACTTTATATATCTTAATTTCTTACAATTTCGTGTTATTTTATTAATTAAAATATTATATAATGTCAAAAATATATATTTAATCAATACCGGTTTGACACAGTGAACATTAACAGATATTCAATGCCTTTACCGGTTCAATTACCGGTCCGATTTTTAAAACATTGTTTATCAACAATATTTTACTTAAAATTGTTGAGTCCTCACATTCTACTTAATATCTTTCATCAATTAATTGATCAAATCATTTTAAATTTTCCTAAGCTCCGGATTCACCAATCAACTCTCTATATTATAATTTCGATACATCAACTTGGAGAGTGCGGCATTCATTCACCTTACTATCTCTCTCAATGATTTTTTATATTCTCTCACTTTCTCTCATTTGATGGTTAATTTCACTCACACTTATGAGAGTCAGATTCTTACTCTTAATCATTAATACTAATTTTCTCACTCGTTCTATTTTTTATGGGCCTCACTCATTCTATTTGAATTTTGAATTTTATTAAAAGTCAAAATCTTATCATATTATTTTTTATTTCAATCTTTTTTAAATATATAAATATTTATACTTATCTTTATGAGTTTAATTTTTTTATTATATCTTATTATCAAATAATAGTATAAATTATATCTTAATGGTAAAATATAATATACTATTAAAATTTAAAAATCATCTAAAATTATTTTATTTTATTTTATTAATTAAAAAAATATTATAAATTTAATTTTAGTTAAATAAAAAAATGTACATTTATCCGCGTATTACGCGGGTTAATATACTAGTCCAAATATTAAAATTCATCCAAGAATAACAAATCACAAGTTTTTGCTCCTTTTGAATCTTAACTCCACAACTTACAAAAACTTTTAAATTTATTGAATTTCTATTAAATTTTTTACTTTTGAAACTTTAAAGTTATTTCATATCTCAAATGTATTATAAACTCTCAAATACTTAATAATAAAATAAAAAATTGAGAGTTTTAGATATAAGATAATTAATGAATGAATAATATTTATTTAATTTTAAAAATATAGAGACTTGATTTGTTTAAAAAAAGTTATGGGACAGAAAATTACATTTTTATGCATATTAAACATTTTTGTGTATCACTAACCGTAACTTATAAAAATAAATAAATCAATAACAATAATATAATAAATAAAATATATTTTTTAAATAAAATATAATACAGTTAAGTAAGTTTAATAAATAGACTTTATATATCAAGTATTTGACGACAAGAGGAATGTTATGGACACACTCCCTTACACACTCCCTTATATTAAGCCACGTCACACCAACTCCTCAAACCCATTACTCGGTTACCTATTCTCTTGGTTCAAGTTACAATCACCCCCAAATTACAAGTACCCCTTCCATTCCCTTCCCTTTTCCCACCCATAGCCTACCAGTTTTATCACTTAGAGCTAAGGAAATTATTATCAAAACTAATAAATGAGTAAGCATTTGAGAAAGGATTAGCCATGGTTTAAAGGAGAATCCCATAGTTACTCATTATACACATCTAACTCCAACACCTATACTAATATGCAAGAAAATTGTGATGAATTTCTTAACCAGTGGGCGGTTGTAACAACACTTCCATTTCCATAGCTTATACAAATGCTCTACAAGAAGAGATACTGGAAGGACAAATTATAAGCATCCACAAAATTGTGGAGATGTCCTAGTCCACTACATGAAATTGAAAAAAAAACATTTAAACCAATAAACAAATAGAGAAGCTCCTTTTCTAATTATTACTCAAATTCACTTCACTGAGAGCATTAGGTTGAGAAGGAGAAAGGGATCGACACACAAGGATATAATCCGAAATTGATTACGAACAAAAACATGACAAACCAATTCAGCCACCATCAATGGTGAAGAGAAATGCCCTCCGTGCTTATGGATTGTCGTTGGCGAGGAAAATGGCTGAGAACTAAGGTGCATGAGCGAAGTACCTCCTTGTTTAGGGATTTTTTTTGTAACATGACAAAGAAAGAACAAAAACAAAAGAAAGAAAGACATGATAGATTACAATATGAGGAACTTTCTCCCCTGAGCAATTTAAAGAAACATTCAGAAGCATCAATTCTTGTAGCGGTCATGAAAAATAGCACGACTTGATGAGTCACAGAATTTACTCGAATGATAACAAAATAAAATAATAAAAAACATTAAGAGGTCGTTCGAGGTTGTTGCGAGTTTTTAAATTTTTGGTTTTTAAAGATTTTGAATAAAGTTTTTCTGACTCAAAATAAAAAATTAAAAACCATTTTTTGTGGTTTTCAAAAGTTTTGAAAACCACAAAAATAAGCTATCAATTATTGGTTTTGAATTGTAAAAATTTAATTTAAAATTTTTAAAAATAAAAAATTAAAAACTCGCAACCACCCCGAATGACCCCTAAATCATTGAAGTTAAATTAGTTTTCGGAGGCGTAAGAAATAATTACCTTAAAAAATGGCATTTTAGAATGAGGATATTTTGGAAAATATAAAAATATAAGATGTGATTAAAAATGGTTCGTGTAAAAAACAATTCCCCAATTTTTAAGTTTTTTTTTGGGCCAGATCAATATCCGGATCCCATTCTTTAGTCAGTCCAGCTCACTAAGTAAATGGGCTCAACTGACAGGCGGGCCCATTTTTACAGCAGCAAGCGAGGAGCAACCAGACCCAGGACCCCAGGTGAGAGAAAACGGTTTGACAAAAAAAAAAAAAAAAAGGTGCGAGAAAACGCTTCCTGGCCATCGTCTTTCACCAAATCTCAGAGTCTCGTTTGATTTCACAGATCGGAGGAAGAGTCACTTGGCTTAGCATAGCAGAGGAAAGAGAGAAGAGAAGGCAAAAATGGGAGCAGATGAAGTACCACTGGACGACAAGGCAAAGAGGATGAGAGATCTGTTATCCAGTTTCTACTCTCCAGACCCTTCTATGTCCTCCAACTCTGGCAACGCCTCTTCCAAATACGCCTCTCTCGACGACATTAACTCCACCTCCTTCGATCCCAATCAGTACATGAATATCCTGGTAATCTTCTGCTCCTCCATAAATCTACCATAATTCTATGGTTTTGTTCATGTTGAAACCGTTTATCGCCATCGTCTTGGAAGACGAGTTTGAATTCCGAACCGAAAGTTCACTTGATTTTATTAAGTGAGTTGTTACTTAATTATCAAGGTACATAAGTCCAATTTGGAAGGGCTACTCCAGCGGCATGTTGAAATGGCAGCTGAAATAAAGAATCTCGACACTGACTTGCAAATGCTTGTCTATGAGAATTACAACAAGTTCATCAGCGCTACAGATACCATAAAGAGGTTTGCAGATAACAATTTCTACCTTGTTCTACTTAGAGAGTGTTGTATAAAAGAATTATAATGTTTGCTTGTCAAACAGGATGAAGAGTAACATTTCAGGGATGGAGGCGAATATGGAACAGCTTCTTGAGAAGGTAACCGTGGCATTTGTTTATTCAATCCATTTTGATTTGTTTTGTTTTTTTATCTCGTTCCATGAACTTTATTGAAAAGATGCGAAACAAAAAGAGGAAGATAAGGGAATTTGACAGGAACCCACATTTTCCCCCAATGCAGATTGTGTCAGTGCAGTCAAGGAGTGACAATGTTAATACTTCTCTATTTGACAAAAGAGAGCATATTGAGAAACTGCATCGGACTTGCAATCTTCTCCGTAAAGTTCAGGTATTAAAGGCAATAGTGCCTACTTTTTCTGGCTTCGCATCATTGTTCACTGCATCTTTATGTTTCCACATATCACTCAGTGATACAATGAAAGAACTTCTTTATTTTTTCTGCTGAATGGAGCTAACAATGAATGAACTTCTTGTCTGAGTTTTTTTTTAAAAAAAATTCATCTATATGTTTATCGTGCCTGATGGTTTTAACTTTTAACCATGAATGTTTTTGCAATTTGATTTACACACTTTTCACCCTTGTTGAAGAGTAGTTCATATATGATCTACCTGATAGACTTGGCAAGTGCATCAAATCAGAGGCCTATAAAGACGCGGTCAGGTTTTACACAGGAGCAATGCCAATTTTTAAGGTTTTGTTTGGCCTATATGTTTCTAATTCAATTCCTTGATTACTTTTGCACACAACATATTAATCTTGGTTTTATCCCCTCTTTATCAGGCATATGGAGATTCATCATTCCAGGATTGTAAGCAGGCATCTGAAGAAGCAATGGCTATCGTAGTAAAAAACTTGCAGGTACAGTTCTTTCACCTGTCACTGCCAGAACCTCTGGACACGGGCCAATCAGCCATATTGCAAGCCGTGGGGGGCATGGATTTCTTCATCTACTCCTTGTTATTGTTACATTATTTTGGTCATGTCAAATCAACTACTACGGATTATTTAATTGTTAAGTTGTTATGCTGCTGTATCCTTCCTCTGCTGTAGAATAGCCTTATCAGCTTATAACACGGTAGGAGGTGCTTGGTGGATAGCTATATGCTATCTCATTTGGTTACTGAATTCATAATAAAATTGGATAGGATTAGCTTATCCTATCTAGCCTTTCTAACACAGTCTTCCAAACACAGGTCTAACTTATAAGTTAATAGATTGCAGTTAAACTATCCAGTGTTATGCTGAATAAATAGCTGATGCTTGACTGTACTTCAAAGAAGCTTGTTGTCATGATTTGACATTTTTCTCTCTAACCAGGGGAAGCTATTTTCAGATTCTGAATCAATACAAGTGAGAGCTGAGGCTGCAGTGCTCCTTAAGCAGTTGGATTTTCCGGTTCGTACTTTCTTTCTTTCTTTCTTTTTTTCAATAGAAGAATGGCATTTTGTATTACTTATTGAGATATAATGGGATTTTATCATATAGTAATTATTTTCTGAATGTTCACTATTAAAAAACTGTCCTTATTATGCGATTTTCTTTTGCATTGTAGTGAGTTTTGGGTATCCGCCATGTACACTTTTCCTCCCTTTTTATAAAGAGAGATAGCATTATACTACTTTGGTCTTTTATATAAGAAACAAATGACTAAATCTAAATCGTTAGGACCAAGGAAAAGTATTTATTGTTAAAAATTTAAATTTTATTCTAGAAATACCCATAATTAATAATGAATACATCAACTTGGTGAATGCCTTGTTAACATAAAACTCATAATAAATTAAGGGTATAAAAGGAATTTAGCAATTAATACATTTTAAAATGAGTCTGTTTTTTATAATTAGGACAAAAAATACACACCCTTTTGTTTGTTATAAAAAGGATCAGAGGTAGTATTTATTTATTCAGATTGTTTGATGGTGGGTTTTCTATTTATTGCCAGGTGAACAATTTGAAGGCAAAGTTACTGGAGAAGTTAGAACAATCTATCACAGGCATTCAGCTGAACCCTGAAGAAATAAACAATGCTTCAGGGGACCATTCTCCTTCAGCATCTGCTCATGAGGTAACTAGTGGCACTGTAGTATCATTTTGTTTGATGCACTACTCCCTCACCCCTTTAAATCTGGTATTACTATCCTATCTTTGGTTACTTAAGATTATGATGACCAAACAACTTTAAAATTATGTGTGTATCTTAGAGCACTATTTCAAGCAAGATATAGATGATTCTGTAACAATGTCAGATACCTATCCAAGGATTTTTTTTTTTTTTTTTTTGTGTAGAAAATAGATTATTGCACTATTTGAGAAGATGAATTTACATATTTAGCTTTAAAACTGTTGGGGTTAATGAGATGGAAAAAGATATCAATGACTTAATAACAGGAAAATAAAAAAAGATAGTATTCGACTGATGGCTGCTTCAATATCCATGATCAATTAAGTCAAATAATCTGCAGAGAGAATTGATGAATGGAACATTTTTTTTGTTGCAATTCAATTCAATTTTTTTTTGGCTTTGTTCTACTATATTTAGCCTAACTTACTTTTTGAGACTGATGAATTAGCATCTTTTTCTGTTCCCATTTCTTAACATAGGCAGCCATTCATGAATTTGTGGAGGCAGTTCGTGCTTTTCGAGTAATATTTCCTGATTCAGAAGAGCAGTTGATTAAACTTGCTCAGGACTTGGTTACTGAGTTAGTATCTTTGTCTACCATAGGAAGCTTTTTTTTATCTTCTGTACATAAAAGTTGTATAATATGCACACTTCTTTTAATGTTTGGTAGGAACTTTGTAATTACCGAGGAATATGTAAAGACACGGATTTGCCCAGCAGATCTACTTGGTGTTCTTCGTAAGTAGTATGACTTTGCTAGCACTTCAGTGTTTTTTTTACCAATTTCTGGACACACTTGATTTCTAAAGCCTGATGCCTTTTACTTTTAGTCCGACATTCTCCTTGAGTATATGAGCTAATGATTTTTTACTCCTATGTCAGTTGTATTATATTTAATTTTTTATATAAATAATGATGACATTTTTTTATCCAATTTCATTTTTATATATGATAGAGGATTTATTAATAAGGATGGTAGTTTGTTTTTTTCAAAAGCAATCCAGTTCTGTTTCTTTTAGGCATGAATGTGTGAAAAGGTCTATACTTTTCATGAATGTATCCAGTTCTGTTTCTTATAGACATGAATGTGAAAAGGTCTATACTTTTTGTGAATGTACCCACCCTCTTTTTCTCCTCTAAGTGCTCAATGCATCCATTTGGTTTTGTTTTGTCTTTCTGGACATCTTTTATTTCAATGCAGCGTTTATCTAATCATATCTCTGGGATGTTTTGTTAGTGCCATAAGGAGAACTTCATCATTATCTCCATTTATCTGTAGCTATATATGCATCTTATACATTTTGTGCTGTACATGATAAATTTAAAGAGTTTTCTTCTGTAATTTAATTTTTATTGCATTGAAATCATTATTTAATCACTAATATAAATGTATACTTGCTTTTATACAGAGTAAACTAGCAAATCAGTCCCTGACTTTGTGGGGACCATGCAGTTTCGTCCCTGACTTTGCTAAAATAGCACTTTAGTCCGTACTTGTCAAAAACACATGCACTTTAGTCCCTAAAGTGCATATTTTGTAATAAAAGGGAATGACTAAAGTGCATGTTTTTTAGTGAAATAAGGACTAAAGTGCATGTGTTTTTAACATAGTACGAATTAAAGTGCTATTTTAGTAAAGTCAGAGACGAAACTGCATGGTCCCCGTAGAGTCAGGGACCGATTTGATAGTTTACTCCTTTTATACATCTTGGCAAAAATTTATCAAACCACCAATTTTCAATGGCAGGGTGAAATTTTATCATCTGAAATTGTGATGGCAAAGAGTAAAGCTAAATTTAATTTGCCTTGTTCAATAAAATGGAAAGACTTTTTACCTTCTTTTATTGATTGTTCCTTTTACATTTATCCATGAGCATATGTTTGTGTGTCCAGGCCCTTTTTTCCCTTGATCTTATAACTCTTCTATGTATATTATTTAAATTGTTGAATCAATTTTCTTTGTGACCTGACTGTGATCTCTTTAAATGAGTAATTACAGGAGTTATCTGGAATGATGTACTCCTGATAGATGAAGTCTTACAGGAAGCAGATCTCTCTAACCATTCGCTTGAGGTTGTCCATTAATGTTATTGACACAAATTTGATTCTGACCTAAGTTGTAGTCCTCCTCCTCCTCCTCCTCTTTCTCTCTATCCTCTCTCCATATTATAGTCATTATGAAGTATGAACTTCATGTTTACAAAATGGATTTTCATCAATTAACCCTAAATTTTTTCAGGCTACAAAGGTTGTTGTCACGTTGTATGTTAGAAGTGTATTTTCTCATCTTCTGCAAGATATCTCTGGTTAGTTCTGACTCATATTCAGAAAGCTTCTGATATTAAGTTTCAGCTTGTAGTTTGGAATATTTACCCTGCCGCACTATAAAAGTTGAAAAAAATTAAAAACCTAGTTTGTTGGTTTGCACCAAGGTCACTACTACCTGTCTTTGAAAATGGTCAAAAGCACAAAATGCTATAGATTATGCTATTGCTGATTCTCGCATGTCAAGATGGCTTGATGTCTAATATATATTGACATGATTTGAGCTAGTGAAAAATTTAATAGAAAATTGTCTTCATACCTGTGTTCTGAGTTAGCTTCTGTTTGCTAGATGCCCTCTTACAAGTCCTGAAAAAGGATGGAGCAGAGCAGTACTCTCTCGAAGTTGTTTTTGATGCTAGTACGAAAGCAGTCCTCCAAGGAGCCATGAATGTCTTGCTGGTAAGCATGTTTGTATACTTAGATTCATCTGTATAAGGTTATATGTAATTATGTAAGCATGTAATTCCATTGCTAAGATTTTCTGTTATTTCTGTTTTATGTCATTTTATTTACATTTAATCTCTCTCCTTCAGGACTTTCGCAAAATTTTAGATGATGACACTGGGATCCTAGTTAGACTAAGAGAGACATTCATTGATTGGGTTCAAGAAGGATTTCAAGACTTTTTTAGGCAACTTGAAGATCAGTTCCTTCTGTTTTCAGGAAGAAATAGTTCTGCTGCAGAGGGAGCTCAAGGTGACAAAACTTCTGCTGGCCTCGTCCTAGTGCTGGCACAATTGTCTGCCTTTATTGAACAAACTGTCATTCCAAAAATCACTGAGGCAAGGATCCACTTGATAGACATAGATTTTATTCCCAACAACGGATCAGTTTATGTGGTTAGTTTTCGTTCCACACCCCAAGGGTATACCTTACACATTTCCTTGTAATCTTTAGGAAATAGCTGCTTCCTTTTCTGGTGGTAGCGTTAGAGGACATGAATTTGGACCTGCCTTTGTTCCTGGAGTAATCTGTCGAAAATTTCGATCAGCTGGTGAAAAGTTCCTGCAGCTGGTATGTTTTCAAGTTCATGTTTTATTTTCAATGGAATTGAAATTTATATGACACACTGTCTATATCTAGTACTTGTTTGTTTTCTATAGGAACCAAAACTCAGACTCAACAGAAATGAAATATATGGGTAGATCTTATTATAAATTATGGGTAGTGGCAAGGATAGCATGGAGAACAATCCCAGCTGGATGTTCCCTAGAGCAGTGCTCATTGCAGAGAGTAACTCTCTCTCAACAATGGCTATAGCCAATGCCCAAGATATTCCAGAATGCCCCTCTCCCAAGTTACCTGCAGACTATAACTGACACACCCCTCACACCCCATGGGTCCCGCTCCCACCTACATAATCAACCCCTTCACTCACTTTATCCCTTGCTTGTGCTCATCATCCTTCTTATTCAGCATGACTTTGGAACTTATATTACCAGCTTTTGGCCTCCTCTGCAAAACCTTCCATACCTTGCTGGGTCCATATGATAATTGATCAATGGGTTCAATATTTCACTCCCTTCGTCATTTTTATTCATCTATTCCTTAGGTAATAATGCCTACAGGCCTGCTTGGTGTTTTTCAACTTGACTTTAACAAAGTTTTCCATGATAACATTTCTGTTTCCAAGGAAAAGAGGATCTTCGTATGGATAATCATTTTGGCCTTTAGGCAATGTCTGTTTGTATGTGAAATCCAATCCCATTTGAAAAATGTGGATGATAATGTACAATATTTCAGTCATTAAAATATGTAGTTGTCACTTTATGTATCATCTGCTTTATCACTTAACAGTTTAGCTCCCTGTTTATTTTTACACTCTGTCAATCACTTACCTGGAACAGTTTGTTTGAAGATTTTGGAGAAGGTTGGCACTTGGCATACTCGAGTTTGGTGCCATTCTTATTGATTTCTTCAGTTATTTTGACTGGAATAAATGGTGGAAGTATTTATGATCTTATGCAATATGTTCTTTTATTCGGTGCATTTGGCTGTAAAATGCTAATGCTTTTAAGAGTATTTTGTTATCCTTGGTGTTTATGTGGGACAGAATAGTTCATATAGCTTTTCTTTGATGTTCTGGTATGGTTTCTTTTGGGGGACTTTTATTGTCTGATTTGCAAAGGAACTAGGAAGCTTCAGTTCACTGTTTTTGTTTTGTAGTACTCTTTCTTGAATGCTTTGGTTTGGAGGAATTTTCTCTCTCCATTTTATCTGTGTGTTCAACCTTTGTACTTTATTTATGTTTTCATTATAAAAAACTATCTTCAAATTAAGTGGCATTTATATATACTGTTTTATTCTTTTCAGTACATAAATATTAGAACTCAGAGAATATCACTTCTTCTGAAGAAGAGGTTTACCACACCTAATTGGGTTAAGGTCAGTCTGTTATATGCCCCTTTTCTGAAGGTAAAAGACTGGTGTTATCTTTGAATGTGCCTGAATCTGAAGTTTTCTATTTTCTCTACACAGCATAAGGAGCCAAGAGAAGTTCATATCTTTGTTGATTTATTTCTTCAAGAGGTTCGTATATCTGTTTTTTTTAAATCAATCACTCTTTGTTTTCTATGTCTTTTAAGATGCATTGAATGGTTTACTTATTTGGAATATAATGAATGAGCATGAAGCTTTATATATCTCTATCTGATAAACATGTAAAAGGGCCACATGGTGCTGTAAAGGAAAGGGTCAGATGCAATGTAAGTCTACTGTAGACAGCCTTACCTTGCATCTGCAAGAGGCTGATTCTATGACTAAAACCTGTGACCTCTTAGTCTTAGTCACAAGGCTCCTCTTCTCTATTTGATAAACATGTATGCTAATCAATTGAAACTGAAGTAAAATGGAGGAAGATTTTAATTTCTTTGTTTTTTTTTTTTCTGTTCCAGCTTGAAGTTATAGTTATGGAAGTGAATCATATTTTGCCTCGAGGTATACGTAAGCACCACAGGACTGATAGTAATGGAAGTAGCGCTTCATCAAGGAGCAACCCCCTGCGGGAGGAGAAATTGGGAAGGTCATATACTCAAAGGGCAAGGAGCCAGCTTTTGGAAACACATCTAGCAAAGCTTTTTAAGCAAAAAGTTGAAATTTTCACAAAAGTAGAATATACACAGGTATTGAGTGATTATAAATTTATAATATTGGTAATTTAAATTTAAATAATTGTTTGTAAACCATGATATCATTTTTGCTGACAAACTGCAGGAGTCTGTCATTACAACTATAGTTAAATTGTGCCTTAAAAGTTTACAAGAATTTGTCCGACTTCAGACTTTTAACCGGAGTGGATTCCAGCAAATTCAGCTGGATATCCAGTTCTTAAGGATCCCTTTAAGGGAAATAGTTGAAGATGAAGCTGCAATCGACTTCTTGCTTGATGAGGTTGGAAATATAGTTTTTTGTTGGTTCTAATTTTTAATATTACTGTTGTACTTCCTCTAAAGTGAGTGATGCACTTTATGGGATAAAGTGCAAAGTGATAACTGATGGTTGAGATTGTAATAATGTTATAGTTTATTATACATGTATATGTACTTTATTATAATTTTAACTGTTGATTTTTCAATTGACAGTTATAATTCCACATTTTATCTTTTTAAACTGTAGTATTGCACCCTTCATTTTAAAGGAGTCAAATCCTACTGTCGCTTTTTCTTCCATAAAAATATTTATGTTTAGTTTTACTGACCTTTTTGTTGTCATACATAACTCAGCCCTAGCTTCTTCCTGTCTTCTCTATGTATCTCTGATGCATATTTGATTTTTCTATTCACAGGTGATTGTTGCTACTGCAGAGCGGTGTCTCGATCCAATTCCGTTAGAGCCTCCCATACTAGACAAACTTATACAAGCAAAGTTGGCTAAAACCAAGGAACAAAATACAATCTCTTAATCATTTTGTGGAAGTGGAGGCTATGATCATGTTGACCTTTCCATCTGCCGCATAGACCATATTTTCCTTGTGTTATATATATTCAATGTTGAGAATATTAAAAAGAGCAGATTAGAAGGATGCCTTTGCTGTATCTGTCGTCTTTCATAGAATTAGTTATGGTTTTGGCAGTTGATAGTCAACTTGGCTCCTGTTCTGTTCATTTTGTAAATCTCTTGTAACGTATGTCACATTGCCATGTTATTTGAGGAAGTATTGCTCAGAGTGTTGTGAACGAGGCTCTAAGGTTAATTCAGATGTCAAAATTATCTTTGTACTTTCTTGAGCGCCAAAGATCTGGCCTGGATTCTGGATGCCGTTACTGAGAGATGAAGCTTCTAGGAATAACAGGATGAGTGCAAGCTATGCCCATGCATTAAATTGGGTATTTAGGGAAGTGAGATCAGGCTACTCAAAGTTGAACCGTTTGTTATGCAGTATTGTAGAATAAGAAGAAAAAAAAATTCCAATGAAATCCCTTTAGTTTTTACGATGGCTTAGGGTAAGACCTTTCCTAGTTTTTGGCACAATTCTATTTGGAATGGATTACTGACCAAGGACCATACAATACTTCGTTCTCAACTAAAGCCTACGCTTTGATGCTGAAGCCTGATATCTTTATTTTTGTGGTTAAGATTAACAAATCAACTTGATAAAAATATTTTGTTTAAGAATCATTAAACATTGGAAATAGTAATGGCATGCAGAGAACACTGAGCTTTCTCTCCAAGAAAGCGATCTCTACCTGCGCAGCAAAAAGAAGGTTAAGAAAGGAGGAATAGAGCTGGAAGAAGATAATCAAGACATGAGTATTACAGTTGGGGCTGTGGATGTCCAACAAATACAGCAACTAAATAATCAAGATAGTAGTGTTGAAGAAGAGGCCGTGAATGCCTCTCACATTCAGCAGCAAATCTCTTACACGCAATCACTTTTGAATCAGATCGGTTTCCAATCCCGGCCCCTCTTTGAGGTTGATGATGTAGTTTTTCCCGATGAAGCCTCTGACGACAAGGCAGCAATGGAAGAGGAGATTATTGAAGAACATATTTCAAATTCTGGTAGGCCATTTTGCCCTATCTCAGAAGATGAATATAATTCATGGTGTGCTCCTTGGCGGACTTCTCTTGTTGTCAAGGTTCTTGGTAAGAGACTAAATATGCAATTCTGGTAGGCCATTTTGCCCTATCTCAGAAGATGAATATAATTCATGGTGTGCTCCTTGGCGGACTTCTCTTGTTGTCAAGGTTCTTGGTAAGAGACTAAATATGCAGTTCCTATATAATCGTCTGAGAAAGAAATGGGCATGCAAGAACCCAATCAAATTCATTGATATGGATCAAGATTATCACCTTGTCTACTTTACTGACAAGGAGGATTATTTATATGTGCTCTATGATGGTCCTTGGATGATTGCTGACCACTACTTGATCGTGCAACGATGGCGTCCCCTTTTCTTGGAGGAAGCAAGGAAAGTCAAGAAAATAGCTGTGTGGTGCAGGATCCCAAACCTACCAATTGAGCTGTACAACCTGGAATTCTTAACTAGAATTGGTAACATTCTTGGAACCATGCTTAAAGTTTATAGGCTCACTTCTATTCATTCGCGGGGAAGATTTGCAAGATTATGTGTGGAAATCAACCTATTCAAGAGGCTAATTCTAGAAATAGATTCTTGGAGGCACTATCCTTAGAATTGAATATGAAGGTTTACATCAAGTTTGTTTCAAATGTGGTAAATATGGTCATAGCAAAGATTCTTGCACAAAATTCCCTATGGAAGAAAAGCTAGAAGGGATGGTAACTTTTGTTCACCAGAGTCATGAGCATGTTCCAAATCAAGATTCGGGCCAGGAAAATGCTTTATCAGCCTCTGTTGAGGGGGAAAAACCAGAAAAACAATCCTCTATCAAGTCTGTCAGTTGCAATTTAGGAGGGAGCAATAGAGAAATTGGGAACTATGGCCCATGGATGTTGGTAAAAAAACAACCTAGAAAAATGGCACCAGGGAAGAATAAAGATAATCCTTCACTTGCTAAATCTTCTCTCAGAGGTAATTTTAAGAATGGTTCTAGATTTGATCTTCTTCAGGAAGATGAGGTCAAGAATGATGACAATATACAAGATGGACAGGGGTCAGATTATACAAATATTTCTCATCAACAGGGTCAAGTTGGTCAGGTCTCTACTCCTATAGTAGCTGATAATTCAAAAGTTGTTCGTATCTGTGATCCTAAGGCTGGGAAAAACTCATAGAGTAGCCAAGATAAGAGGAAACAACTGAGAAATCCTGCTAACCTAAAATCAACGCCTCATGTTCCTACTGGTACTGTTAATCCAAAAATGAAATTGCTAAACTCAACATCTGTACCACCCATGAAGGTTGACAATCAGATTCAAAAATCTATTTCTAATCCCAGTGTTTTAGAGGACAAAAGAAAGCAAGAGCAGGAGCTTTTGCATCTCATGCGTATTATGTCTAAAGAAGGTGGAGGTAAAGGTAATATCGCACAACTTCAAAATGATTATTTGGCTGCCTTAGGGATTGGCGTCTTGGAACCTAAGCCCCTTGACATTATCAATCCAGGTTCAGGCACTAAGTATATTGGTCCTAAACCCCCGGATATAAAATCAGAGGATAATTCAGCAATGGTGATTTGCCAGAATTCCGACATGAACATTGACACAGTTGTCCAAGCTTCTTCTGAGCCTAGAGCTCCTACAACTTAATCTGTTTATTATGAATATTGTAACTTGGAATTGTAGGGGGATCTTTGCAAGCAATTTTCCTAGCCTTATTAAGGATATTCGTTCTATGTATGAAAATTATCTTATCATTCTCATGGAAATTCATGCATCAGGGGATAAAGCCATGATGGTTGCCAAAAGACTGGGTTTTGACTCCTTTAAAATCTTTGACTCCCAAGGTTAATCTGGTGGTTTTATTGTCTTATGGGATAGTCTTAGATGGAAAGTTGATTTTTGTTCTCATGCTAGACAATTTATTCATATGAGAATCTGTTATGGTTCTGAAACTCCCTGGTTCCTTACAGTTGTGTATGCCAGCCCTCAAGCCATTAACATGAATGTTTTATGGGATTATTTAAGGTCTATAGCTCTATCTGTCTCAGGTGAATGGTGCCTTATGGGGGACTTCAATTCTATTAGAGGGCCTAGTGAGAAATCTGGAGGGGCTAGAAATTTATTTATTTGTGGCTCAAATCAGTTTAATGAAATGATTCATGATTGTCAGTTAGTGGGTGCAGGCTTTGTGGGTTCTAAATTCACTTGGAGAAGAGGTAACTTGGCTGGGAGATTGGAAAGGGGCCTAATCAATATGAAGTGGTGAACCAGATTTCCATCCTCTTCTCTGGTTCACCTTCCCTTCTTTAAGTCTGACCACTGTCCCATTCTTATGAGGTTCAGCTCCATTAATGTTCCTAACCAACATAGAAGACCTTTCAGATTTCTTGCTGCTTGGATCACTCATCCTACATTCCCTGAATTTGTTAAATCTAATTGGTATGAGAATCAGGATTGGAATTTCACAATTATGGGATTTAAAGACAAGATTAAGATATGGAATAAACAAGTGTTTGGCCATATAGGTTGCAAAAAGAGATCTCTTATAAGAAGGATGGATGGTATTGTTAGAAAATAGTCTATATCTTTTGATCCTAACCTAGAGAAGTTATATAACAAGTTGTGGAGGGAATATGAAGAAACCGTGTATCATGAGGAGCTGTTGTGGTTTCAGAAAGCTGGATGTCAATGGCTTAAAGCTGGTGATCGAAATACCAAGTACTTTCATGGTTCTACAGTCTCTAGACGCAAAAGGAATATAATTGAAAGTTTGGAAGATGATGAGGGTAATATTGTTACTGATAACCAGGCTTTGGAAGCTATGACTACAAATTTTAATCAAAATCTGTTTCTTGAGTCTGGGGATTGTGACACATTCTGTTTACAAGACTGTTTTCCTAAATTTACTTAGATCCAGGTAGATGCTCTTTATAGTCCCATTTCGGATGAGGAAATTAAAAAGTCCTTGTTTTCCATGGGAGGTCTAAAAGCTCCAGGTATGGATGGTTTACATGCTTTATTTTATCAATCTCAATGGAACACTGTTGGCAGGGATGTTTGCAAATTGGTGCATCAGGTTTTCTCTAATCCCTCATATATTGCTTCTATTAATGATATTCTTATCACTTTAATTCCTAAGAGTGATGATGCTAACTCCCTTAAGCAGTATCTCCCTATTAGTTTATGTAATGTTTCTTACAAAATTGTTACTAAATTAATTTCTCAAAGGATTAGGAATGTCATGAGTCACTTAGTTGGCCCTAATCAATCTAGTTTCATACCTGGTCGCTAGAGCAGAGATAATATTGTTATCACCCAGGAGGTTATAAATTCCATGAAATATAAAAAAGGTAAGAAAGGGTGGATGGCTATTAAGATAGACTTAGAAAAAGCCTACGATAGATTGAATTGGGGTTTTATTAATGATACTCTTCTGAATATTGGGATTCTTGACCAGTTAAGGAATGTGATTTACCATTGCATATCTACTCCTAATATGAGAATTCTTTTTAATGGAGAAGCCCTTAGTCCTTTTACTCCTTTTAGGGGGATTAGGCAGGGTGATCCTATTTCTCCCTACATTTTTGTTCTATGCATTGAAAGACTGTTTCACCTAATTAATCTAGTTATGGAACATAAGTTTTGGAATCCTATAAAAATTGGTAGGAATGGTCCATTACTATCTCACTTGGCTTTTGCTGATGATTTAATCCTGTTTGCTGAAGCTAATCTTGGCCAGGTTGAAATTATTAACACTATTCTTGAGTTATTTTGCTCCAGCTCGGGTCAGAAGGTTAGCAAGGAGAAAACTAGAGTTTTCTTTTCCAATAATGTGTGCATGCAGGTTAAGGAAGAGATCTCTGAGGCTCTGGGTTTTCAAAGGATTACAGACTTGGGAAAGTATCTTAGAGTCCCTATTCTTTCTCAAAGGGTTTCTAGGAATACCTTCCAGGCTACAGTTAACAGAGTTAAGCAAAGACTTTCTGGGTGGCATTTTAGATCTCTATCCTTTGCTGGGAGACTAACCCTAACTCATTCAGTTTTAACTACTATCTCCTCTTATATTATGCAATCTTCTTATCTGCCATCTTCCACTTGTGATGCTCTTGATAAAATATCAAGAGACTTTATTTGGGGTGATTCTGAGGATAAAAGGAAGCTTCACATGGTGGGCTGGGACAGGATTTGTAGCCCTAAATTATTTGGTGGGCCTGGTTTGAGGAAACATAGAGATGTTAACATAGCATACATGATGAAGATATGTTGGGGCCTTGTTCATCAACCCCAAGATTTGTGGGTTAGAATGATTAAAGCTAAGTATAAGTGTGGTGACTCTGCTCTTCCTATTATAAAAACAAAGGTCATGCTTCAAATCTTTGGCATGGGATCTGTGAAGTTTGGAAGGATTTTTTAAGCCACTACTCATGGAAAATTATGGATGGAAATTCTATTTCATTTTGGAATCATATTTGGGTTCAAAATCTGGGTCCCCTAGTTCAATATGTTACTAATCCCCTACCTGAAGATCAGTTTAATTTCTCTGTTCAACAGTACACTAAATCTTTTGGAGTTTGGGACATGGATAAGCTATACTCAATCCTACCTACTCATGTCTGCAATCAAATTATGAACATAAACCCTCCTATTCAAGGTGTTGGAAATGATGTTGTGATATGGAATCATACCTTTGATGGCTGGTTCTCCCTGAACTCTGCTTATGAGAATATTACTGCTTATAAATTGTTGGATCCTAATCCCCTTATGAAGAAAGTCTGGAAGTGGCAAGGCCCACAAAGGATTAGAATTTTAATTTGGAAAATTGCATCTAATGGTTTGTTGACTAATGAGGAAAGGGAGAAAAGGAGACTAACCAATAATGCTCTCTGCCCCTTGTGCAATTCTCAGAAGGAGACTCTGCTTCACCTGTTCAGAGATTGTCTTTCCATTAGTGAAATTTGGCCAACCTTTTACTCTGGAGATTTTTTGCAGAAATTTTTCGCGGCACAGTCTGTCAACAATTGGCTTTTTGCTGCTCTCTCTAATTCTGGTGGAGATTGCTTGAGGAAGAATCTCGTGTTTGGGTACATAGTGGAGGATATATGGAGATCGAGAAATGATCAGATCTTTAACAACATTAATACTTCAATTTTTGTCATTAAAGCTAGGGTTTGTGCTAACTTGAAGTTGTGATACCCCTAGTTACCACTAAAAGTACCACATGCATTACACGTGACCAACAAAGTAGAACGTCAAAAATGCGGAAGTTTTTTTTTTTTTTTAAAGGGTTTAGGTGTCATTGACCTATTATCTCTCTAGCTTTATTTTAAGTACTTATAAAATATCCTTTCCTTCACTTTCAAAAAAACTTATCTTTCCGTAAGCGTCGAAAGAATTAACACCTTACGCGCATCCACAACATACACATGGTTAAAGACCTTGAGAGAACATAAAACAGTGTGACATAAATACATACATACATATTAAGTAGCATCGATGTACCTCTCGAATACCCACATGACCACCTTAAAACATGAGTTCCGGTAGTAAAATAAATGAGACCTCTAACAGAATACAAAAGAAGAGATTCCTAAATCAGAGCTGCGTACTACCTAGACTCAACACAACCTAGTCCTTTTCAGGTACAAGAGGAAGTCTGGGGTGCGTGATGGTGACACAAACCCCCCCCATAGAACTCACACATGCGCGGGATGCCCGTCACCTTCCGGGTGCCCCTTGGCAACCATCTGATTCGCTCCTGCATCGACGTCATGACGGAAGTCCTCGATACCGACTGTCAACGTGACGAGAAGAACATAGAAAGAAGAGATAGAAAAGAAGGGTGAGAACATCGCATGAACTCACAACATGTAGGATACAACAAACTAGAGCACACACACAGAGGCAATCCACACAGTCGAATCAATAAGCAATCACGACATCTCATCATGGTGTACTCATATGAACGCAACTTTTACTATTATAATGCAATATCTAATGCATGCGGGCCCAGGGAAACATCACCATAGGCAGAGCACATAGCAGCTGCCCGACCATATATACACAGCACGTCAGGAGTTAGAGTCTGTACTAACATTGGTACAAAGAGCATTGCTCATAAAGTTTGGCCAAATAAATTTTCCGACCTCCAGACAATCTCAACTGACCATGAAAACTTGAGAGCGACAGGATAGTCAAGCCTGTACCCCGTTTACACGACAGTAGGGGGCGAACCTACGTCACTTGTGCCATTTCGGGACCTGACTATCCTCAGGGCTGGCATCCCACTCGAGGACCCTCTGGCGTTCTTTGCAAAACCCAGTGCCCAGTCCCTACCAGTTTCACACCGTACCGAGTGTTACTGCTATATAGGTCGTAAGGTTTTAAACCTCAAACATCAACGACGCTTCATGATGCATGTCACACAACAATTCTCACAACATTCACATCCTTACAGACAAAACCCATTCAACGTCTTTCCTTCACAAGGAAAGCCAAACCGCACTCTCTCGCCAAGCTTCTCAAGTTTTATGTAGAAAGAGTGTGTTGGTTATAGTCTTTTAAGGTAGTTTGTACTAATGTTCTTGATAATCATGTCCACTTAAGTCCTATAATTTACTAAAACTTATGATTGTATCTTATGGATGGTATTACTTATCTTAATTCTCCTTGTATGATTAATTAAGATTTGGTTTAACTTTTAATCTTAACTGGTCTTCATCAACTGGATTACAATTAATCTTAATCCCCTTTAATTAAGTCTTAATCCTTACTTAAGATCCTAATTAATTCTTAATCATCCCTTAATCTCTTCCTTAATCTTGGATTAGGACTTTTAATTATGTTTGATTAAGTTTAATCATAATTAATTAGTTCTTAATCATCATTATTGGTTAATTACTTAATTAATACTTTCATTAAGGTTAATTAACTTTAGACTTAATTAATCATTCTTTACTTAATCGACTTAAGTGAATTAGGTTGATTAACCTAGGTAATTGAATTAGTTAAGTCCACTAATTAATCCTAAGTTTTAACTTTTAATTACTTGGATCAGAGTTGAAGTCCAACTCCAATCTAACTTTTAATTTCATAATCTAATCTTGATTGACTTTTAATGAGTCTTTAACTCCTTTTCTTAAAGGTTTTTAGACTTAAATTAAAAGCCTAAAGGTTTTATAACACTTAGGAACTTATTTTTAGTCATGGTAACCTAAAATATTGACCTTTAAGTTGACTTTTACTTGGTTGGAATTGGAAATCCGAATTTGTTTTATTTATTTTTAAAGATTTATTCTTAATTGCACTTTAGTCCTTTTAGACCACCAAAGCCCATAAACATGTTTTCAACATACCCTTGACCTTTTTAAGATCAAAAAGGTATTCTTGATGAGTTTCATCAAGAACAACTCATGAACATCAAGAACAACTTGAATGTTCATCAAAACTTCAAATTTTTCACAACATCCAATCTTCACCAAAACTTCACACATTCATCAACAAACAATCTAAATGCCAAATATCATACCAATCCACTCAAAATCATCAAAATATACATTAAAGTTCATAACTCCATTTTCAAGCTCATAAACACTATTTTTCAAAGATCAATCATCCAAAACAATTGTATACCTTCAACCAACTTCATGCATGTTCATAGATTCATCATACAAACACATTCCAAGCACCAAAAAAATTTTGAAACACATGCAGCCCCAAAATCCCTCAAGGCCGAGAGCTATTAAAGGAAAAAGGGGAAAATTTTTCCAAAATTGTTTCTTGGCTTGCATGCACCAACAATCACAATCCAAGCACATTCCAAGCATCAAAACAAACTTAAAAACATGTAAACAACCCAGCTCCAAGAATCCAAAACGTTTGCTCAAAGAAAAGCTCAAAAAGTGATTTTTTTTCAAGGAGAACAAGAGTAAAAACAAGGATTTTAAGGGCAAATCCTTGACTCTAGTTACCAATCCTACTAGAGTTCAAGTTCTCCCCCCCTTTACCTCAAATTTCCAAGAAAATGAGTGCAGAATTCTGGTCCCAAAACAGCCCCCAAAGATGCCTCCTTTAGTCACCAACAAGGATTTGCAAGGCTAGAAGGCTAAGTGTTTAAGCTTAGGGTTCAAGGATGGAACCTTAAGCTTGAAAGTGTGAGAAGGAAAAATGGAGATTTTGAGAGAAAGGAGAGGGGAACTCACGGCTTCAATGAGGAGAGAAAAGAGAAATGAGAGAATGAAAAGGAACCTTGCATGTAGGAAAGGAGAAAGAAATAAATGTTTTAGTCTTTTAATGTCATAATATCATAAGCTAGACACTTGTCTTGGAAGGAAGAAAGGATGAGACAAGTGTCTCCCATGCAACACACACACACATGCACGGTTTCTAGAAGGAGGAAAGGAAGAGTTGTGCAAATTTTTCTGGCCCGGATCAAGAGTATTCGGGCCCGGTTCAAGGGACAGGAGGGGCAAAAAGGTCATTTTCACAGAAAAACCCCAAAAATTCCCAGAAATTTCCTAAAAATAGGAAATTAAATTCTAAATCCAAAAATATAAATTTTGGTGATTAAAAATAATTTTAACCATTCAATAAAACACGAAATGCGGTAAAACGGTAAGAAGCGGGCGTTACAGTAAACGGAGAGAGAAAATTAAGGTTTTAATTACAAAGATTGTATAGAATTATAAATATCATTTTAAATCATCTTTTAAGGTTCAAAATATATTTTCCATATTTTTCTACAATTTTTTTTTTATGCTGGCTATGGTTATACTGTTAACTGGGGGCATTTTGATCTTTTTGCCCAGAAGTGCTAGAAAAATTCTAAATTATTTTCTAAAACTCATCACTAATTATATTAAGAGTATTTTGAATAAAGGTATAGATACCTTAGAGTTTAGCTATTTTTAATAATTAAATCTATATTTTCCTTAACTGTATAATTACTAAAGGTATCTTAGGTTATTTTCTCAAACACCTCTCTAAAGAAATTTACTCATAATTGTGGTTGGGTATTATAAATTTGGCTGTCTATTAAAAGCTACTAAATACTTTATAATTAAATGATTATTACTATTTTAAATTTTTCTTTATTCTATTTATACACCAGTAAGAAAATTTGCGGGTGTTACAGAAGTCTGCCATGACTGTGTTCGGAGACCACCACCACAATGTTAGGGTTCTGAGAAATACTGCTGCTTTATCGATCAATTGGACTCCTCTTCAACCTGGTTGGGTTAAAATTAATACTGATGGCGCGGTTTCTCAAAGTTGTAGCTCTACGGCTTGCGGTGGCGCTATTAGAGATAGCTCAGGAGCCTTCATAGTCGGGTTCTCGAACAAATTGGGGTCATCTTCGGTGTTAGGAGCGGAGCTTTGGGGTGTGTTAAGAGGTATCAATCTTGGGTTGCAATTGAAGCTCTCCAAAGTGATCCTGGAAACTGATTCCTGCCAGGCCCTGCAATTCATTGAAAATGGTTGCCTCATTACTCACAGCGTCTTTTCAATTGTCCAGCAGATCAAGGATTCCAGTAGGGGTTTTGATGATTTGGTGTGGGTGCATACCTATAGGGAAGCGAATCAGCTTGCTGATGCTTTTGCCAAGTTCGGTCTAGGATCTCAGGATCAGTATAGGAATTTCTATTCCCTTCCCTTGTTTGCCCTTGTGCCCTTCATTTCTGATTCCTCTAGTGTGTGTTACCAGAGGTAGGGCTTTGTTTGCTTTGCTTTTGTTTCTTAGCCTTTAGGCCCTTCTATCCACCAAAAAAAAACATTGGAAATAGTAGTTAGCTGTTAAAATTATCATTTTTTTTTGCAACTTTTCAAATCTCATTTTAGTTGTGTATGGCAAAAGTAATGTCCACTCTTGACAAGGGATTGAGATCATCTCCAGTAACTGGAGGGTCTTGTAAGAGAGATAGAGAAAGTGCATATGTGAATCTCATTAGTGCATGTGTATCCCATATATGCACACACATGCACTCTCTTTCTCTCTCCTACGATACTCCTCAGTTACTAGTAATGATTTTTTTCGTTATGTATTTTTGACTTTTGTATGTGTTGGGGTGGGGGGATACCATGTGTTTTGATTCATTTTATTTGATTTCATATACCCGGTGTAAGTTCTATGTATCCTTTAGTTATAATTGCATTTAAAAATGTATGGGCATGTGTGTTATGGTCAGGATTACATCTATTAATAACGTATTTGGAACTACGTTTAATAACATAGGAACATGATCCAACTAAACACTTATTTAATATTATATGTGTATGTATATATGTATGTGTAACACTTATTCAAATGCACTGGTAACTTCCTAACATGGATTCAAATCACATTTCCATGCACTTCAAAATATATATTGAGTTGCTTCTTGACAATAAAAAAATAAAGCACTAATAGCCATTTGACATGCATTGTGTTGAGTCGTTCCAAATTATAATATAGGAAATAGGAAACCTAGTAGATGCCTGAATGTTGGTGTTAAATTATGCATTCATAAATTTTTTTGTCCACTGTGTTCGTAGGTGTCATATGCACCAAAAATAGCATTATAGCTCTATCATCTACATTGAAAAATATTTGAAAACTTAAAGGAGTATATAGTCCTTCTATAAAGACCATTACATTTGACATATATGGCTATTTGCTTTTTTCCTATTTTTTTGAGATAAAAACAAGAGAAAATTGTTAAATTAATAACATTGACAAATAATAGTAAGTATTGTAGGAATATTGAAAATTTGCTATATACACTATCAGAAACTGCTTGTTTCATTTTCTTCACTTATTAATATCATCATTATCTTCAATTATTAATAGCATTTTCTTCAGGTTGTTATCCAATGGGCTTGTATCTAGTGTTCATTACACTTTTTTCATCTTTTGGTATATGAAATTGCTATTAGAATAAGCTTGAAAAGAAACAATTATTACATGTCCATTCCCCACTAAATTACACCACTTTACAGTGATTGTGTTTGGTATGGAATGTGCACTTTTAAATTATGTATTCCTCTCATTAGTTTTAACATGATTTATTATTGTTCAGTAGTTATTTATGAGAGCGAAAATATCGTTAACAAAAGAATAAGAATATCGTAATCGTAAATACGTTACAAATCAGAATAAAACGACACAGAAACGGAAATAATTCAATAAATTTTTTTGGTTCTATTGATAATAAGAATTTAAAATCTCTTAACATTATTCTAAACATTCGCTGACAACTTTTTTTGGTCCTATTAAACTCTATTCCTTGGGGATAAAATTTCATCAACCAGTTACAGTGTTTTATATATAATCAACAATTTAATGCCAGCATTTAATTTAGGCCAATATTAATGAATTCAACTTTTTTAAAATTAAATGAATAAATATAGCATTGGGTGCCTTTTTTTCATTTTTTAACTCATAGGGAAAAATATATTTATAATTAAAAAACACAATATAAAATCACATAAACAATCGAAAGCATTCGAATATATTTTTATTAAATATAAAGTTGTTTGTGAATCGTAATAAACGCAAATGGCGAGGAATTTCGTGTTGAAAAAAATCAGAAAGTGAAATAGGAATCACGAAAGCTTGGGATGTGTGTTGACACACTTTCCTCAAGAGTTTATTCGTGTCGACACAAAAATTCCTCATGATTTAACAGACCCTTTTAACTAATATGTAGGATACAGAACAGACAGAAAATAAAAATTATTTAACCTGGGAATAATCTCTGAGATGGAGAAAGGAATGAGTGTGGAAGCTAACTCAAGTAGGTCAAGAAAGTAAAAGGTTTTTTTTATAATGAGTAGGGTTGTAACAAAAAAATAATGAATTGGTCAAGTCAAAATTTATTCCATTAAAAATAATAATAAAATAAATATTAATTTTCTAATTTAAAATAAAATATGTTTATTATATTTCCTCACCCAGGAAATGTGAGACTTGTCTCTTTAGAACTTTTGAAATAGATTCAAAATATCCAACAATCCCCACATATTTCAAAAGTTTTAAGAAAATATATTTATGAAATTTGAAAAGAAATTCTTCCTGGGTTAATGTAATGGGCATAAATACGTCGAATCCGGTTTCTTTTAGACTTTAACCATACATAGATTGATAGGACATAACATATAAGTGAGTTGGTAGAGCAAGCTCTTTGAACCAAAAACACTTTGGTGTAAGTTAGAGGTCTATCAATTACATTACACCCCACAACTCTCGTTGTTAACGTTGTTTTGTGCTAATAGGCCATGTGTACGCTTGGTATTCACGAGTGCTCTAGAGATTATGCCACGATCTCATACAAGTGGCACCACTTGATACTCATATATATATATATATATATATATATATGTGATTTCATCAAGTGTGTGTTATAATTCATACACCACCCATAAGGGATATGAAAATCATTAAAAACTTTTAAGTTTAATTCACCTATCTAAAATGCAGTTTAGCACTTCTCACACCATGGGAACGAAAAAATAAATTGTGTTAACAGAACTAACAAGTGGCTTGTTCTTATCCATTGAACCTTCTTCATGGGATCTCTAATCACAAAGGTTGGGTTACAATTATTGATAATTTCAAATTAGCTTATAAGTCTCATTTCCCTCGATATCTTATTCACTAGCTTTTGCTTTATGAGAAATTGGTCAAATTTATTTTTTACCACACATTGATTAGGGATATAATTCTCATTATTTAGTAGCTACTTTAAGAAATAATAATGTATAGGTATACGCCTCAATTTTAAATTATAAATTGTATTTTTGTCACATAACAATCACATTTTATATATATGGTAGGCACATGTTTCCCTCCACAAAGGAATGTATGCTAATAAGTTTCTTAGTCAATCATACTCACGTCTTATCAAGTTTAGAATAAACTTGGTCTCCATTATAGATGAGACTATACATGTCTACTTAGACTTGGACTACCAAGTGACAACTTCTCCATTGTGGGTAAAAATAAATTCATTTGAGAATACATTCTCATCTAAATCAAAATTACCATAACCGTATCATTATAATATAGTGGCAAATCCACTATATCCAATATCATAACTAGTACCTCAAATTTTTTATTCCATGCATTAATAAAATAAAATACACTTCCAATAATTTTGGCTCACTGAACAAACAACAGAATCACCTTTATTTTTCTTTAATTGAGTATTAGCATCATAATGGGTACTCACAAGTTTTTCTTCATAGTGTCCAAACTTCATGAGAAGTTTTTTCTACATAATGTTCTTGAGATAACATTATATCATCTCCCTTCCTTATGATTTTAACACCCAAAATAACGCTTGTTTAAAACCATAAAAGGATTTGAGAAGTTTGGATACTTTGTTTCTGGACCAGAAATTATACATCCTTCGGGTGACATGTAAATCTCTTCAGATCACCATTTAACATGTAAATCTCTTCAGATCAACATTTAGAAAAATGGTCTTAACATCCATCTGATGTATAACAAATTTGTAAATAAAAGCTAAGACTATTAAAATTGAAAAAAATTCTAGTTATAGGAGCAAATGCATCAAAATAATCAATCTTTCATTTTTGTGAAAATACTTTTGCTACTAGCTTTATACCTATCAATTAAACCATCAAGATTATATTTTCTTTTGAAAATCCATTTGCAACACATAGTTTTTGCTCCGAGAGGTAAATCAACCAAAACCCAAGTTTTATTTTTCAAAATAGATTCAATGTCTATTATAATAGCTTTCTTTTCCAAAATTGTGCATCGGAAGAGGAAATGGATTCAGAAATGACAAAAGATTATTTTCAACCAAATATATATAAAAATCATTTCCAAAGGATATCTCTTTTCTTTGTCATTTGCTCCTTCTCAAACCCCCATATAAGTTTTCAGGAATGGGAATCACTAATTGTACATGTATATATACAAATATCTCATGCCAATTAAATTTGCATATATATGACTAAACCCTGAAAACATTGAATTATATTCAATTTGCATATTTATATAAAGATCACCATTTAATATATATCAACATATATTATGTACATGAGTGGTGAAACATTTATTGGAAGTTATTAGAAATATAAATATAAAACTATTCATGTGCCCTCCACCCAATAGTTTAAGCTTTTGGGATAGTTGGTTCATGTTATGGTATCAAAGTCTGTCCTAGATGATCCGTTGTCATTGCGCTGCCACCAGTATATATTTCCACGCTCCAGATGTCCAGCCCTGGGCGTGAGAGGGCGTGTTAGAGTCCCAAATTCCCTAAAGATAAGGCAAAATAAAAATATATAAGCCTTGGGGTTGAGTTAGGCCCGGTCCAAAATTTAAGATTCTAGTGGATCAAGTACCTTTCCAGAGAGCAATAGGAGGATCATCACTTGATTGTGATGACTTTGGCAGGTTCGTGATGGGAGAAGCTGCTGGAGTTGGACATGAATCACTAGGACTTTCAATTACATCTTCTGTTGGTGGAACAATCATTGATATGTGATGATGGGGTACTGTGAAGGATCTGGCCGAGTCTCTTTGGGTTGGACAGTTGAAGAACCAGTTGATGAACCTTCAAATGAGACATGGGTGGACCAAAATAGGGAATCAGTAATACATGAGAGATAGTATTAGACTACACGGAAGAGGTGAAGTACGGTGTTTCTTCAAAGAACTTTACATCTGCATAAATATACCAGTGATGGGAGGAAGGACAATAACACCGATATCCTTTTGTAACTTGTAATAACCTAAAAGGACACATTTGACAGCACGAGGAGATAATTTATCTTTACCAGGAGAGAGGTTATGAACAAAACAAGTACAACCATACACGTAATGAGTGACAACATATAGAGACTTTGTAGTAAACAATAATTTGTGAGGCACTTGGTTATTAATAGCAGAAGAAGGCGTGCAATTAATGAGATAAAAAGCTGTTAAAACAACATCCCCCAAAAATTGTAGAGGCATATTTGTATGTAATAACAAGGTTCTGGTAGTCTCAATAAGATGACGATTTTTTTTCAGCCACACCATTTTGTTGAGGTGTGTGGGGACATGTAGACTGATGTAAGATACCATCTTAGATTTTGGATCGAGCCTAACCCAATCTCAAAAGCTAGCTTGTAGGATGATGATTGCCCAAGGTTTGTATACATTTATTTTACCTTATCTCCAGGCAATGTGGGACTCTAACAGAAGTTACATAAAAATAGAAAATGCAACTTCAATCAAAACCCTTTATTATATATATAAAAAGACTAAGTCAATGCATTCATAAGGTATAGACATCGAAGCCTATCACTGGATCCCAAAAGGATTTATCCCATATATTAGAACCCAAAGAGACATGCATGTAAGAGTTTGGTTCTTCAAAGATTAAATACATTAAAGCAAGCAATGTAACTGTTTAAATTCAGTCCTCAGAATCTTCAGTAGAATTGTAGCGTCAGGTAAAAAATATCATGATAAAACACAACACATTCTAGCCAATAAATAGGGAAATAGAAATCGATGATAAAGATGACTAACTATTTGTTGAGAATAACACATTCATATATTCAACCACTCAATTGTTTGCAAGATCTAAAGTATGAGAGCATTAATTAAAAGAATTTTCTAAAAAAAAAACTACAAGACACTCACCACCAGATAAAGGTAAGCACTTTGGGCACATTAAATTCCTTTTAATTGAAGTGGATACATATATATGCCTTGAGGGACCGTAAAATTAGAAGGAGATAATGCAACTCCCACTCGCCAATATTTATTTCTTTATTTATGTAAAGCGATTAACATACCACTCAACCAATTTACTTTGACGATCACCAAAAGCTTTAAACCACCAAGGGATGAGCTCTATTTAATTTCATAGCGATATTATTTGAACATAACGCAAATATAAACATTCATAATTAATTTCATTTGCTCATGTTATCAATTTTAAACCTTAAGAAAGCAGTGAAAGTTAGAAGGAATATAACCCGCTTTGGATTGTGAATGACAACCGTACTCTCAACGTTATGAAAGTCAAATCAGCAACAAGTGTTTGATGATTGAAGCAGCAAAGGGACCTGAACGACAAGGCTAAGAGGGTCGGGACCTAAATGGCGAGGATAAGAGGGCCGACACGGCCTCTGGTTCTATAGATGGTGAGATGCTAGGAAGCGATCTTATGGTCCAGCACTTGCGACAACAATAACACAAGGACATGCGGAGGAGGTGGGTTCTTGTAATGTGTAAGGAATTGATTCTAATATGTTGTTAATCAGTAAGAATTGGGGTAAAAGACTCTATAACCCCATAATTTGGGAGTAATTGTAAAGACAATAAACTATTGAGATTGTTGAGAAAATCAAAAGGTGAATTAGGAATCACAAAGCCCGAGACATGTGTTGACACACTCCTCAAGAGTTTATTTGTGTGGACACGAAAACTCCATAGAATTTAACAGACCCTTGCAACCAATGGGCTAGGATACAAAAGAGCCAGAAAATGAAAGTTGTTTAACCCAGGAATAATCTTAGAGATGAAAAAGTGAATGAGTGTGGAGGCTACCTCAACTAGGTCAAAAAAGTAAAAGGTATTTTTTTTTAATAATGAGTATGGTTGTAACAGAAAAGTAATGAATTACCCAAGTCAAAATTTTCTCCATTGAAAATAATAATAAAATTGACATTAATTTTCTAATTTAAAATAAAATCAGTTTATTATATTTCCCCACATAGGCAATGTGAGACCTGTCTCTTTAGAACTTTTGAAATAGACACAAAATATCCAACATTCTGATGTTTCCTTTATAGTTATTTCAAGTTTTACTTTAAAGAATTTAACATGAAATATTGATAAAATAGTTATAATTATGTTGTTCATCTTCCTTCAAGAAGTAAATTGAAAGTAAATTGGTTCTATGAAAGGGTAATAACTTTGAATAATAATCATGTAAAAATGATTTTTATTATTTTTAATTTCTATAAATTTGTGAGATGCACGCAACAACTCTAGTGCCACAATGTCAAAATCTAATATCATTTCTCTTGGTTTCAAAAAAATTACCATGGAATTTGAGGTCGCACTTCAAATTTAAAGACCTTCTTATGGTCTTGTATATGAGAGTCACATCTCCACTCTTCATTTCTCACCTTAATTATACTTTAATATGCATCAATTAGATCCCAAATATGAGTTAGGGTTTTAAATAATATACCAAATGTGTGGATTATGAACTTATGGTTTCATGTAAATGGTTTATGAAACCAAACATGCCATATAAACGTATTAATTACTGTTTGTTAATAAAGGTTAACGCGTAGACTAATATGACTGACATGTACCAAATTCACCATGAACCTGTCACGTTGTTTTACTTTTAGTCTCTTAAAGTTTATCCGTGTACAAATTAGTCCCCGAAAGTCTAAAATTGTCTACTTATTAGTACTTCCGTTAACCTCTGTTACATTAGTGAAGCAAAATTGTTGATCTGTATTGCTAAATGCACTGTTGGACTATTAAGTGATGTCTACATGGAAGTTCAACCATTTAGTCTTTAATGTTGGACAGTTTTTTAACTCGTTTATCCAAATTTATAACCTTCATTGATCTTCATTTTTCTCTCCATCATTACCCTCTATGAGAAAATATCTAGCAACCCTAATCTCCACCCTTTAGGACCGTAACTGAACTATTTTACAACCCAAAGAGACAATGAGAACTACAATGAATTGGGCAACAAGTGGAAGTGTCTATGGCGATGAAAGTGGCATGATGAACCTATGTGCATGAATGGAAAGAATAAAAGAAAACAGTTCTTGAGGTGTCATTTCTTTGGGGTAAATTATTTTTCTGTTTAAGTTGTGTTTTAAAAGTGGTTTCTTACTCTCTTTTTTTGTGTATTTTGTGCAAAGGGATGATCTTGATTGTTGATACTTTGAATGGAAATTTATTGTGAGGAAGGGAATTTATTAGGGTTCATGCATAGAAGACTTATATTAGAGGTTGGTTGGGAGTAAATTTGTAAGAGATTGAGTGACATGATGAAAATAAAAATTAGGGTTTTATTTTGGAGAAACTTATTTCCCTAATTATATTCCAGGTAGACATCTTACGTGTCACATAACAGTACAATTGTGTAGTTAACTTGCCAACTCAACACTTTTGTTTCATTAAACGAGTTAATATATAATTTAGTGCCTGAAATTGTCACATTGTTTACTTCTAGTCCCTGAAAGTTTATCCGTGTAGAGATTAGTACTCGAAAGTCTAAAATTGCTTATTTATTAATCCCTCCATTAACTTCAGCCTAACAGAGTTTAACAAAGGGACTAATAAGTAAGCAAATTTAGACTTTCAAGACTAATTTATACATGAATAAACTTTCAGAGACTAAAAATAAACAACGCGACATTTTCAAGCACTAAATTATATATTAACTATGGTTTTTTTCTTACATTAACCATGCCTAATAATTGAACTGAATAAAAATAACATACATTACTTCTTATATATAATTAATAAATTATCAATACTAACTAGAATTTAATATACTTACAGTGTCAGTGTAAAATTTTTTTACACAGATATCTAATAATGTGTTGTCACATCATTTATTAAATTTAATAGCACATGAGGTGTCATACATTAAATGATGTGGCGGCACACCATTGGATATATGTATAAAATTTATTTACACTGACAGTGCATATCAATTAAGAGTGTGTTTGATAGCTAGCTGAAAGCTGAAATTAGTAGCTGAAACCATTTCAGTTGTGTTTGATATGATAGCTTTTTTGGGTAGCTACTAACTTTTCTTGAAAATGTACTTGAGGTAGCTTTTTTAAAAAAACTCCAATTTTCAACTACTAGTTAAAAATTAATTACAAGTTTATACCTCAACTACCATCACTTATCATTATTTAATAATTAATGATATCCTTATATGTCATTTTATCATTTTCAGCTTGTTTTTATAAAAAACATTCAATCAAATCAGCTAATAGTTTTAAAAATACATACTCTAAATCCTACTAACTATTATGTAATAGTCCATCAACCAAAAGAGGCCATATGAAGCTGAGAACTCTCACGATTAATTCTGTTAATAGATTTTTTTTATACACAATATTCGAATACGAGTCTTTACTTAAGACAAATCTAATATTGTCATGTAATTTGTTATAAGTCAATCACATAACACCATTACTTATTAATTTAAGGCACCAACGGTCTAAAATATTAAGAAAAATTTATTAGATGAAATATTTTATTTTTTTGATAATTATTAGATGAAATAATTTTGGAGGGAAGAAGACAGATACATATATTGAGCAATCGAATCGAAGTAAAATTACTAACGACAGCTAGGTGTGTATATATGTCACTCGATGTCTCAAGATGTTCACCCCCTGCCGAAACACCAGATTTTCGTTTATATTTTATTTTATTTTTACTATAGTTTTTTTTAAACATATTGTAATAATAATAAAATAATATATTCATAAAATTAAATCCCTTCCAATTTAATTTTATATAAATCCCTTTTTTTGTTGGTCCAATACTGTATATAAATCCCTTTTATTTCATTCACCTCCACCTCCCCCGGCTCCGTCGTAAGATTCTGAGTCCTCCGCCCAGTCCACGATCAGAGCCCCAATTGCCAAAAGGAAATTTCTTCTTTTTCCTTAATTTCTTCCCTTTTTCTCCCATCCAATCCAAGCTCAAAACCTTGTTAGCAATATTTTCTCATCCAATTCCAAACACATCCTAACAAAAAATGTCAGTCATGAAAACGCGATTAGTTTTCTGCGGTTAGAGATTTGCTTTTATTGGAACTGAATTTACAATTGGAATTGGAATTGGATTTCCTATTCCTAACCCTAAACCCTATCTCGAAAATAGTGTTCATTGCATGTAGCAATTAACGGCTTTCATTTCGGTGCATTGCATTAATCTTTCTCCAACCTTTATGCTGCTTTTCGAATGGACTTTGGTCGCATCGTAGTGGAACCCATCTTCGTAGCTGCTCCGCCATCTTCACTCCAACCATTTCTGAGGTATTTTCCCTAATTAACGCCTCTTCCTTTCCTCTTCTGTCTTTTTAATTATTAATTTCCGTTCTCATTTCCCGTTACTTCGTTTTATTCAGTTAGCTTTAGTCAATTGTTCCCAAACTTCAAAGCATCGTCTTGCGAATTTGATTTCTAATCCTCACCGCTCTACTTAATGTTCCACTTGGGACTGACCTAAACTCATTTAGGTTTTCCGTTGCCATGCGTGCTCAAAGAACAAAAAGAATGAATCTTTCTTTTGAATTTCATGGAACTGAGATTTAAAGTGGCCATTTTTGTTACAGTAGTTATGCAATAGTGCTGTATGATATGATGATGCACTATATGAATATGATACAGTTGTACTTGGCGCCGTTTTTTAGGGGTTGCTTTTCAATTTGTAACATAAAATCAGTACTTTTTCTGTATACTGTAGTTTAATTTGTCTTCTGTTGTAGAGTGTTTCCCAAACATGGATTTGCGGAAGTGCAAATCTTCATCTGGTAGTGCGAGTGTTGCACCTTTGAGTGTTCCAAATCAGGTGGATGAGATGGCTCGGCCCCTTAAGGACATGGGAGGTGTTGAGACTGATGTGGATATAGACCTCAGGGAACTTTACTTTTTAATCATGCACTTTTTGTCTGCTGGGCCATGCCAGAGGACTTTGGTACACTTCAGGAATGAACTTTTAGAGCATCAGCTTCTACCTAGAAGATATCATGCTTGGTTTTCAAGAAGTGGTGAGCCCAGTGGGGATGATGTTGATGATGATGATGGCATCTCTTTACCGTTAAATTACAATGATTTAGCCCACAGGTATTTTTGTTTTATACATGCCTTCTGTTATGTTTTTATACTAATTATTTACGAACTAGATTGAGATGGGATATTTGATGTTTTATGGCCATTTTATTACTGTAAATAAGGTTAGAAGAGGTATCTCAATTTACAGATTACATGTAAATAGGGGGTGCTTCATATTTTAATCCAAATATTTGTTATTTGGATTTAAAAACTTTTCTTTTAAATTAGTTATGGCTGCTTCTTGATATTACATGTATGGGCAGTAAGTAATTATTAGTCATCTTGTGTAACTACAAGGTACCCTCACATAGCTAAGGATCACTTGGTAAAGCTTTTGAAGCAATTAATGCTGAGTATGGCCCATCCTTTTCATGGAAAACTTGGAGGAAGTAGTCCTAATGCAGCCGACGTTCCTACTTTACTTGGATATGGTTCATTTTCGCTTCTCGATAGTACGTGATATGCTACAGTAATCTACTTTCTCTACTTGATCATTCAGGCTAAGATCTAAATTCTGAAGTTTTTAACTTAGATACGCCGAAAAAAATTGTCTGTAATCTCAGGCTATTATATGAATGCTGTGAATTTGTGATTTAGTGATTTATATACATCTATTAATGATTTTCTTTTCTTGTTCTGTCATCTGTGGAATATTTACAAATGGATGTATTAATATATTAGGGCTAGCTGTAAATTACTAGGTTTGGGATGGGTATATCAATCCTTGATTCAGTTTCTTCATTGGTAAACTTTTATAATTAAATATATGAATATCTGAAAATTTTGTTTGCTTCTTGGAATACATAGTTTACAGTGATCATTATGGGCAGATAGTAATAAGTAATTATCATGTTGGGGACGGCCAATTATAGCAATTGCCAGGCATATTTAAATGCAAATTTGCCAATAGAAGCTTGAGACCAGTGCTACACATGTAAAAAGGGAAGACCTGGAAGAAATTCCAAGCTAAAGATAACTCAAATCAAGTATATGTATTTGGGAGAATGGGATATTTTATATCTGTTTAATTTAATTTAATCCTTGTGTTTGTACAGTTGATAGAAAAACGGCAGACAAGCAGGTTGGCCACACATGAAGGCTAATCAGGTTCAGGGGCTAAGTTTGAGGGAAATTGGAGGTGGTTTTAGAAAGCACCATCGAGCTCCATCTATTCGCAGTGCATGTTATGCTATTGCCAAACCATCAACTATGGTGCAAAGGATGCAAAATATTAAAAAGCTAAGGGGTCACCGTGTGGCTGTCTACTGTGGTATGACTTACTCTTATGCTAAACTTGTTATTAAAATGGTGCCTTTATGGGCCTGCTGTTCTATGAGTTCATGTTCAATTATTTCTCACGAATGCCATTACATAGATGTGAGTCAATCACATGACATTGATAGAAGTTGATTCCGATGCTTTTTCATGATTGTTGCTTTCCGTTCTTGGAGTTTCCTTCTGAAGTTAAATATTGATTTAACATTAATTTCCAATTAGATGCATACAAGTAATTATTTCAATAGATGAACTTATGGCTGATAAATTAAAAAAATTGATTTTATCTTGCAGCCATATTTGATGGATCAGGGCGTTATGTTATCAGTGGTTCAGATGATCGTCTTGTCAAGATTTGGTCTATGGAAACTGCATTTTGTTTAGCTAGTTGCCGAGGACACGAAGTGAGTCAAGAGTATAGCTTATCAAAGTAATTTTGATAAGTTTGTTTTCTGTTCAATATTATCTAATAATCTCGTCATTATATAAATTGAAGGGTGATATTACTGACTTGGCTGTAAGTTCAAACAATGCATTGGTGGCATCTGCTTCAAATGATTTTGTCATTCGAGTTGTAAGTAGTCTACCATAATTTTTAAGCTCTATCCTGTAAACTCGGGCAAATACATTGATATTTGCATTACACAACAGTGGCGCCTGCCAGATGGGATGCCAATCTCGGTTTTGCGGGGACATACTGGAGCTGTTAATACCATTGCATTTAGTCCCAGGCCCAATGCTGTATACCAGCTGCTATCGTAAGTCCATTTTAAGACTTATTGCTCCTTATTGTTGCCTTTCTATATGTTTTCCTTGTGATTCTTGTGGCATGTAAGTCTTGTTGCTAATCTATTCTGTACATAAATAATTGAATCCAAAAAAATTTGCAAGTTCATGTATCATACAAAAATTTAAGTAAATATTATTCGTAAAACTAAGTATTTTTGGTATACATGTAAATCTTAGTTTTAGTATTGTAATAATTAAATGCTTATACATGAGTTTAACATACTCTTTTGGATGCTGTTGGATCACTTTTACACGAGTGTAGGTAGGTGTGTTTTTTAGCCCCATCAGTCGTGTGTTAAGCATATTTCATAATGATAATAATATTGAGTTATTATTTTAGTATAAATATATAATATTTTGAAAGTATTATTTCTTTTAAAAAATATTATGCTTATAATTCATTCTTATTTTTATTTCGATCAAAGCTTACATTACATTCGTAATCAAATGACTGTTTTATCTATTTTGTATCTTTGAGGGACTAATTTGGTAATAAAAATCTTTAGAGGAGTAATGTGATGACTCCTAATTGTTGAGATACTAATTTGGTGACCAAAATCTTTGGTGAACTAATGTAATGACACACATGTATTTGGAGGATCAAATTCTGGAATATTTTAGAGTATGTTAAATGATCTCTTAGGAATATTATCTTAAATGATCTGAATGGTTTACATATTCATTGTACTTCATAATTTGTATACTTATTTAATTAGGAAGTCTAATATTAGTGCAGATAGGGGTTAGTGCTTTATATCTTTTGTCAAATATTATCACATCAAGTCATTGTCAATTTTAAATTATTTAGTCTCCTTATCTAAATTCCTATAATAATTTCTACGAAATACAAGGAAGGTGAGGGTGATTTACTCAATATATTCTATAAACCATTTTAATTGACCCATAACACAGGTTGACACCTACTTTCATATACAATGTTGTCTCTTTCTTTCTATCTTTTGGTAGGGGGATATGTCCTAATCCATTAAGGGTATTCTATGTCTGAGAAGAATATTAATTTCTTGGTTATGAGGAGGGGTCGTCTTACATTGGTATAAGAATGAACACTATTAAACCATTCAATAAATTTATATAGAAATTGAATAGCTTCATATCTATCTATTACATTGATTTTTGTGTCAAATCTTGTAAAAATTGAATATGATCAAACGATTCTTATTTTCATATATTTTAAAAGTACACATTTATTTATTATTTTGTATATCAATGAAATATTAAATAATTTTGGATTGATGTAAAATTTTATAGATATGATCTATATGATGAGAATTTTCAATTCAATAGTGGATTTTGAGATAAAATTATTAGGCAAAAAGTTATTCAATGGTGTGTAAGTGTGGTTTTGACTTACACTGTGAAACCGATCCCTCCTATTCGTTTCTATCTCTCCCCCTCTCTATATGTGTATATGTGTCTGTGTCTATGTTAGAGATCCCCAAAAATCAATAGTCAGTTACAAGTCAGTTAAGTAGAGTATCCATAGCTAGTTAGAACAATTAATTAGTTAGAGAGGATGGAAGGGCAGGGTGGTATAGCTTAAATAGGAGTTATGGTTGAATAGAAAGGGGGTTCAGATTTATAAACAGACAGTAAACAGGGCAGTGGCTCCGTTGTAGAAGGGGGAACCCTTGGAGGAGAAATTTCTCTCCTTTTCTTTATTTAGTAATAACAGATTCTTTTCTTGTTCATTATATTTTCACTGTATTCTTCAGTTCTAGTTTGTGGGTTCTTATTAGTGTGTGTGTGTGTATAATTTCATTTCTAGTGTTCATAATCTGAAATAATATGGATTTTATTTTGTTACTTGACTGTTATGGCTTATGAGATACGTAGGTCATCAGATGATGGAACTTGTAGAATATGGGATGCAAGAAGTCCACACAATCCACGTATCTACGTGCCACGACCATCAGACGCTATAACTGGTCAGACTATTACTTCTAATTCTGTCAATAGATCAGGCCTCGATCTGGAAGTGGTCTGAGTTTGGCATTATTACCATACTAAATTTGTCATGATGGTACAATATATTTTGTTGAGTTGGATCAATTAGACTCTCTTAAATCCTAATCCAGTATAAAAGATCATTTTACTTTAAAGCATGCTGTTATAAATAAATACTATGTTAGAATAAAAACCATTAATGTGTCTTCACCCAAAAGTTTAAGCTTTTGGAATAGTTGGTTCATGACATGGTATCAGAGCATCTATAATCAAGGTTATCAAGATCGAGATCCTGCGTAGTTTCGGGAGGGGGTAGCAAAATCGTACAAACGTAAGATCGTAACAAGGATTGAAAGATCCTACCAAAATGAAAAACTATACTCAAACATACACACACACACATATATGCATAGAAATTGTTAAAAAAACCAATAAATGACAACATTAAAACACACTTAAAACTGAAATTTCATAATCATAACATAGAAAACAAGTCTTAACTAGTCAAAATACATAGCATAAGGTTTACACACTTGAAATTTTTAAGTCAAAAAACAGCAGCAGCACTACAGCAAAAAATAGAACTGCAGAAGTAGAACAAAACAAACAAAAATAGCTGCAGCAGAAAATAAAACCGCAGAACCAGAGCAGAACAGAATGCACAGAACTAGAGCAGCAAAAAAAATAGAACCGCAGAACCAGACCACACCAGAACCCAGACAGAACGCACAAAACCAGAGCAGAACGACAATACATATCACCAGAACCCAAAACACAACAGTACGCATGACAAAAGTGATGAACAAGAGCAGAACAGCAACACACACCACCCACAACTCAGAGAGCTCGAATCGCACAAGAGGATTAGAGGAAACTATTTGCTGATGTTTAGGGTTCGAAAGTGGGGCTCCAAGATTAACGAAAACAGTTTTTAACTCCCCCCCCCCAAACCGGGTAAATCCAACCCTGAAATCTGGAGAATCAAGATTGCCCAAGATCGCACGATCCCACATTTCCACAATCTGCATCGGCGATCCCACCATCGCCTGATCCTGCTAACGATATAAATCGCGATCTTGACAACATTGTCTATAACCAAGTGGTCTAGAGTTCAATTCTTGTTGCCTCCATTATTAAAAAAAATAATTTCAGCACAAGGTAGTAGGCCCTTGCATTCTTCACGCTTCAACAGCCCTTTTGCATGAGAGGGCATGTTAGAATAAAAACCATTAATGTGTCTTCACCCAAAAGCTTAAGATTTTGGGATAGTTGGTTCATGACATACTACATTTTAGAACTATGAATAGAGTTATTGTATCTGGTTCAAACCAGGAATGTGCAAGTTTGGACATGCATGTTGCTTAAATCTTCCAGATCAGTAGTTTTACCTGTTGAATGCCATAATTATTTTTTTGTTCTTAGGTTATTCTTGATTGATTATATGATTGTTTTAGGAATTATAAATTTTTGCAGGGAAGGGCAATGCTCCACCAGCTAATTTACCGTCCTCAAGTAATGGTCAACATAGCTATCAAATACTTTGTTGTGCATATAATGCAAATGGAACTGTTTTTGTTACTGGTAGCTCTGATACTTTTGCCAGGGTATGCTCTCTGATGTACTCTTCAGATATTTCCTGTTCTTTGATTAATAAACACATCTGGATTTTTCTTGTTTAAATATTGCATCTATTCAGATATGAGAATAATACTGCTATTTGCAGGTGTGGAGTGCTATTAAGCCCAACACGAATGACTCAGAACAACCAATCCATGAGATGGATTTATTAGCTGGTCACGAGAATGACGTTAATTATGTACAGTTTAGGTTAGCTATCCTAGTTAAATCTACACTATTTTTTTTTTTTTTTTTGTAATGATTCTTATTGTCTTTGCTACCTCTGCATGCAGTGGTTGCTCTATGGCTTCAAAATTTGTGGCATCTGACTCTTGGAGAGAAGAAAATACACTGAAGTTCAGAAATTTCTGGTCAATATATTTCTTTATGCTTATTTCCTGTAGTTTTTTTCCTACACTTTTTTAGTGTTTATTTAATATAACAAATGTACCCTGGTCTCATTACTAAATATTTTGCATACTGATATTGTGTATTTTCAGGTATTGTCATGATAACATAGTTACCTGCTCTCGTGATGGAAGTGCAATTATATGGGTCCCCAGATCACGAAGATCTCATGTGAGCTCCTTTAAATATGATTCCCATTGAAGTTGGTCGTGATCTATTTTATCCTTGAAGACATCTTTCCTCTATTTTATCTTTTCGAAACATTTGGGCATCTTTGTGGCATGTGCAGTCTCATTTTTCCCTCTATGCCTACTATGCAAAATGTCTCAAGTTTCCCATTGCTATTGCAGGGAAAAGTAGGACGCTGGACTCGCGCATATCATCTAAAAGTGCCACCACCTCCCCTGCCTCCTCAACCTCCGCGAGGGGGTCCAAGGCAGAGATTCCTACCTACTCCTCGTGGTGTTAACATGATTGTGTGGAGTCTGGACAACCGCTTTGTACTTGCAGCTATTATGGGTAATATACTTGCTAAAAAAGTAATAGCAATAATGGGGCACCAAAAGTTTACATGTATTATATTTTTTGGTATACTAGAATATTAAATTGATGGCACTTTATATCCAATCCAGACTAGGTGGTACATAAACTTATATTCTGATAATTACAATTTGATTATCTCTTGTTTCTTTGAGTTATTGGTTACATATCTTTTGAGGACTTCTTTTGAAGTAAATCACCCATTTTGTTACAAATTTGTCAATGATGTGTCTATTACTAACGCATCCATGTGATAACTTACTAGAAAAACATAATGTGGAACTAATTATTCAAAGCATTGTATTTGTTTGATACATTTTTTGAAAATCAATTTTCCACATCACAAAAAATCAGTTTGGTTTTATGCTAGGGAGACCGACTGTGAAAGTTATATACTAGCTAAGAAAATTGATGGGGAGATATAAGATGAATAAAAAGACCTACACATGGTTTTCACTGATTTGGAAAAAGTATATGTACATAGAGAGGTCTTGTTGAAGACTCTAGAGAAAAAGTGTTATGATTGCTTACATTCGAGCAATCAAAGATATGTATGATGGGATTATAAACTATTGTAAGAACACAAGGTACATGAGATTTCCCTATAACTATAGGTGTGCACCAAGGTATATTTTGAGCCCTTATCTTCTTATCTTAGTTCTAAGTGTGCTTATTGAACAAATCCAAGAGACGGTATTATAGTGCATGCTTTTTGCAAATGATATAGTCTTAGTTGGAGAGTTGAGAGAAAAAATAAATGGAAAGTTTGAGATTTAAAGACAAGTCTTAGAAACACACGGCTTCCGCCTGAATAGAAGTAAAATAGAGTATATGGAATGCAAATTTAACAAGAGACACACAAATCCTAGCTTAGAAATGGAGAACATACAATATCATAAGACTCACATTTAAATAAGGGATACTTGTGGTTAACTTAAAAAAATACCTTGGGTCCATCATACAAAATGACAAAGAGATAGAGGGAGATGTCACAGGATCCAAGCAGGGTGGATGAAATGGAACAATATTTCAGGTGTGATATATGATAGAAAAGTGCCACTCAAGCTTAAATGAAAATTTTATAGTACAACTATCAACACCTGTGATGTTGTATGGGACTGAGTGTTGGGTAGCAAAGAGCCAACAAGAAAGTAATCTTATTGTTGTAGAGATGAGAATGTTACAATAGATGAGTGGTCACACAAGACAAGATAGGATTATGAATACAATCATCACAAAGAAAGTTGGGGTAGTTCCCGTTATAGAAAAATGGTAGAGTCTCATCTTAGATAGTTTGGGCGTGTGGAGAAGACACGTAAGAGCACCGGTAAGAAGGGTTGACTGGATGGAGGATAGTTTGATAGTTAGAGGTAGAAGGAGACCAAGGAAAATGATCATTGGATTTAATACATGAAAGAGCTTTATGGCGCTATATGATTCAGGTAGCCGTCCCCACCTAATGGGAAAAAGCTTATTGCTATTGTTGTATTGTTTGAAAATCAATTTTCCCATAGACTAAAGCTGTTGGGGTTATATATATGTTCTGCTAACTCTATAGTACTGATTGCTACTGTAACTTTTATATTGTTTCCCAATATGGAAAAAATGGTAGCCTCGTCTTAGATTGTTTAAGAATGTGTGGAGAAGACCTATAAATGCACCAGTAAGGACGGTTGGTTAAATGGAGGATAGTCCAATAGTTAGATGTAGAGGGAGACCGAGGAAAAATATAAGCCAAAGCATGACGAGAGATTTAGAGGTAAATGGTCTATCTTCCACTGAATGGGAAAAGGCTTGTTATTGTTGTATTGTTTGAAAATCAATTTTCCCATAGACCAAAGCTGTTGGGGGGAGCTTCTATATGCTCTTTTTACTTTTTAGTACCAATTGCTGCTGTAACTTTTATATTGCCTCAACATGGATCCTTGTTTTAGTATGCAATTGACATTATATGACTAGAAACTAGATTAGAGAACGCATCAACATTGTACTATTTTCTGATAGTTGTCATGATAATACATCTTCATTTATTTGACTTTGCATTCCTTTGCAACTTTGTCACCTCTCCTTCTCTTCTATAGATAATTTATTTCATAGTGTGAGAGAAGGTTCTTGCTTGCTTTAACCGAGGACTTGTCTTTTCATCTTGAAGATTGCAGAATATGTGTTTGGAATGCAGTTGATGGAAGCTTAGTGCACTCTTTGACTGGTCATACTGCATCTGTAAGCTCTTTCCTCTCTCTTGCTCCTTCCCCCCTTTCTTTGTTTTCTCCTTATATCATGCATTGCTAATTTGCTCCACTAGTAAACATGCTTAACTTCTTTTTTCTGGACTAACATAAAATTGAAATGTGGTCATACTTTTCTTATTGGATTCAGTCTTATGTTCTGGATGTGCATCCTTTCAACCCTCGGATAGCTATGAGTGCTGGGTATGATGGACGAACCATTGTGTGGGATGTAAGCTTCTTTTCTTTTGGGTCCCTAACTCTTAAATTCGACGCCTTTGCATGTTCTTTGTAAAACATAAATTAATTTATGCTTTCTGGTATATTATTTTTCTAGATATGGGAAGGCATACCTATTCGGACATATGAAATTGGACGTTTTAAGTTGGTTGATGGGAAGTTTTCTCCGTAAGTGTCTATAGAATAATTGTTATCAATGGGTTTTTTCGGCTGCTTATTACTATGCATTTAATAATTGCCGTTCTTATGTCTATTAGTTTTTCCTCTTTAAATATTTTGGTTGGTTCTATACTTTGGTAATAGTAATACTTAGTGAATGTCTTCTGTATTTTGTTTCTCTCACTTGTTGGATTTTGTTTTTGGCAAAGAAACTCCTTATATGTAAAGAGATTACATAGCTCTAAACTTAGCGCTACGTAATCACTTTAAGTGATGTCCATGTCAAGCAGGTATGCTAAAGCTGTTAGGTAAAGATTTATAATTCTTTTTTTTTTTTTTTGAAATCTAACCTACCCCTTCATTCAAGAGTCTTTTGTGTTTGAAGTATGAGCAATGCACATACCTTCGGAAGTCATTTGGTTGAGTGCCAGCTGGACACATGTTTGCGGCATAGGAATGATGTTCAATAGTAGCCAACATGTTTGGTTGGATTTAACTCCTCTAAAGTGAGAGATTCACTTTAGAAAGTAAAGTAAGGATTAATAGCCATTGATTGATAAATCAGTGGTTAAGATTGTATTGTAATTGTGTGCATTCATATATATAATAATTCATGGAGTTTTTTAAATCTTAACTGTTGATTTATCAATCAATGGCTATTGATCCTTATTTCACCCTCTAAAGTGAATCTCTCACTTTAGAGGAGCAAAATCCTGTTTGGTTACATTTTGACTGCCATTGGAAGAGCTATTACTTTGAAAATAATTGATTCTTGGAGGAGTAAATTTTTCTTGGTTTTTAGGTGAACAGAATTGATTCTAGATGTAGGATTCACATAATTTTTAAAAAATATACCTATATTTCCGCCTCTAACATTATTGTAATTTAATATCCAAACAAATTTGATTCTCCTAAACTATCTTTTGAAATATTATTCCCAAACACAAATGAATTCTTTCAACTCAAGTTTTGACATCAATACTTTTAAAAGCGGCTCTACTCAAATCTGAACCAAACGGGTCCTCTATCTTGTGCTTAAATTCAACTTTTAATTAGAAGAATGGAGGCAGTAAGAAGTAGACTCTTTCCCCCTATACCTTATTAGTTGTTAGGACATGCTCTCTTTGAAGCTTAAGCTGTCAGATAAAAGCTCATAAATGGTATTATATCTAACTTTCTTCTTTAGAAAGGATTTTAATAGCCTCCTCCGTCTTCTTTAATGTATGTTTGATAATTCTGAATATTGTCATATATGTACAATATCTAACTCTACCACTGTTCTGTATTGAATCTGACCAACAAATATTCTTTGCTGTCACCAATAGTAGTTGTCTAGATCCATCCCAACAATGAGCTACCGTTGTGACATTTGTAGATATTCATTGGATCAAAATAATCATGTGGTTTATGCCTGCTACTCTGTGTCTTGATAGGGAAAAATGTGGGTTTTATACCTGCCTTGATGATGAGTGTTCCATGTCACAGATATTGTGTCTTCTTGTATCCATCTTAGATGAATCAGGATCTCTGATGGTGTGTGATTATAATTTGTTAATATCATTGTTTTCATTTTAGGGATGGAACGTCAATTGTACTTTCAGATGATGTTGGCCAAATATATTTTCTGAATACAGGTCAAGGCGAGTCCCAAAAGGATGCAAAATATGATCAGGTGGTCAAATATCACAATATTGCTTCCCTATTTTTATATAAGCTCCATAGCAAGTTAATTTATGTGGTTGTCTCTTTGATTTTCATGGCAGTTTTTTCTTGGTGATTATCGACCCCTTATTCAAGATACTCAGGGAAATGTTCTTGATCAGGTTTAGAGAATCATATGCCCTTGTACTTTGTTGATTTTGCCATCCTAATTGAATTGACACATCTAATATTTATTTGTTGACTTTTCAATATGATTGCTAACCTATTTCACACCTGATGCAGGAAACTCAACTTCCACCACACCGAAGAAATATTCAGGAACCACTATGTGATTCAAGTATGTTGTGGCTCCTATTCTGAAATTCTTGCTTTCTTATTTGGATGCAGATTTCTCTTACCATAGATTATGTCATTACCAGGTATGGTGCCATATCCAGAACCTTATCAGAGTCAGTTTCAGCAACGTCGGCTTGGTGCTCTTGGCATTGAATGGCGTCCTTCATTGATAAAATATACTGTTGGTCCAGATTTTAATGTTGGTCAGGACTACCCAGTGATACCTTTGATAGATTTGGAAGGAATGGTTGAGCCACAACCTGAGTTAATAGATGCCATGTTCTGGGAGCCAGAGTATGACATTGTAAGTGATGATAATGACTCTGAATACAATGTGAATGAGGATAATTCTAGTGCAGCTGAGCAAGGAAGTGTTAGTGCTATCTCTTCCAGTGATCTAGAATGCAGTGAAGATGACTCTAGTAATAGGGATGGCCTTCGAAGATCGAGAAGGAAAAAACATAATGTTGGAGTAAGCGGTGTCTTGATATTTATATATATATATATATAGGAGACATATCAAGTGAGAGGACTTGTTTAATGTGGGAGTGAGAAGCTTAAATCATGGCTATTAGATCTTACCATGAATGGTCAAGATTAAAACACAAAGTCACATGACTTTTTAAGTGATCATGTGACCATTAAATAACTTCTTGACCATCCATGCATGATTGTATGGTCATGATTTAAGCCCCTCACTCTCACATTAAGCAAGACCTCTCACTAGACATGCCCCCGATATATATTGGATCAATCTTGAATTACAATTTGTTATCTAAACATAATGTTTCTCAGGTTGAGGCAACGACTTCTTCTGGAAGGCGTGTTAGGAAAAGGAATTTGGATGAGTGTAATGGTAATGCTTCTGGAAGTAACAGAACTAAGAAATCCAGAAGAAGCTCGAAATCATCAAAAGGAAATCTTCCAAAGCTAAGACATCAAGACCCCAGAGAATTGCTGCACATAATGCTCGTAATATGTTCTCTCAAATTGGAGAAACATCTACTGATGGTGAAGATAATGATTCTGAAGATGAATCATCAGACAGTTTCCAAGATTCAGACAATCTCAGTGAACCTGAGAAGAAAATTCATACTAAGGGTGATGAAATTAAAAAACCCTTTTTGGAAGAGTTTGTCAATGTGTCCAAGCCCCCTGCATATTCTGAGTCTCAGGCAAATGTTGAAAGTAGACGGAGACTGGTTGTTAAGTTTTCACTTCGTGATTCTAAGAAGAATGTGCCCTCAGAGGACACAAGACTTGCTTGTGAGACTCAGGCTGAAATGTTATGTCAGTCTTCTAGACCTCAACCCCAAAAAAGTGTTCAAAAGATTTTGCCAGACAGAAGTTCTGTGGACCCAGTATTATCTTCTACAGATGCCTCTGATGCTAAACTTCCCCAAAGACACGACAGAAATGAAGATAATGATAGAAGACAAAGTGGAAATGCTAGAAATAATATTGACACATCCATTTGTGTTGAGGAGAACACAGATCAGTGTAGACAGCTGAGAAGACACACAAATGAACATTCAAGATCAGGGGATACTTTGCTAGCAGATACTGAAGTCGATGGCCATCTTGAATACAATGTCAATGGGTATGTATAGCCTGAGACAAATGTGAAAAAATGTTAATGATACCACTTCCTTTTCTTTATTTAGTAATCTCTTCTAGTCAGAATCAAATGTTTTTTCCACCATGTTTTGCAGGAGATCAGAACATATGACCAGCAATTTAGAGACTGTCAGTAGCACCATTAATTCAGAGCTGGCTGATTTTAATAATGCACCTAAATTTACATCACCTGAACCTTCGTTGCTTCGCAATCAGCCAAGTGCTGATGGCCTCATGACATCTGGTTATGATAAGTTGAATGGCGGTGATAAAGTTCGGTCTGGATCTGACAAATGCACAGAGGACTCGCTAGAAAACAATGACATTCACTCAAGCCACTTTGGTGACCTCAAAATGAAAGCACCTATGAAACCAACAAAGTTAGTGCTTAAAAAGAAACTGGTTTTAGGAGACACTGAAAGTTCTTGCAAGCTGAAATTTTCTAAGGCAGATTCAGTAGGTGGTAGAGGTGACGTAATGTCCGGAAATTCCTCTTTTAGGCCTAATCTAGTAATGGAAGTACCAGAAGGTGAAGATAACAGAAATTCAAGCTCTCCACAGCCACCGCATTCATATTCTGACCGAATAAGTTATGATCATGTCCATGAACGGGACAAGTCATATAAAGGGGAAGTCAATCCAGATGGTTTTGGTTGTGATCTTGAAGAAAAAAATACTTCAATTTTTAGCAATGAACATGGTTTAGGAAGTAGTTTATCTAATTTTGTTAGGGACCCGATACGTCGAACACGATCCATCAGGATGAAGACAACTTCTGAGGAGCCAAACACTTTGAACACAAGGATTAAATTTCGAGGGGGCCAAAGTTCCAGGGGCACATCCAGTCGGGAAGATTCTTCTTTCAAAGTGTCTGATCAACTTCATCAAAGAACAAGGTCTGCTAGAAACAGACATGATGAATATATTGCCAATGACCCTGGTATTTTAACTCGAAGGGTGTCAAATCACCATGCAAAAAAATTGTCATGGCTAATGCTGGCAGAGCATGAGGATGGTTATCGTTACATTCCTCAACTTGGTGATGAAGTTGTATACTTGAGACAGGTACTTTATGTTAAAAATGATCATTTTTTCCTTATAGGTTGTCCTACTTTATAGTTTGTTTTGGAATGCAAGTTTCTGTAATCTGTTTCCTACTTTATATTTTTGACCTTATTTTATTGATTGGGTTTTCTGCTTCCCAATTCATATTCTTGAGCATATTTGAATTTGATTGCCAGGGTCATCAAGAGTATATAGAGTCATCTATGCCGTCTGAATCAGGACCATGGAGATCATTTACAAGACTAAGTGCTTCTGAAATTTGCAAGGTTGAAAAGCTTGAGTATGCGGAGCTCCCAGGTTCTGGGGATAGCTGTTGTAAACTTAAACTTACGTTTATAGATCCTTCTTCATATGTGCATGGCAAATCATTTAAATTAACTCTACCTGAATTGATTAACTTCTCTGATTTTGTTGTTGAGAAAACATGGTATGATACTGCCATGAAGAGAAATTGGTCTTTAAGAGATAAATGCATGGTCTGGTGGAGAAATGAAGATGGGAAAGGTGGAAGTTGGTGGGATGGTCGAGTTGTTGCAGTGCAGGCCAAATCTCATGACTTCCCGGACAGTCCTTGGGATAGGTATCAGGTCCAGTACAAGACTGATCCAACAGAAAATCATCTGCATAGTCCGTGGGAACTATATGATCCTGAGATTCTGTGGGAGCAACCCCGCATTGATCATGAGATCAGAGATAAGCTGTTGTCTTATTTCACCAAATTAGACCACAGGGTGAGTAGCCTTGAAGTTGCATTTCATTACCTGAATTAGCCTTGTTGATACATGCAAAGTTCCTACTTCTGATTTTAGAAATACTTAATAAGAAATGTTATATTTCACAATTGACGGAGGAAATGGAATGTTAACCTCGTTTTTCCCCCCCTCTCTCTCAATCCAGGAGAAGCATGGTATCCAGGCATTGAACCAAGTAGCAGAGAAGTTAGAGTTTTCGAACAGGTAAGTTTGCAACTTAAGAGGACCCATCTACTCAAATTTCTGTTTGGAAAGACTGAGGGACCTATTTGCCTGTGATTTTTTATGTAGTCCTGTTTTGGCAATTTCTGGGCCTTGAAATTAAAGTAAAAATTGCAGAGAGAAGGCAACAATTTAAATTTTAATGACATGTCATCTTTGGATTTGTATTACAGGTTTCCTGTTCCATTGTATCCTGAACTGATTCAGTCAAGGTTAAAGAATGACTACTATCGTAGTGTGGAAGGTGTCAAGCATGATATAATGGTAATGCTATCAAATGCTGAAGAATTCTTTACAAATACAAAAAATTCTCAGCTGTCTGGCAAGATCAGACGAATATCAGACTGGCTTAGAAGAAAACTTGGAAGGATATGAAAAGCCCAAAATGGGTTATATAGGTTTCTGCTAACATTGTTTTTTAGGTTTCTTCTAACATTGTTTTTCATTCTTTAATCCAATTTTGGAGAATTAGTTGGTCTTTAAGCAATGTTTTTTATAAAAATGGAAAAGGCCATAGGTGGTGGTGGTAAATATTGGTTGTATATATACAGACTCATCCTTTTAAATGCCAAGTGTCGTTATGATGATATATGTATGGGCATCTTGGGCTTTGTAACGTTGATTTCGAATTTGAATGTTTTCATGGTTTATCTTGCCTTGAAAACAAATAGTTTTACCAATGAGGTTGGTTTAAGTAATACATGCTTTTGATCAGAAAAAAAAAGTGGTACATGCTTGATTCCCCTTAAGTAGAGTCTCGGGTTTGGGTTCGAGTCTTGTGAATGAAAAGAATTCCCTTGGGAAGAGGTAGCTCCACCATGATGTCGATGTTCCTGAGTTGAGCAGTATTGCCTCCCGTCGAGGAACCTATGGTTTAAACCAAAAACACGGTTTTTTTTTAAATGTACTCCATCAATTTCATATTAAGTGTCCTTTTAGTAATTTTCCATTTCATATTAATTGTCATTTTACATATTAATAAAATATTAAATACTATTTTTTAACTGCACTCTTAATGAGAGAGAAATTTAAAAGAGAATAATAAACGCACGAAAAATAATATAAGAGTAAAAGATAGATAATAATTCAGTTAATAATTTTTATAAAAATTACGTTATTAGTTGCATGTTTTGATTTATGTGCATTATCTTAAACACAGTCATTAAAATGGAGGTAGTATAATAATCTTCTTTTGTTCTGAGGGAGTCTAGTGCAATAAATCACTCATTTTCTACTTATCGGTGTGTTCGAGTTTGTTATCAATGGCTTATACAAGGAAGAGCAACCCAAAACAGAAGATGCTCGTGGCACAGCAATAACAATATCTCAATATCATTTCCCTGAAAGTTAAAGCTTAATTCCTATTACAAAAATGATCATAACTAAATAAAATGTATTCAGTAAAATTTGGATCAAACTAACTGCATTCCAAATCCTACACCGTTGAAGAGTTAATAGTTGGTTCGAAAACTGTTTTTACCTTTATTTTTATTAATATTTATGAAAATATCATTTTATCTTGCATTTTTAAAGGTTTATATAAAAATAAAAAAAAAAATGAAACATATCTTTCTCTCGAGCCTCGAGGCTTCCGAAGAATATCACTTTCAAGTAGGGGTGTTCATGGGACGGGTTTTTCCTGTTCCTAACCCAGCCCTAATTTTTTACCGGGCCAATTCTATGGACCCGAACCCGTCCATAGACCCGAAGAGACCTAATGATGTGTGGGTCTAAGTAAGACCGGGTCTGAGTAGGACAGGAACAGGTTGACCCGATATATAAGCTAAATATAATTACGAAATGATCATATAACAATGTTCAAAAGAAAAAAGAAGTTGATCTCTGGAGGTCTCAAGAAATACACTTCCAGAAATTTGTGAGGGTATTTTTGGAAAAAATAAAAAAGAATGGGGTGTAAATAGTAAAAAATCAACTCTTTTTTTTTTCCCTCTTGGTCGGCTGTGTACAGTTTGTCACTCTTTTACATTCTGTGTACGTTTTTTTTTTGGGGGTCAAATTCTGTGTATATCTATCCAATGGGATTAAGCAGATGCTATGTTCTCTCTTATATGAAAGTCCCTTTCGGCTGTCGTCATTTTGTCGGTGAGAGCAGTTAATGCAATGAGAGCATATGATTTCTCCATCCATTTGTTGAATTCATTATAGAAAATTAAAGGACATGTTAAGTGAAAACATTACTCCCCCTATCATTTTATTTGACGTTTTAAAAAAAAAAATTGTCTTAATTTACTTGTCATTTTCTAATATCAATACATTATTACATGAGTCTTTTTAATTTTATCCTTACCAATTAATTAACGTGTATTTCTTGCGTGATGTGTTTTTAATATGAGAGATAAGAGGTATAATGGTAAATTAGTTTATAATTTTTATAAATCTTAGAGTATTAATGATATTCTTTAATTTCCGTGTCACAACCTTGAAAATCAAATAAAGTGGGACGGGGGGAGTATCTTATTATTATACTAGTAGCATTTAGAGCATCGCTAATGGTGGCTTGGGAAGCAACTTGCCCACCAAGCACCATTGCTTTAATCACTTTTTTCCATTGTAAGCAATTTGCTTTAGTTACTTCATGGGCATGCATTGCTTGCTAAAGCAACCCAAAAAGCAATAAAAATATAATAAAAAAAATGGTTCTTTGTATGGGAATCACCCAAAGAGAGTTGCTCCATTGTAGAGATAAAGTGCTTGGAGGTTGATATGAACCACAATGTTAAAAAATAAGGGACCTTTAGAAATATGAGGCTGAAACTTATACTTTTCTGAAACACTTGTATTTTTTTTTCTATTTTCTTTGATTTTCTTTCCTTGAATTTGATTAACGTACTAAATTGATACTTGAAGATAATGCACTTTTCCTCAACAAGAAATGTAACTAGGCCCTTATGAACTTGACTAGTAAATCACATACAATCAAGCTACACGCATAGAAGTAAGATTCTTGTCTAAGAAACATAGAAGATTAACAAGAAGAAAGAAAGTTGGACGTCACACTTTCAAGGCTTGAAAGATAAGTCCTTGAGATTACACGCACAAAGGTGAAGAACCTTTGATAAACCTCACTCTTGACAAGTCAAGAAAATAAGAGAAAACACTCCCTTTTGATTGATAATTTTTAACATAAACATTCCAAACTTCTTTCATGGCTTGCATGCTCCTTAAATAGCCTCATGCACACCATGCATGGCTCTTAGTATTCAGCCCATTACAATAAAAAGAAATAAAAATGCTTAATAAAGTAATTAAACTATGCCTAAAACTCCTATGTAGCCGCCCCCTATTACACCCTTGTGGTTAGTCATCTTTCTCTTAATTAAGGCAATTGAAATTCAGCAATTAGAACCCTAAGATGGCCGCCCATGTGCCTAAACAATTCAGCTACCATATGTTACAAATTGAAAGAAATTAACCCATATTAACCATGTGTTGGCCGCCCACCATAAGTGGTCTTCACTCTCTCAATTCATCATATGTTGGACACCCTTTTAATGATCATGAAGGAGCCATTTTGTGCACATGTTGGCCGCCCACTTTAGGTTGAGAAATCAGCCAAATTCATCACTTGTTGGCCGCAACAATGAGAGCCAAAAGTAACTCCCAACAAGTGCTTCATTGCCATTAATTCCTTGTCTCCTTGTAACCGTTTTGACTTCAATTCTTTCAATTCTACTTTGTAACCAACCAGCCACATGAATGAGTATGTAACAACCACATAATGCTTATTGAAAGTCATAAATTAAGGAAAACAACTTAGCCATGCATTCCCTTGGCCGCCCCCTACTTGGCCGCCCCCTTCTCCCCCTTTCCTTGCCTTTAAGTGGTTGGATGCCTTAATGGCAACTGGACTTCATTGAATTCCATGCTACCATTTTCTTCTTCATGCTTGAGACAAAGAACAACTTTAGGGAATGGTTCTTTAAGGTTTGCGCCCTTAGTTTGTAGGGATGCCACTATTAGCAGCAAAGCCTCTTTTGCCTGTTTTGCCCTTGCCCGGGTCATAGGTCCCCCAAGTCCTTCAAGTGCCTTTTTCTGGTTCATGTCTTCATCATTCTCCCCCTCTTGGAAAGGATTTGTCCTCAAAGCATGAGATCCTTCATCTGTATCAAATAGAGACAAGTCAAAAACATTGAAAGTAGCACTAATCTGATACTCACCTGGAAGGTCAATTTTGTAGGCATTGTCATTGATTCGTTCTAGAACTTGAAAAGGTCCATCTCCCCTAGGTTGAAGCTTAGACTTCCTTTGTTCAGGGAACCTTTCCTTGCGCATATGCACCCAAACCCAATCACCAGGTTGGAAGACAACCTTCTTTCTTCCTTTGTTGGCTTGCTTGACATAGCTTTCATTCTTCTTCTCAATTTGTGCCTTCACTTTTTCATGCATTTTCTTGACATATTCTGCCTTGGCCTGTGCTTCATCATGCTTAAACATAGAAACGTTAGGCAAGGGTAACAAATCAAGAGGAGTTAGAGGGTTAAATCCATAAACTATCTCAAATGGGGAACAATTTGTAGTACTATGGATAGCCCTATTGAAAGCAAATTCAACATGAGACAAACATTCCTCCCAAGACTTAATATTTTTATTCAAAATAGTCCTAAGTAATGCGCCCAATGTCCTATTCACCACTTCAGTTTGACCATCAATTTGGGGATGGCAGGTAGTAGAAAACAACAGCTTAGTTCCAAGCTTTCCCCACAAAGTCCTCCAAAAATGGCTAAGGAATTTCACATCTCTATCACTAACTATGCTTCTTGGTAATCCTCACTATTTCTTTAAAAAATAAATCAGCCACATGACAAGCATCATCCACTTTCTTGCAAGCTATGAAATGCGCCATCTTGGAGAACCTGTCCACAACAACAAACACAGAATCTCTTCCATTCTTTGTTTTAGGAAGTCCTAGAACAAAATCCATGGAAATATCAGCCCAAGGAAATTCTGGTATAGGCAAAGGAGTATATAACCCATGAGGCTTAACCTTTGATTTTGCTTTCTTGCACACAATACAATTTTCACAAAATTTTTGCACATCACGTTTCATATGGGGCCAAAAGAAATGTTCTTGTAAAATTTCCATGGTCTTTTGAATTCCAAAATGCCCCATCAGTCCCCCCTCATGTGATTCATGCAGAAGTAATTCTCTAATGGCACTTTTAGGTACACACAATCTATTCATTTTAAACAAAAATCCATTTTACTTAAAGTACCCATTTTCAGAGAATTTTTCACATGCAGCAAAAATTTCAGCAAAATCCTCATCATTTTTATACATACTTTTCAAAGGTTCAAGACCAAACAATTTTGTTTCTAACATAGATAATAATGCATGCCTCCTAGAAAGCGCATCAGCCACTATGTTTCCTTTACCTTTCTTATGCTTGATCACATATGGAAATTGCTCTAAATATTCTACCCACTTAGCATGTCTTTTATTTAGTTTTCCTTGTCCTTTCAAGTATTTCAAGGACTCATGATCACTATGTATAACAAACTCTTTGGGTAGCAAATAATGTTGTCAAGTTTTTAGAGCTCTAACCAAAGCATACAATTCCTTATCATAAGTAGAATAATTAAGTGCAGCTCCACTTAATTTTTCACTAAAATAAGCAATTGGATGTCCATCTTGTAACAAAACAACCCCTATGCCTACATTTGATGCATCACATTCCAATTCAAAAGATTTTGCAAAGTTAGGCAAGGCTAGAATAGGCGCATGAGTGAACCTATTTTTAAGGGCAGCAAAGGCCGCCTCTTGCTTCTCTCCCCATTGAAATCCCACATTCTTTTTAACAATTTCATTTAATGGTGCAGCAAGGGTACTAAAATCCTTAACAAATCTCCTATAGAAACTTGCTAAACCATGAAAACTTCTTACTTCACTCACATTTTTAGGTGTTGGCCATTCTTGAATAGCCTTTACCTTTTCTTCATCCACTTGTATCCCTTTAGAACTCACAACAAATCCGAAGAACACAACATGATTGGTACAAAAAATGCATTTATCAAGGTTGGCATACAAATTCTCTTTTCTAAGCACATCCAAAACAGATTTTAAGTGATTAACATGCATATCCAAAGAAGTGCTATAGATAAGAATATCATCAAAATACACAACCACAAATTTTCCTATGAATTCCCTTAAAACATGGTTCATTAATCTCATGAAAGTGCTAGGAGCATTAGTTAATCCAAAAGGCATAACTAACCATTCATACAAACCATATTTTGTTTTAAAGGCTGTTTTCCATTCATCACCTTCCCTTATTATAATCTGATTATAGCCACTTTTTAAATCAATTTTTGTAAACACACATGCACCATACAATTCATCAAGAAGGTCATCTAACCTGGGAATAGGACGACGGTACTTAATGGTGATATTGTTGATGGCTCTACAATCAGAACACATTCTCCAACTTCCATCCTTTTTAGGCACCAAAATAACAGGAACGGCGCATGGACTCATGTTGTTTCTCACCCATACTTTGCTTATTAATTCAGCTACTTGCCTTTCAATTTCTTTGGTTTCTTGTGGATTGCTTCTATAAGCTGGACGATTGGGTAATGATGCCCCTGGAATGAGATCAATATGATGCTCAATCCCTCTCAAAAGTGGTAACCCATCAGGAACATTAGCTGGAAACACATCTTCAAAATCCTGCAAAAGAAATTTAATTGACAAAGGCAAATCATGGTTATCAAATTGGTTAGCATGAAGTAATTGATTTTGACAAATCAATAAGTAGAGAGGTTGTCTTGCGCAAAGCTTTCTCCTCACTTCTTTTTCTCTTGCTAAACACAACTGTTTGCCCTCTAGTATTTCTCTCTTTTTCTTTTTAATTTCCTCACCCTCAAGTGTTTCACTCTCTCTCTCTTTAGCTATCTTTTCTCTCAATTTCATTTGATCCTCACTCACTTCCTTTGGTGACAAAAGCTTTAGAACCACCTTCTTATCCTGAAAAGTGAAAGAAATTTTGTTAGTAAAACCATCATGGATGGCTTTTGTATCAAACTGCCACAGTCTTCCCAAGAGGATATGACTGGCCTCCATTGGAACTACGTCACACAACACTTTATCTTTATATTTTCCAATAGAAAATGGAACTTCAACTTGCCTCTTCACATGCACCTCATCTCCTTCACTAAGCCATTGAAGCTTGTATGGCCTAGGATGTGGTTTTGTGTCCATGTTCATCTTTGACACCATTCTAGCACTGACCACATTAGTACAACTGCCACCATCAATTATAACTAAACATATCTTACCATTGACAGAACATCTGGTATGAAATATGTTCTCTCTTTGGTTTGCTTCCATGGCCGTGGTTTGGCTTCCAAGAAGTCTCCTAATCATGTAAACTTCTCCAACTTCAGCACCTGTGTCTTCATCACTTGTCTCCCTCTCATCCTCTGATTCACCGGTGTACTCCCCATTGTCTTTAAGAAGAAGAGTCTTCTTGGTAGGACATTCAAAGGCATAATGTCCCATTCCTTGGCACCTGAAACATTTAACATCCCTCCCTTTCTTAGGTACCTATTCAGCGCCTTTTTGAGGTAGTTTCCCTTGAGAAGACGATGCTCCCTGATTGAATAGTTCAACTACTTCCTTCTTGACTTTGTCCTTCCAATTTGGAGGTAAAGTAGTAGGACTCTTCCTTGCTCCTTTTCTTTTAAGTTGTTGTTCTACTTGAAGTGCTTTGTGTAACAAGTCATCCATCTCCACATATCCCTGCAGCTCTACAATATCTCTAATATCATGATTTAAACCACTAAGAAAACGTGCCATAGATACCTCAGGGTCCTCATCAATGTTTACTTGCATCATAAGCACCTCCATTTCTTTGTAGAACTCATCAACTCCTTTACTTCCTTGGGACAACTTCTGCAGCTTCAACTTCAAGTCTCTTTGGAAACTAGAGGGAACATATCGTTTACTCATAATTCTTTTCATTTCAGTCCACGTCTCCACCAATGGCTCCTCATCTCTACGCCTTTCCCTTTGCAATTTGTTCCACCAAATGAGAGCATAATCAGAAAACTCAGTAGTAGCAAGTTTTACCTTTTGCGCCTTTGTGTATGTATTACAGGCAAAAACATGCTCAATTTTGAGTTCCCACTCCAAGTAGGCTTCTGGATCACTACGACCTTTAAAAGGTGGTATAGTCAGCTTGACCCCTTGAATTTTTCCTCCATCTCTGGGTGGTCTTTCTTCTTCTTCTGGACCATGCTGTTCAGGTTGTGGTTTGACCTCCAATTCATCTAACCTGTTGTGCAATTCATCATATTGCTCTCTTATCATCTTCTCCAACCGTTGAGAAAGTGCTGCAATTTGTTGTTGAAGATCATGGTTCTCCACTTGTCTTTCTGCCATAGTAAAAGAAAGAAACACGTAACAGAGAAAGAAAATAAAATTTAACTGTTTAGAAACCTCACCACACTCTAGTGTTTGCACTCAACAATTGGCTTTTCTATGATGTATCCCTCTTGCCTTTTTCCATTCTATTTCTCTTTGAATTTCTTACCAAATCAAGAAGAGGAAAAAATCAATAAGTTCACCAACCTATGTGTAGTGAAGAAAAAATTAAAACAAGAAAAGCTAAGAATAATAAAATAAAAACAAATGTTAGAAAGAGTAGAAATAGCCTTGAATTTCTAATAACCGGAGCTCTGATACCAAATGATATGAACCACAATGTTCGAAAATAAGGGACCTTTAGAAATATGAGGCTGAAACTTATACTTTTCTAAAATACTTGTATTTTTTTTTCTATTTTCTTTGATTTTCTTTCCTTGAATTTGATTAACGTACTAAATTGATACTTGAAGATAATGCACTTTTCCTCAACAAGAAATGTAACTAGGCCCTTATGAACTTAACTAGTAAATCACATACAATCAAGCTACACGCATAGAAGTAAGATTCTTGTCTAAGAAACATAGAAGATTAACAAGAAGAAAGAAAGTTGGACGTCACACTTTCAAGGCTTGAAAGATAAGTCCTTGAGATTACACACACAAAGGTGAAGAACGTTTGATAAACCTCACTCTTGACAAGTCAAGGAAATAAGAGAAAACACTCCCTTTTGATTGATAATTTTTAACATAAACATTCCAAACTTCTTGCATGGCTTGCATGCTCCTTAAATAGCCTCATGCACACCATGCATGGCTCTTAGTATTCAGCCCATTACAATAAAAAGAAATAAAAATGCTTAATAAAGTAATTAAACTATGCCTAAAACTCCTATGTAGCCGCCCCCTATTACACCCTTGTGGTTAGTCATCTTTCTCTTAATTAAGGCAATTGAAATTCAGCAATTAGAACCCTAAGATGGCCGCCCATGTGCCTAAACAATTCAGCTACCATATGTTACAAATTGAAAGAAATTAACCCACATTAACCATATGTTGGCCGCCCACCATAAGTGGTCTTCACTCTCCCAATTCATCACATGTTGGACACCCTTTTAATGATCATGAATGAGCCATTTTGTGCACATGTTGGCCGCCCACTTTAGGTTGAGAAATCATCCATATTCATCACTTGTTGGCCGCAACAATGAGAGCCAAAAGTAACTCCCAACAAGTGCTTCATTGTCTTTAATTCCTTGTCTCCTTGTAACCGTTTTGACTTCAATTCTTTCAATTCTCCTTTGTAACCAACCAGCCACATGAATGAGTATGTAACAGCTACATAATGCTTATTGAAAGTCATAAATTAAGGAAAACAACTCAGCCATGCATTCCCTTGGCCGCCCCCTACTTGGCCACCCCCTTCTCCCCCTTTCCTTGCCTTTAAGTGGTTGGATGCATTAATGGCAACTGGACTTCATTGAATTCCATGCTACCATTTTCTTCTTCATGCTTGAGACAAAGAACCACTTTAGGGAATGGTTCTTTAAGGTCTGCGCCCTTAGTTTGTAGGGATGCCACTATTAGCTGCAAAGCCTCTTTTGCCTGTTTTGCCCTTACCCGGGTCATAGGTCCCCCAAGTCCTTCAAGTGCCTTTTTCTGGTTCATGTCCTCATCAGAGGTGCTTGTATTGGAAAGAGTAAAAATGAGTAATGTGTACATGTTGGACCCATTGGAAGCACCCAAATGAAATTGCTCCATTGTGGATGCTCTTACTAGGACTCACAGGTTGTGAAGTTTTTTTTCCTAAGCATTTATTAAAAAATATGTACATGTTAAGTGAAAACATTATCTATTATGGGTAGTGAGGTAAGCTAATATTAACTATTAAACCTTTAATAAATCATAAAAATTGAAAATTATTTAAAGTTAGGACTGCCTAAAGGAGACAATTGAGAGAAAGTAAAGTAAAAGGAGATGGCAATTCAAGATCATAATCTAATTAAATGGGAAACAAAATGAAATTTATTCAACCAAATAAACTATAGGTAGACACAAAGGAGGTAGCATCTAGTATAAGTAGAAATGAAAGAAGGGACCCTGTGTATTAATATCAATACTCAGTCCTACTTGGCAACCAAAACAAAATGGATTAGTATTCCGTGCAACATAAAATTATGCATTATACATGTACATGAACATGTATTTGATGGCGAATTCAGTGGTAACTCGGATGAACTTGCGCTGGGATCTCAACATCTGATGGACATATGTGCAATTGCATAAGCGTCTGTTCTTTTGTGATATTAGGTGGTTATGCTTTTGTCTCCAATATTTTCATTATTCTGCAATTGATTTTTCAACTTCTGTTGTGTTCATCTCAGTAATTCTGCTTTGTGTATTTCAACTATTTTATAGGGAATCAGCTTAATGCATTATATCATACTTAATCAATTATCATTCTAATAAAACAAATTAATCTTTATTTCAGAAATTAATCAGTTCTTCAGAGGCTGCAACTAAGTCTATAGAATTTTTTGGTGTGAACCAAAGTATCCTCCACAGTAGGTAATCATGCTCGAGTCGGGAACATCCACATTATAGTGGGGAGCTCTCCCGACCTTGCTTAAGGGGAATGAAACATGTACCACTTGAACCAATCTTGTTGATAATTCTATAGAATTTGGGAACACTTTATGGTAAAATAAAATATCAGAGATATCTTCTGAAACCAAGCAAAATTAGGTTGATGAGATGGCAGTCATGCAAAATTGACCAATTAGTCCCCAAATTTAAATTACCAGGATAGGATAGAGCAGTTACAAATTTAGTCTTGCACTTGCTTTCTCTATGTTGGTTATCCAACATACCTGTTTCATTGGTTGTTGCTGCCTATAAATAGTTGTTGTGGAAGTGGCGAATTGGCGATTTAATTTCAACTAACAAATCGAATCGAAGGTTGTCCCATATACATGTTTTGTTTTACAAGTGAATAGTACATTTAAGTGAAAGTTGGTTGTTCTATCTACTTGGGTTGGTGGGTGGCAGAGGGGAGACAGTGTATAACTAAGACAAGGGAATAATGTGCATCCCAATCTGAATTCCATTCTTTTTTATATAATAAAATTATGCGCCCAAAAAGTTGGAATTTGACAGAGCATTAGCGTAATGCTCTTACACAAATTAAAGAAAATAACAACCTATGACTATGTTCATGAATGTCTTAAAATTGCATCGTGTGGTGTCTCATTTTCTTCATCATCTCCATCAGTCATTGATGAGTCATCGTCAGAATCCTGATATGCAGAGGAACAATCATTCATCAGTTGTGGTTGCATTGTCAAAGTCACAATCAATAAATCAGTCTTTCCAAACAAAAAATTATAATAAATGAAAAACTTTGAAACCTGATAATTCTGGCGCTTAATACTCTTATGAATGGCTCCGATAGTCCTCATAATTATGTACATGGGTATAATAATTCCACTAGCCCTTAGCATAAAGACCTACAAAACATACCAAAAGTTAGAACAATGATTCACTAATTAGATAGTATTTCTTTTCACTCTTATTTTTCAGTTGAAAACTGGAAATAATTAAACCAAGTACTTACTGTAAGAATTGTAAATGGATAATCTTCCATTCCACTTGTAAGCAGAGCAAAAAGATGTCTTACAAGCAAGATGAGAGTAAACTGCAAAAATAAAAAACAACAACTAGTTACTTTTTAGACATCATAACATGCATTTTGAATTAAACCACTTTCAAGTTTGCTTAAGTTCATTTCAATATCTGCTAATCAAATCCACCACATAAAGTGTATGAAGCTCTTCCTTCTCAATTTTGAATTACATTAAATGTGTGTTTGGTTTGATTTTGAAACTGGTTAAACTCAAAGTTTGAATTCTCTAATACAATTATTTCTAGCGTAGATTTAAAACGTGATTTTAACTAATTTCAACGCTGAACAAAAAATGCTTTAAAATAACCCAAGGGTCAACAAACCCTCAAAGTCAATGCAATATAGCTCTCAGAGCAGCGTGTTGGCATTACCACCCCATTCCATTGACCACAATTAGCTGATCCAGTTGGCAATAATTGCAAACTACCTTAGTAGAGTCTTTGACTCATTCATTATTTATCAATTCCATGCAACATGATTTTATAGTAAGTGTCCAATTTCCGACCTATTAATTAATTATAATTCAACATTATGCTAACGAGTATTATTAAACATTTTTAGTAATAATTAAATGCATTTGATAGAATATACTAAATATTAAGTCCGATATATTTAAAGTACTCCAAGATATCCTTTCCAAAAATAAAAGATCATCCACCGAAATGTGCCATACTGTTCACAAGCATTTAAAATATCTGAGTTTGATTAAGATTTGGCCATCACCCTCTACAGAAGGACAAAAAAGAAAGAAAAAAAAAATGGTAAATATAGATAATACTTACAGCAAAAGCCAGTGATCGACAGAGAGACGCGCTTCTATCTGCAGCATACGTGCATTCAGAGTAATTGTTTTCTATTGTTACTCCTTCAACTATACCCACTATTCTTGTGTTTAACGGTTCTTGCTCCAGCATTGAAATTTGCAGGCTTTCTCTGTAATAGTTATCAATTTAGTACTAGTATTTGTCAAACTTTCTAAATTTAATTAAAAAAATTTAAACTTTTTTATGCCCAAAAAATTTGAATTTAGAGAGAAAAACTATGTCACTTTACTTAGTCAAGGTGTCACATTTTAGAATTGTGAAATGATTAATGCTAAGTATATTTAGTTGCAAGGCACATAAGTTCACTTTGATTGAATTCCACGCGGGAAAGTTGAGTGACTTTGAGACATGTGGCAAGTGGCAGGCAACAAAGAAAATTAAAATTAAAATTGTGTTACATTCAATTCAACATAAGCATGTGATTTATATTCAATTATGTGGAAAAATGTATAATAGGGGGAATTACCTAATGGTCATTGCCGCATCAGATATTTGAGATTTTTTTGGAGGTGCTGTATATCCAGGTTCATATTGCTGCATAAACAACGAAAAAGGAAAAAAATTAAAAAAAGAATCAGTTTGTGCTCTTTGACATTGGAAAAGGACCATGTTTATAAACATTAAAAAGTAAAAAATTCAAAGACACTATATTCCTAAAATATCATAATAGAAATGGAATACAGATACAGAGAGGAACAGGTGATCCAATTTACATTTGAAAAATAACAAGAAGAAGAGAACACATATAACTCATTCTTTCTCATTAATAAAAATTGAAGATCAAAATCAAATTGCTGAGTAAACATTTAAACATGAAACTGAAGCCTTATACCTGTAAACATATTTCACAAGTTGTATTTCCTTTCTCATTGCACCATGTTTGAATGCAATCTCTATGAGCAAACTGGGCAAAGAAAAAACAAAGGTGTTGTATTGATGAGACGATTCCCAAAAGCATAATGGAAAAGGAAAACCCAGAAAAAGTAGTTATAGAAATTCTGGTTTTACCTTAACGGTCCCAGAACAAGCACAAGGAGCTTCCAAGGTTTTGGAGCTTTCGAATTCTTCTTCATGACATATTCTACATCGAGAAATCCCAGAAAGTGATTTCAAATCATCAACGAGCAACACAACCTCTCCCATGTTTGTTCTATGTTTCTTAAAAATTGAGCCTTGTTTGGTTTTCAAATTCTGTCTGGTACTCTGTTTCTCTCTGTTCTGTTCTCCTCTCTCTAGAATCTGTACTTTATATATAAAATAAAATACCTCTGGATTTCCAATACTGTCCTTGTATGATTTTACAAGAAAAAATAAATAAATAAATACATCAATCTGTCAATATTGATAACTCCGTACCCCCTTATATTTTTCAATCACTGTATTTTTTTTTTCTATTTATGTATTTATGGAAAAGAAAGGTATGTGGATAGAAACCTAATTACAGAGAAAATTAGTCATAAACATGAAAATGTAGGCTAGCTTTGACCCCATAAATTTGGCAAAGAGAGTTGCAACTCAGGGTCAAACAAAACCTTCTTTTGGCTTCCTGTGAAGGTATGAAGAAGCATTTAAGATAGTCAAAATAAAGAGGGAAAACATACAAGGACATTAATGTGTTCTAGAATTCCTTGCTTATATAAAGAGAACAAGTCATGGGCATATTGGAAGCAAGAGAGAGAAGGAGAAAGAAATGTATCTTATCTAGCTTCTAGTAAGAAAAGCATATGCATCCCAAATTTTGTTCACTTACAACAATTCTTTCTATCTAATATCTTCATTGACATTTTAAGGATATTTTTCATTTATGAAGTTATCTTTTAAGTTTTGCCTTCAATGGTTAAATCATAAATATTTAATAGTGTGCTTGGTTTAATATTTTAGGATTTATGGTTTGAAAAGACCAAAGCTACGTTTAATTCAATCCATTAAAACTATAAATTTAGGTGAATGTAAGTTTGAGTTGGTGCAAATGGAAATTCAAATTTGCAATAATTAAATTTGAGCTCTAAATGCACCATCTATGTATTTCGTCTTCATAAATATTATTCTTTTCACAATTAAAATTCTCATGTTCTAGTTATAAAAGTAAAACAAAATGACTTTGAAAAATAAATACGACTATATATATCTTATTAAATATTAAAGATCTAATATAAACTTCCTATGGATAAAAAATTACATGATACATTCATTTTAGTTAAACTTCAGAATTTAAAGATTTTAATTTAAAATAATTTATACATGGTCTTGATTGTAGTGTATTATACTTTCAAAAGAAATTTAAATCAATTATTATAAAAATATAATTAAGATTTAGTTAAAATTATTAATAAACTTGTAGAATAAAAAATGTATATTTTTTCATCTTAAAAGAAGTTTTATCATGACAAATTTAATTAAGAAGATTCCGCTATACTTAATATAACTTACATATAAATATTAATAGTGTACCCAATTTTTCATTCAAAATAAAAATAGAAGCTGCATAATACGTATACAAACTTAAATAAAAAAATATAAAATCTTTAACAAAGAAAATATAAAAATTTATAATTATTAAATTTTCTAATAAAATTATATATATATATATATAATTATTTTTATATTTCAACAAATTATTCAATGCATAATTGCATAGGATAAAACAATTTGTCATAATTTTTTGGAATTCTATTAAAAAGATCGCAGTTTAGGTTAAAAAACAATTATTCCATGTCAAATTACTCAGAAATGTGTTTGCTTAACATAGGTATCACAAGCATGATTTCCGAGGATAAAAAACCTGATGTAATTGATGATCTATGGCAAGAGACTAGGGGCGCATTATATGCTTTGGGAGGGTAAAAAGTTCATTTTAGTAAAGTATAAAAAAACATGCAATGCAATGCACTAATTAAGATTCCTTATTCTCTTCCTGTCCCTCCCTCCGCGTACAGTTTGTAAAATATATTTATTTGAATATTCTTCCTTCGCCAACGGTAACAAAACATTCGAGACGAACAGAAATTTGAAAATCATGGGCCCCTCTTTTTAATTACATTAATTCAAACGCGTCCACCGAAATCTATGATTAACTCTGTGATTCGGCGGGTCCTCCTTTCCATGCCACGCCGTTTCATTTCTTTCGTTTTTTTTAATTAATTAATGTTCTATTCTGATACAAGAAAAAACAAATTTATCCATATACTTTTTATTTTACAAACTCATCATAACTTATCCATAAATAACCAAGGGGTTATTTTGGTAAGAAATGTTACTAGTATCAGTGTTCAAGTAAATAGAAAGCATATGAAGATATATAGAATAATCAATAATTAACACTTTTACCTTTTCACATGTATTTATACCATTATTGTCCTATGGATTTGGTTACCTAATGAAATCAATTTCAAATTTGTTTCCCGAGTAAATTAAAGAATATAATATATACTAGTCCAGCATGCAATTTATTTGATATTATATGTGACAAAGCTGACGCAAGTACTTATGCTTTCTCGGTCTCATCGTCTCCTATTGCTTGAATGGATTTATCCCACAATTATGAGTAATCCTTGCCATATGGAAGCTTCGTGATTCAAAGTTTTGAACCTTTTTTGTAAGCAAGTTAGCAGCATGTGGAGTGGACGGCACTAACTTGTTCTTGTGTTGTGAGGAAATAACCTACCTTACATACACATGATTAATCAATGTGGATCTCACCCAAAGATCCTTAAATCTTAATTTATCATCAAATCTCATCCTGTTAGCTATATTAGCTAAGTAGCAAATTAAATGCCACTGCTACGTGCCACACACGTCCGCATTAGAAAATTTGAGATTATAATTAACGAAATTACTGTCATTTTATTTAATTATTGCTTTACAATTATGGCAATTTGTAAGGTAGTTTTTTTTTTTTTTTTAAAAAAACATGGCGATATTGGTGGTGGTTGATAGCGAAATTGTTCCGTTAAATCAAGGAAATGCTATCAATGTTGAGTTTGGTTTAAGCTATGCCTTATATAGCCTAAAAATGTGCTCCAATAAAGAAGGGAGCAATGCATTCATCCAATATTTGTAAAATTAACAGTATTGATTTAGAGTGAAAACAAGAAGGTATCCATATAGAATATTGATGTCTTACCTAAAAAAATCATGCAAATATAGAAATAGGAAAAGTAGAGGCTTTCAGGTAAGGTGGGCCATAAACATAAAGAAAAGTGTTTACAATAAGAGTAGGATATAATTCCCATTTGGAAAGGAGCATATGGGCTAATATATTGGAGTTTTGATTGCTAATTGATGTGTCTGGGCTGATGCTGGGTGCTTTCTCTCCAAATCACCCCCAACTTTGGAGCCATCTTAGTGTGGGCTAAGTCTCATTCAGTTGGTTTAGAGTCATTACATTACATGTCCATTAGGCTATTCCTCCTTATCTGGGCTTCATGGAGACGCACTTTCCTCTTCAGCCGTTGATCCTCTTAAAGATCCAAGAGTGAAGAGCCTGATTCGGAGCTCAAATTAATTAAGGTAATCAATAATTCAATATTCATTCAATACTCAATTTCCTAAAGTCGAGTCTCAAATCTCATTTCATTTCATCAATTGATAGTTTCCTAAAGTCTCAACCCCAGAAAGGCTTTTTGCTCAAGCTGAATTAGACCACATTGTAAGAGACGAAAAATTATTAGTTCAAAAAAAAAACTCAAGGTGCTTAATTCGATTATCTGGTGGTTGTTCTTTCTCTTCCAACCTTTGGTGCACAATGTGATAGTTTTCTGGTGTTTTGATAGGTAGATGTTCCATGTTTAGGTGTGTGCACCTACATATTGGTAGCAATGCAACTATCAACTATAAAATTCTACATCACTCTCCCAAGGTATGCACATCTTTTTGTTTTCTTTGTTTGCTAAAGGGAAAATAGTATACAAGCACATTAAACTCATTGTAATAGGTCAATGCATTAACAAGAAGTTAAATAATTAATTGAACTAATCTCAATTCTTTGAAATTTTTGTATTTAAAATATTAAAATTGTATAAAATAAATTTTCAAAAAATTTAAAAATATAAAAAAAACTCATAAATTGAAAAAACACATCGTTGTGCTTCATTTTTAAAATTTCAAGTATGCTTGAAATCTAACAATATTCAAGAATAAAAATTGTAAATTTTACTCCTTACTTCTTATTTTAAGTGTTTTTAATATTTAAAAGACAAGTTCTTGTTAGATTGTTATTGGTTCTATTAATTATTTAACTTGATATGAATAAAAGAACTTATTACAACAATGATGATAGTTCAAAGATTAATTATGACAAATAAAAGTCCATGATATTTATTTACAAATGGTAAAAATTTAGGGTGCTTCTATTCTATTTTCCCTTTGCTAAATAAAACCTCCAGGGGGGACACTAGTTTAAGTTGATGTATGATTGACAAGGGTCAACTTAATAAAATTATGGTTAAATATATTTTTAGTCCGTAAAATGTAGTTGAGATTTAATTTTAATTCATATAATTCAAAATCGATGGATTTAGTCCCTCAAAAAATGAAAATAGCTTCTTCCCGTACTTATCAATGAAAATTCATAGCTAATTCGTAGTAAAATCTGTAGTAAAATTGTGCAATAAAAACTAAATTGGTGTACTTTCAATTTTTGAATGACCAAAATCACCAATTTTATATTACAAGGATTAAAATCAAATATTCACTATATTTCAGGGACTAAAAATATATTTAACTCATAAAATTATCATCCTTGATTTTTTTTCTTTTCTTTTTATTTTTTATTTTAGAAAAAAGAAGTAGCAGCTGTATATTTGTCACTCTATCGATTCCTTTTCCTCTCTTTATTGACTTTTCTCTATTGTTTTTGTCCTTTTGGGATATTATCTTATTTGTTTCAAAGAAAGGTAACTGGGCAAGCAAACTAATTTGGATGCATGATATATAGTCTACTTTGATGGGTTTAGATTCTGCCCATTCATTAAATGGATAAGAAAATTGGGTACTACCCACTGGAAGAGAAACCAGAGCCCCACTCAACTAGATAACGACTGCGTCTCATGTTAAATCTTAGACAATGATAGACACCAGAATTGTGTATATACTATATAGTTGCGGTATTGAGTCACATACATTGCTTTTGAATAATTACGTTGTGTTAAATATATTTTTATTCCCTCAAAATATGATGACATTTGATTTTGCTTTCTTATTTATTTTTTTTATTAGTTTTGGTCCTTCATTTTTTAAAATCACATGCTTTTAGTCCTCCTTATTAACTGTACTCTATTAAGTCATCTTCGCAGTTCCACCACGACGTTCCCGGATAAAAATTTACAGAATTTTCTTGCGATTTTTCTCTAGAAAATTCATGTGTACTAAATTTCCAAAAAAAAAAACTCAGTTACTTTTACATAAAAATGTTGCTATAAAATTTATTTGTTTTGTTATAAAAAAATCTATAGTAAATTTCCTACAAATTTTAGAATCTAAATAAAATTTTCTTTGAATTTTGAAATCTGTAAGAAAATTCGAATGTAAATCCATAAAAAAATCTACAAGAAATATTACTAAGTTATCACTTAGCGGAATATAACTAACGAAAAGGACTAAAATCACGTGATTTTGAAAAAATTGAGGACCAAAATCAATGAAAAAATAAATAAGGGATCAAAACCAAATTTCACTATATTTTAAGGGACTAAAAACATACTTAACCCAATTACATTCAATAGAAAGATTCTTCACATATTAGTCATGTCTTAAAAACTAGATTAATCTAAACCGGTGAAAATCGAAATTAAATTACGTCGACACTTCAAAAATATATTTTTTCGTATTATAAAATATATTAAATAATAAATTAGTGTAAAATGATGATATTATACTTTTTGTAAATAATAAATTAGTGTAAATAATAAATTAGTGTAAAATGATGATATTAAGTCTTTCTAATTTGACATTAAACATTTATTTTGCTAAAAATACTTTTATGTAAATTAAAAAAAATATATCTGCATTTCAATTTTGGAACCGTGTTCAACTAGTTTTTTAATTACTGATTTTAAGATCATCCAATTAGAACCAATAAAATGAGTTAATCAGGTAATTGATATGTAAAAATATAGAATTCAAACATTTATTTTAATAAATAAAATAACTCTCAAAATTTTTAATCAGTCGATTGTAATCCCATTGGATTGAATAACCTGAACTGTCATCTAAGAAATTATAAATTTTGAAGTTTTAAGATGTAATTATTACGAAAACCTCCTAATCACCATGGTAAGTGGTAACCTGTCATGATGAAAAAGGAAAAAAAAAAATTGATACAAAGATAGAGCTTTTCTTATTTGGATTGTGAAAATGACGCCATTGGTCCTTTTTTATTTTGCTGTATCTTAGCCAAGCACCTTTAGATTATTTTCACATGCATAAACAAAATGTCAAAATTAAAAGGTCATCAACTCTGTCTACTTCCACACGTCATTTTTTTAACAACTAATTCTTTCCTTTACATTTTTGTACATGCACTGAATATAATGATATTTTTAGGGCCGGTTCATTATCAGAAAAATATTGCTTTGATATATTAGAATTAATTGTCAATATGAGTTCAATATTTTTAGATAGAGGTGTCAAGTTAATATGTTTTTAACCTAATGAGCCAAGTTCAACCCAACTTATCAATGGGTTAGATTGATTAAAAGTAGTGTTACATTTTTCCTAAGTTAAAATAAGTCAATTCACTTAAACGATAGGTTAAAATAAGTTAAGTCGGTTTTTTTTTTATTTTGTAATAATTTTCAAATGGGTGAGTTAATCCATTTGACCTCGGGTTGGCCTAGTGATTAGAGGTTTGGGTAATTTAATATGAGGTGTTAGGTTCAAATCTCATTGCATTTTATGTAAAAAAAAATACATATATAGTAGCATTTGACCAAAAATCATATGATGGGTCTTAGGTTGATATTTGTTTGGCTCACCATAAAAATGAGCTCATGACTCATTTTCAATCTAACTCATGGAAAGCTAAATAAAATGAAGGCTTAAATACATTTTTGGTCCCTCTACTTTTATAAATGAGTGATTTTGGTCCTCCTAGTTTTAATTGCTCAATTTTGGTCCCTATACTTTTGTAAATGGGCGATTTTGGTCCCCCTAGTTTTAATCGCTCAATTTTGGTCCCTCTTCTTTAAAAATTAAACAAATCTAATCTTACTGTTAGTCTCCCATTAAATATTTAGCAGAGTTTATTGACATGGATTTAATTTTGTGACGTGTAAACTATCACATGATAAAGATTATTATTTAATTTTATTTCTTAATTTTTTAAACGAAAAATCAAAAAATAAAATCAGATTCTGCATAATTTAATACAATGAGAAAACAAAATAAAAAACAAAATCTCACCACTGCACTCCAATTTCCTCAAAAATAATAAAGCAAATACAAGTCCCAAAACTAAAACAATTGCAAGTCTGCTTCAAGCCATCAACCAAGTGAATTGAAATCTTATTCGGGCATAAAATGAAATTTACAATGAAATCGAAAGCGAACTGAAATCTGTAGGCTCTGATTTTTCATTTAAAAAATTAAGAGATAAAATTAAATAATAATTTTTGTCATGCGATAGTTTACATGTCACAAAATTAAATCCATGCCAGCAAACTCTGCTAAATATTTAATGAGAGGCTAACGGTAGGATTACATTTGTTCAATTTTTAAATAAGGGGAACCAAAATTGAGCAATTAAAACTAGGGGGGACCAAAATCACCCATTTACAAAAGTATGAGGACCAAAAATGTATTTAAGCCTAAAATGAATTGACTTACTTTGATAATTATCTATGACGTATCCTATATAGCTTTCTTTATTGAATTAATTGATTGATTATTGTAAACTAGACTACGTGAATTGAATTTATAAAAATTATTTATGATGATTTTTAATTATTTTAATTGTATTTGCATATTTAAATTTTTTTAGTTAAAATTTATTTTTTAAAGTTTATTTTATTTTAAGAAGAAAATTAAGAAAAACTTTTAAAAAAATAAATCTAAAAGTGATATGTGACAAAAATCTTGTCAACACAAAGGTTAATTACGCCTCCCTCTTTTAGTGAATAATAATTATGCAAATTATATTTGCTCAGTTTTAAAATGATAGAATCTCCTTATATAAGAGATGATGGAAACGTTTGTTAAAATTAATAAAAAAAGTGACTCTTAGAATGTATAAAAAAATGATTTATTTTTTAGAAATTTTTATAAAAATTAAAAGTTAAGTTGTATTTGGTTATAATAATTGTACCGTCATGGAGATTGAGTCTACCTAGGTGGCATTCTTAATAGGGAGGTCTCACTTCGAGCTCTTCGCCTAAGCAAGCTTGGACTCGAGCTTAAGGGGCTGTGTACCGTCATAGAAGTATAGACCCATGCCGACCTCCGGGGTCCCACGCCGACCTCCGTCTTGGGGCCCTCCTTTCTCGCGCCTCCAACTAGGTTTATTTAATATTCAGCCAGGACCTGAGCTGGGCCTCACCTAGGTGGCCCACGCCGACCTCAATCCTGGTCCTTTTGCCCCCCTTTTTAGGAACTTCCAAATAGGATTTAGAATGGGCCTCACCTAGGTGGCCCATCAGGGGACGCCTATAAATAATATGGGCACACTCTTGACCTAGGAATCTGAAACATTCTCACTCTAAGGACTGAGTTCAACGCCGCCTAGGTATTTGAGCTCGGTCCCTAGAGGCTTTTTGAGAACAGATTGGCGCCCACCGTGGGGCGGCGGTAAAACTCTTCCCGCCGACCACTTGACAGCGACGACTAGTATGACGATGACGAGGAACACCCGCGGTAATGGAACAGGAGGGGAGGGAGCAGGAGATGGAGACGCCGTGCTGTTACGCCAGCTAATGGAGGAGATGTGTGAGTTAAGGAGACAGAATGATGACCTACGAGAAATGGTGGCTACCATCAACCAGGATAGGCAAGAGGATGAAGTCGAAAAGGAGAGCAGGGAACGGGAGATAAGAGAGCTACGACAACAAAATCAAACCCTACAGCAGAGAATGACCGCAATTGACCATGGGATATCGGTGGAGGAGGAAACTGATGGAGTCAAGGCGGATTTTCAACCCTTCTCGGAGGGCATCCTGATGTCTCCCTATCCTGATAACTTTAAAGACTCGATCTTGGCAACATATGATGGGACGACTGATCCAGCCATGCACGTGGCTTCTTTCAGAACTCAGATGATAGGAAGAGGATGGGATGAAGCGTTGCACTTCAAGTTGTTCGCTAGGACTTTGGCAGGATCGGCTTTGATACGGTTTACGGAGCAGCCAACCAAGTCAATCACCAGTTTCAATGATTTCACTAAGAAACTGATGGCTCAGTTCTCAGCTCGACGACAGAAGAAGTGGACGGCAGGAAGATTGTTTAGTGTTCGGCAACAGGCGGAGGAGTCCTTGAAAGAATATCTGGGCAGGTTCAATGAAACTACACTTCTCGTCACAAATCCCAACCCTGAGGTGTTTGTATCAGCCTTTGTGGAAGGCCTGAAGGCGGGACCCTTTAATGAATCTTTAGCTCAACGTCCTCCAACAACTATTGAGGAAATCCGTTTACGAGCAGAGTGTTATGTGAAAGGTGAAGAGAGCAACACTGATAAAAGGGAAAGACTGGTGGAAGGTAAGGCAAGCAGGAGGATAGAATCTTCAAGGGGTGGCGAGGAGATAGATCGAGCTGTGAGGAAGACGCAGAGGTATGACCCGATTGGTCGGAAATTATCAGGTAACCGCTTTAACATTCCATTGCGGAGGAATATGGATTTTATGCCGAGGAACGACTTGACTCCATTAAAAGCAAAGAGAAGTCAAATTTTAAGGGAGGTGTACAACTCAGAGCTTCTTGAAATTCCTCCCACAACAAAGGGCCTAAGGGCCCTCATAAGGAAAGATGGTGTGATTTTCATAGAGTTAAAGGTCATGATACAGAAGAATGTTGGAACCTCATGAACCAAATTGAGCAGTTAATTAGATATGGTTATTTGAAGAAATATGTGGTGAGAAGAAATAGGTCGGATTCTAATCGACAAAACGGCCAAGGAAAAGGTCGAGGTTATGCACCTCGTCCCCAAACTCATGATAACCTATGTGAGCAGGTGCGAGGAATTGTCACCATGATAGCTGGAGGTTTTGTGGGAGGTGGAGATACTAGTTCGGCCAGAAGGAAGTACAGTAGATCGGTAATGCAAGTCACAACGGTGGTTGAAGGGGAGCAGGTTTATCCCCATAACCCTCCTTTGACCTTTTCTGATGAAGATTTCAAAGGAGTAGCACCTCATGAACATGACCCAATGGTGATTGACGTCACGATGGCGGCGTATAAGGTGCAGAGGGTGCTGGTTGATCAAGGAAGCTCGACGGATGTGTTATATTGGAGCACATTTAAAAAGTTGGGATTGTCTCAAAAGATGTTGTTACCATTCTCGGGTTCTCTGGTAGGATTCGCGGGAGATTCGGTGGAAGTCCGAGGTTACGTAGAGTTGCTAACGCTATTCGGCATACGCCCAAATTCTAAGGCGGTCAGGGTAAAGTATCTGGTAGTGAATGCTCCTTCATCATATAATGCCATATTAGGGAGGGCAACATTGAATGCTTTAGGAGTTGTGGTGTCAACGGTGCATCTGACAATGAAGTTTCCCTTGCCTAATGGAAATGTAGGAGTTGTGAAAGCCGATCAGATGGCGGCGAGGAGGTGTTATAGGAACAATTTGCGCATTAAGAGAGGAGCTTGGGAGGAGTTTGCTGAAGATCCACCTGAAATGGGTTTTCTTTGCTGAGTTGGATCCACACGTGTACAAAAGCCTACTGGAGTGGACCGAGTACTGCTCGGCTATGTGAAGGAGTTGAAGCTACATTCCACCTAGTATATTGGTGAGGACCGAGCTCTGCTCGGCTACTTGAAAATTGAAGCTACATTCCACCAAGTATATTGGTGAGGACCGAGCTCTGCTCGGCTACTTGAAAATTGAAGCTACATTCCACCAATATATTGGTGAGGACCGAGCTTTCCACCAAGTATATTGGTGAGGACCGAGCTTTGCTCGGCTACTTAAAAATTGAAGCTACATTCCACCAATATATTGGTGAGGACCGAGCTCTGCTCGGCTACTTGAAAATTGAAGCTACATTCCACCAAGTATATTGGTGAGGACCGAGCTCTGCTCGGCCTTGAAAATTGAAGCTACATTCCACCAAGTAGATTGGTGAGGACCGAGCTTTCCACCAAGTATATTGGTGAGGATCGAGCTCTGCTCGGCTACTTGAAAATTGCAGCTACATTCCACCAAGTAGATTGGTGATGACCGAGCTCTGCTTGGCTACTGACTTCAAATAATCAAATTATGCAATGTTCGAAGTTGGGATGATAGGCATGGAAAAAGAAGATACTGAAAAATAGGAGAAGCATCGTCGCAACTCAAAAGGAATCGGAAAATTAGAAAAGGGGGGTCTCACTCCGAGCTCTTCGCCTAAGCAAGCTTGGACTCGAGCTCGGGGGGCTGTGTACCATCATGGAGATTGAGTTTACCTAGGTGGCATTCTTAACAGGGAGGTCTCACTTCGAGCTCTTCTCCTAAGCAAGCTTGGACTCGACCTCGGGGGGGTCTGTACCGTCATGGAGATTGAGTCTACCTAGGTGGCATTCTTAACAGGGAGGTCTCACTTCGAGCTCTTCGCCTAAGCAAGTTTGGACTCGAGCTTGAGGGGCTGTGTACCGTCACAGAAGTATGGACCCATGCCGACCTCTGGGGTCCCACGCCGACCTCCGTCTTGGGGCCCTCCTTTCTCGCGCCTCTAACTAGGTTTATTTAATATTCAACCAGGACCCGAGTTGGGCCTCACCTAGGTGGCCCACGCCGACCTCAATCCTGGTCCTTTTGCCCCCTTTTTAGGAAATTTCAAATATGATTCAGAATGGGCCTCACCTAGGTGGCCCATCAGGGGACGCCTATAAATAATATGGGCACACTCTTAACCTAGGTATCTGAAACATTCTCACTCTAAGGACTGCGTTCAACGCCGCCAAGGTATTTGAGCTCGGTCCCTAGAGGCTTTTTGAGAACAATAACAAAAACTCTTTAACATTCTTTCTTTTATTTTAATTGATTATTTTGAAAAGCTAATAAAAAAATAGCTTCTAATTATTTCTAAAATCTTAAACAAACTAAAATTTTTTTAAGTGATTAATTTTTTAAAAAAGGAATTATTTCTAAAATAATCCCAAATAAACACACTCGATATTAAATTAGGAAAATAATCCTTCAACACCATAAAGTTGGAGTGTGGGAGGTTTAAAAAAGAAATATAAAAAAATAAAAGAGAATAAAATACGTGATAACACCATAAAATTGGGTGTGGATGGTTTAAAAAAGAGATAAAAATAAAAGAAAATAAAATGCGTGATTAGAAAGAAAGAGAAATAAAAAATATCTAAAAAAATATAATATATGTGATTGAAAATAAAAATAAAAAAACCCATTAAGATAATATTTAAATTACCTAGTTAGAAATAATGAATAATTATGAAGGTTCGTCCTATATATGGACTCTCTCTCGGTTACAACTTACAAGGGCAAGGGCTCTAGTTAATTGTAAGGACTCAAATCGCAAAATGACACACAAAGTACAAAAAGAAAAAAAATGGAGGGAATGTAAGTTAATCCAAGTATTATTTCGCTAATAACTATAAATCAAATATGTGTTTTAGTATTCCAATCGTTGAATTGTGTTTATTCATCATCATGATTATCTGTATTAAATTTCGTAAAATTTTGATATGAATAACTTGATAATCTAATGGGTGTTTTTTTTCATATATTTCAAATGTATATATGACGTTAATATTGAGACATTTCAATAACATATAAAATAAGTATATGTAATATAGGAGTGCTAGCAACACACTCTCTAACACACTCTTTCCAACACACTCCACCAATCACATGGAGTGTGTTGGAAAGAGTGTGTTGCTAACACTTTTCTTATATAGGAGTGCTAGCAACACATTCTCTAACACACTCTTTCCAACACACTCCATGTGATTGGTTAAAATTCACATGGTATATATATATATATATATATATATATATATGGATGATCAAATTACACTTGTATAAATTACACTAAGTATTACACTGTTGAATAATTTTTTAATAGATCATTGTACTAAGTAATCCACCGTTGGATTGAAAGTTACTATCATATAGATCATACATATAAAATTTTAAATCAATCCGAAATTATTTGATATGTCATTGAAATGTCTCAATATTAACGTTGTATATACATTTGAAATATATGAAAAAAAACTCAACCATTTGATTATCAAGTTATTAATGTAAAAAATGTATGAAATTTAACACAAATAATCATGATGATAAATAAACATAATTCACCGATTGGACTACTAAAAAACATATTCGATTTATAGCTATCAACGGTGTAATACTTAGTATAACTTACACCGGTGTAAGTTAAACCATCATCGTATATGTATCCTTAAAAATTTTATTTATATTAAACTGAACTAACCATCAAAAATAAAAACTGAACTAAAATATACAACGGCAGACTAATTATATATATCTTTAGAGGAAAGTATAATTTATATGAGAGAGATATAGAGACTAGAAAGGTCAAAGGGAGCCCAAGCGAGAGAAGTACCAATTGCTCCTAATATATACTGAGTTTATTTGTGACATATACTCAATATATTAATGTTTACAAAAAAATACTGAATATATTAATATTAATATAATAGTTAATGAAAAGGAATTTTTGAGTAATGGATCCAGCAAATTAAATTACCCCATTTTTTTTTTCAACAAAAAAAAAACCTCACTTTCAAGTAGTTATTGATTAATCGTTATCACGCTGAATTGACACCGCTGTATAATTTCAAAACAAGGACAAAGGATCCACTGTTTTAAAGCAGAGGGTAACCGCATGACTTAGCTTCTATATAATCCAATCCCACTTGCTTCCTTATCTACAATTCAAAACCAACAACTATCTCAATACAAGTTTGCAGCGGAGGCAATAATTCACACACAATCATGGAAAAGAAAGACCGAAGGATTGTAGTAGCTGTGGATGAAAGCCAAGAGAGCATGTATGCTCTGTCTTGGTGCATCACCAATCTTATTTCTGATACAAAAAACAATAACAAACTCGTGCTGCTTTATGTTAGGCCACCTTCTGCTGTCTACTCCTTGGATGCTGCAGGTTTAATTTCACTTTCTTCCCACTCCTTAGTATTTTTTTATTTAGATTCGAGCTTGATTTTAAATCACCTTTGTAAAGCATGCATCACTTATTTTTTCATAGTTTATTTTAAAATTAATTTTACTTAACTGTAAATTAAGCCAACACTTATTGTACCTTCTGTTCCTCTTAGCTTAATTTTGACTAATTTACTGCGATGGGTATGATATTTTACAGGGTATATATTTTCCAATGACATGATTGATGCTATGGAGAAGTACAGTATGCAGTTAGCTAATTCAGTAATGAAAAGAGCTGAAGCTATTTGCAGAAACATGAATGCTACAATTGTAGGCCACGTTATCCGAATCTCTTTTTTTTGTGTGTTTTTTAATTTCCTCTTCTATTTTTCATTTTTTGAAATTACAAGTGTGGGTTTATTGCTCTGTCTGACTCTGAATTTGGGATTTTGCAGATCAATATGGAGAAAGTAGTTGGGATAGGAGATGCCAAGAATGTCATATGCAGCGCAGTGCACAAACTAGAGGCTGACACCTTGGTCATGGGAAGTCATGGCTATGGATTCTTTAAGAGGTAATAACAGATTCTTTTAGTCTCTTTTCTTTTCTTTTCTTTAATTTGATTATTTTATTTGGTGCCTGTTATATATGAAATGAAGGATGTAAAAGTATAACTAACTTTCTTTGTGTCTACTTGCAGGGCACTCCTTGGAAGTGTCAGTGATCACTGTGCCAAGCATGCAAAGTGTCCTGTTGTAATTGTGAAGCATCCATAAGAGAAATCAGTTTCCTCTTCCAGGGCATACTTTCAACTAGCACATATGTATGCACTATGTTGTAGTCTATAATTTGTGTAACTAGCTTGCATTATGTGTATAGTACAGAAGTGAATATAAAAGGAAAAAAAAATATTTATAAATTAATCCTTAGTGCTTTGAGAATGAGAAATCATTGCCATTTTAGTGATTAAATAAAAATTATAATTACAATATCAAAGCATGAGACAGCCCCACTGCAACGTGGGTGCCGCACTGTGAAGTTTTAGACTACAAATTGAACATATAATTCATAGGTGAAGTAATATGTGCAATGCAACTTTCCTTATTATATTATAAATGTGCCACAAGCCAAAAGTGTTCAATCGCCTTCGCTATTCACATTATTATATTAGAAAATCTAGCCTATAAAAAGGCAAGGTTGTGTGTGTAGTGTGTTGCATCAATTATCCATCAAATTGAGCGAAGTAGAGAATGCACATGTGGAGGAAAAGAGACAGAGATAAGGTGTTAAACACCTCATTGTATCCTTTCATATCATAGTTTTTTTTAACAGAAATCAAAGTGTGAGAAATTGAAAGGGATAGTGTTGGACACTTATAACTAGATTCAATGAAATATTATAAAGTTTCTTCCTCTCTCTTATACATACATATATACTAAAGTGTGTGTGAGAGAGAATAATTTTGTCTTTCTCCTCCCCTTTATTCTCTTTCAACAATGATATTTAGACACCAAATAATTTTATACACCCATTTAACACCTTTATCTTTGATTATTTCTCTTTTCTTGTTGCATCACATCACAAATTACATTTATCACTTTCTCTCTCTTCCATTTCTATTTCTCTCAAGGTGTAGACGGTGTCTACTAACCATTATCCATCCTCTTTAATCATTATCAGAGCTAGCAGTCAGGGACTTGCATGTGTTTACGATCAATGAGCATGGTATGAGAAGATTCTATCAATACATTGTCTGGGACAATGATATTTGGTGGTCTAGAACCAAGCTTGATTGGTTGAGTGTTGGACACAACCATTTACCAACTTAATGGAGAAACTCAATAACAACAACCATGATATGTGAAGCATTCATATTTAGTATTGTCTACTTGAGCAAGATTTATGGTGTGTTGGTGGTGGTGCAAAAATGACCCCATCAATTGATGAGGAGGAGAAAAATAAGTGGAAGATTAAAGCCGAAAAGGTTATGTACACGTTATCAATCTTTGTGGAGGATGAGTTCTTGTAGTGGATCAATGACTTGGCAACATAAAAGAAGGCTTGGAATACCCTAGTGATGCTATTTGTAAGGAAGAGTGATGCCAAGTTGTAGTTTCTACTAGAAAATGAGCTTGTGTCCCTTAGACATGAAGATATAACGGTGAGCTAATGTTTCACCAAAGTAAAATCATTTGCAATGAAATTGCAAATTGGACTTGAAAAGTGCATTTGGCACAGTGAGGAAGCAAAGAATTATTATTGAAGGATTAAATCCCAAATACTATGGGATAATTAAGATACTCAAGGAATTATTATTCAAGGATTAAATCCCAAACAAATCACTTCGTTTCCAATGAGCTTGGAAGTAAATACTTCAGGGACACTACACTGTCAGAAACACGACAGATCAGGTAATCTGATAATTAGTCTGTCAGTTTAAACTTCTATGGATATACTCTGCTCTAGTCAGTAATATTATATATAATGAATTGTCCTAGATACTGGCCAAACTGATAAAGAAATCAAAATTTTAAAAGCAATGCCAACTAACAAGGAAACACTTTTAGCAGAAGCATTCTGAAGACGTGAATATTACAAAATCATTGTAGCCATAATCACAAAAGCATAAAGAAAAGAACAATGTTGGAAGGACATTACAGAAGCTAGTGCCCCATTAATTTTCCCCACCATGCTATTTATTTGCTTCATAAATCTTATCTTAATAATGCAGAAGCCCTCAATATCCAAAATATTTTTGATGTATCTCTCTTTGCTACAAGTTGCTTTAAAACATTATGATTCTCCAAAGAGAGGTAAGTGTCCTAACTTCTAAACGTTGGAAATAACCAAATGATATGAACCAAGTGCTTCCCCCAAATAAATGCAACCAGATGAAATGCCTTGACAATCATTTCCTATCAACCATAATTCAAAAATCAAAACTCTAACAGAGAAGATGTGTAGTTAGATATTTTCAAAACGTAACCATAAAATCTTAGGTCCTCAAAGAACCACTAGCCACATCAGCTAAGACAAAGACTAAATCTTATGATTGAAGGGGACTAACCCTTTAATTAATCATTGGAAAAATTGATATATAACAAAACAGACCCAAACTGGAAGGTGAAAGGTACTAAGCTGCATCCACTGCTTAATGCTGGTAAGTCATCCTATTAGTGATACTGATATGACAAGTACCAAATATTACAAACATTAGATATTCCTGTTACAGAAAGGAGTTGGGGGAGGGGAGGGGGGGGGGAGAGAATAATGGGTAACTTTCGTAAACAAATCAACTGATATAAACTAGATTTGGTTGATTGGTATTTGGTGTTGAGTTTGGGAAAACCTCTGCCCGTATATATTCAGAAATATGTTGAAGTATTTGTTTTGATTGACCATAATAAAGCACTTCTGAAAATTTTATGATTCCTGTTAAGCAAAATAAAAGAAGGTACACCAAGGCAACTTCATATCAGGGTAGTTTTCTGCAACACACAAGGTAGAACTTCACCCATTAAGGGCATTGAAGATGAATCGACTGACAACAAGAGATAGGAATTTTGACTATCTATATAGCCAAGAGTCAATTAAAAGAGCGTAGACTATCTAAATATATACTGCTGGTTCTTGTTTCCACAAGCCACTATTCAACTTAAGCAAAAGTCAGCTCTCCTTGATTTAGCAATACACCTCTAAAGATTTTGTAACATATCACAACTAAATGAGAACTTAGATTTTACTGACAATTTAACTAGTTTTTCCAAATTCAGTTTTAATTATCATTACAGCAGTCAATGGGGTTGAGTCATGAGAAATAGCAACAAGAAAGACCAAAGCAACAATAACAAGAGACTAGACATAAGATTAAATATTAAGTCCATATAAAAATTTCCAATAATAAATCACTTTAAGTGATTTCATAATTATTGGATTAAGAGCGTGTTTGGTTTAGCGTTTCGAACGCTAGAAATAGTTGCGTTGGAGAATCTAAACTTGAGTTTGATCAATCTCAACGCCAAACCAAACATACACTAAGCATTTGCCTCCTTAACTTTGGATATCAATTATCACAATCTTAATTATTAAATTTTTTAATCAACAATTATAATTCAACACTTCTAAAAAACTCCTTTAAATTAATATATAAAATTGATTACTTACTGAAATTTCTTCTAATTTCATTAAGCTAGAGTCTGCTCTAATATTATAATATTGTTACTGGACTGTCAAGCTGTATGACCGAATCAAAGACGCTGAACTTGATGAATCCCCCCGTCATAGTAGAATTTTGGCGTCATTCTGAATTCTGATAGCCAACATAGTGGCACCACAAATCGGTATTCTTTGGAATTTGAATCTTATAGCCATCCTGGAAAGCAGTAAAGGTCCTATATATGTACTCACCTTACCTAACCATCACAGACAAATTCAGGAATCTAATAAGCAATTATAATATTAGCACTTTGATTTCAGTTTTCCCCCAAAAATTTTTCAAAAATATTGAGATTTTTATCAAATAGATTATATTAGATCATTTTATGTAATATTACAATAACATAAATTACAATTTACGTTGACCACAGAAGGAATAAAGGACAATAATCATATTCATGTTTTCTAAAATTCTGTCAATGATAATTGAGCCACGAGCTCTGACACTCTTATTAGTGTATGTAATCCATATACCTTTGATTAAAAAAATAATTATCATGTACTTTAACTCTTTTCTGTCACCTTTTTATATATGTGTGTGTATTGAAATTATTTAATTTTAAATAAAAAGTTATTGTCTTATTAATTAATATTTTGTTAATAGATAAAAGGATAACAAATATGGGTTAATATTCATAATGCTCAAAACCTAAAAGGTAGATAATTCAATAATTCTCACCAGAATAAAAAAATGTCAATAATAATATTGTATAAAAGGTACAGCATCATGGATGGCTAAAACATATTCTTCAAAATCGAATGTTTAAATATTGAAGAGTTAATTCTCTCACTGGTTGGCCCAAATGACTCCCACTCCAGTTAAAAATTTTAACTTAAAATCATGAAATGTTAGAATTGTTATATTATAGAGGAAATTACCCTTACCCTATTTAGTTAATACATATTACATTAATAATTTTGTTTAAAAAGTTACCCTTGTTCCCCTTTCGTTGGAGTTAATTAATAATTTTATAAGAACCACGCATAAAATAAATAATGCAAATTTAATTTCTCAAACAAAAAATGATATTGAGGACAATAAACAGTAACTTACTAATTTAATTTTTCAAACAAAAAGTAATATTGAGGATTAAATTATCCCAATATAATTATAATTGAATAAATATGTAGGGAAAAAAAGTTGAAAATTAGCAAAAAGTCATGCCACGTTTTTTACACAATTTGGGCTTGGGCAAATCCGAAGTGGAGACTGGAGAACATCCTAACTCACACGCAATTGCAATTCCAAAATCGCGTTCTTTTGCAGAGACCCTTGACTCAACTTTACCTTTACTATACTCTGTTTAGGTATATATAATGGGAATCCCTCACTCTTTCTTCTCACACTCACTCACTCTCATCTTCCAACACACAAGAACAAGAACCCTAATACCCTATTTAACTGACGCACACAGATATCTATTTATCTATATATTAATTTAATTTAATTACTCATGGGGAACACTACTTCTGGTTCTTGTTTCTCTGTTAATAGTGGTAGTACTAAAACAACAACGATACTCTTGGACACACGAGGGAATATTCGGAAGATCAAGTTACCTGTCAGATCAGGGGAGCTCATGATCGAAGAACTCGGCCACGTCATCGCCCCGGTGGAGGATCTCCGCCGAACACGACGGATTTCAGCCTTGCCGGCCGATCAAGAGCTTCTGGCCGGGAAGGCTTACCTGCTGGTACCGGCAAGTAGGGTCCACTCCAAGGCATCGGAGTCTGAGATGGAGATCGCGGAACGGTGGAGCTGTAAGAAGAGGAGCAACAAGAGTGGCCAAAGGAAGAAGAAAAGTGGAAATATGGCCAAGGTTTCACCAATTTCGGCGTTAAGTGGAAAGGAGGAAGAAATTGAGGTTAACAATTTCGTAGGGAAAGGGAAGCTTGTTGGAATACCCTGTCAAGGACGATGGAACCCTGTTCTTGAGCCTATTTTAGAATCCCCCTGAGATTAATTTCAGCCAACAATTCTAATCTAACAGCCAAATCCTCACATTTGAATTTGATTTTTTTTTCTTTTCCATTTTAATTTTAACTTTACACTAAAATCGATCAAATTCATTGAGAAGGCAGACCTTGGGAAGCATTTGTTATATACCCCAAATTTATTTATTCATTCATTTTATTGTTAAAACCTTTTTTATACCTAATTTTGTTGGTGATGGTTAGCAACTAGTATAGTATTACATGACTTCGTATTAATTTCTTCTCAGCCGAGCAGAGTCTTATTTTCATATTCAATCTTAACACATCTCATTCTATTAGTCTTTATATATTCAACATGTTTTATTATAATAGGTTATGATTGTTTCTACTAAAGGATGAGCATAGGTCTAAGACTAATATGGTTGATTAAAATATAGGTTAAGAAATGTTATTTATAATGCATATTAACATTAAGGACGAAAATGATAGTTTTTTTGTTCATTAATTTTTTTGGTTCAACACATTTGTATTTTAATGAAATGCTGGAAGAGGAGGAACCAATGGAGCCAAAATATTACACATGTAATGAAGAAAGCTCACTAATCATTGGCCCGTTTGTAAAAGTCTAATTGTGGTTTTCATATTTTAAAGGGAAAACTAAATTAAATATTAACGAGCACCCTTTTTAATTCTAGTACCACTGTTGGTTACTTGCAAATTTTAGCGTTTGAATAGAAACACCAAAAGAAAAGGCAACAACTTAAAAAAAAAAAGTATTGTAAGCTAGGCTTGTTGTTGGTTGGAACTTTAGTTGTCTTAGAATAAATTTGTTCATTACAACAAGTATCGAGCTCAAGTTTAAAATCAACTATGAGAAACGTATAAAACCGTATGCAAGCCAATATGATCGATGTATTGGGTAACATAGCAATTTTTTAACATAGCACCGAAAAAAATATTTCATATAACTTTTGCGTATTTTTAGGGACGATTCTAGGGTGAATAAAAAAAATTTTGGTCCACCTAGTCCAACTTACATTTTATTGGTTATAAAAGATGAATAAATAATTTTATTTTAGCTAAAATATGTTTCTGGTCCCCAAAATATTGTGATTTTCCCATTTGGTCCTCAAATATTTTTCCCCAAGTGGTCCCTAAAAATCATAATACATTCCCATTTGGTCCCTCTGTTAGTGCAGCGTTTATTATTTCTGTTGAATGCTTACGTGGCAACTTAGGTGGACCAAATAAGCGTACATGGCATGCATATGTGTCATTTTATATGTCCTACATGACAAAATAAGCCTACATGTGGTTAATCAACGCCTTTTTGTGAGTCACATTGATGAACTCTATAATTGTTTTTTTTCATGAAATGCGGTGATATAAGTCATGTAGGACACATAAAATGACACATATGCATGTCATGTACGCTTATTTTGCATGTCCACTTAAGCTGCCACACAAACATTTGACAGAGATAATAAACGGTGCACTAACAGAGTGACCAAATGAGAATGCATTATAATTTTTGGGGGACCACTTGGGAAAAAAAATTTTGGGGACCAAATGGGAAAATCATGATATTTTGGGGGAACAAAAACATAATTTAGCCTTTTATTTTTTTTATTAAATAGTACTTATACGACTATTTGAGTTTAGTTTAAGGGAAAATATGGATTTACAATACAACTTATGTTAGTTTGTTAAGAAATATATCAATTTAAAGTTGAAAGGGGAAACTTTTACATTACACAGTATTGTCGATTTGGATTTTTATTCTTTTCAACCAATATTTCACAAAACTAACTGGAAATCAATTTAATATCAATTATTAATAAAATGAGTGTTGAATTTGATAATTAGGAATTTAAATTATTGTATTTTTACATTTTGGACCACGTGGACCATGGTCTACCATAGAAAGACCCTATTTTTACATCTTTCTTTTATTATCTCTCTAATTGAAAAATATTTAAAATAAAAACTAACAGTTATAAGGAGTGGTTGCTTGTGTTTTGTTTTGTGGATACAAATGGGCAATGCAGGTCATTCCCCTTATTAGTTTTTAGTTAGTTTATCAACTTTCAACTTTCAGCTAAAAATTAGTTTTTTAACTAATTTTTTAGTTTTTAGCTAGGCTATTGGCTATTTTTGTCAAACATAACCTATATATCATCATTATGCTACCAGTGTCATGTTATCAAAAGGCCTAGGTCATAGGCTATTTTTGCCTTACTCTTATCAATGTACAAGTTTCAAGTTTAATTAATGTTGATTGGGGGTACTATGTGCATACTAAACTTTGGGTCATATATAGGATTTTGCATCTTCTTTGGTCATTCCTTCATAGCTAGTCTAAGAAACAACATTTAGTTTCATGCTCTTCATTTGAGGTTGAGTATCGTGATTTATATTCTGCTACATTCATGTGAGCTTCAATGGTTAAATTTTTTATTTAATCTCTGCTTACATTCTGTTACGGTCTAAACCTAAGGCCCAACAGCCAATATGGCCCACATGCTATATTATTATCATATCCATAAATATATAATAATATCCATGTACAATATAACCATATCTGCAATTATATCTACGATATCCCACAATATATGAAATATAATTATAATATCTATAATTATATTATTACATCTGCATACTTACTCCTTTTATACAAAGACCCACTTACCATATTTTCACAGGGAAAACCCCTATAAATACGGATCACTGATAGATCATCAGGTACGCAATCTCACTCAGTCAATCTCTTTGACTGTTTTACCTATCTGACTTGGGCGTCGGAGTCCCTTTGCAGGTACACCCCCCGGGTTCAACTCGGATTCAAGCCTCCGCAACCCGGATTCGGATCCGACTTCTCTCCTGCTGACTCAGACCCAGGTTCGAGTTCTACCCCAGAACATTTGGCGCTAGAAGGAGGGCCTCCTCCGATCCAGCATGACGGTTACCACTCGTCGTCAACAAACCCGGCCCCGTCCTCAACCAACACCCGAAGGCTGGGTGGAGGACCTCGGAGCCGAAAACGGTTCAGCTGAACAGGAAGGAACTTCAAATCCACAGGTTGAAGTCGAGCAACATGAGGAGACTCATCGATCCGATCCCCGAGATGAAGTGATTCGACGGTTAGAGGCTCAAGTCAGAGAGCTTCAGGAACAACGCCACTCCCATGAGTCACACTCGAGACCGGCCGGAAATCCGGGCGTGAATCACATTGAGGAACGCCTCAGACACCTGGAGCGTAGCATAAACCCTCAACCACAGCCCACTATCCAGTCTCGGCTCGTATCAGAAAAAGATTATCAGGAAGTTCAACAAACAAGAGCTACAGGCTCGCTCGCCCCTTTCAGACACCCATTCTCAGAGAGACTAGTCTGGGTCGAGGTACCTGAGCAATACAGGAGAGCACTCCCCATTGAATCATTCAATGGCACGACAGACCCGGTCAAACACCTGGACGCCTTCACCAATGAAATGCTTTTCATTGGCGCCCCACAAGCCATCATCTGCCGCTCTTTCCCCAGGACATTGAAAGGAGAAACCTGAGCTTGGTTCAAAACCCTCCCCTTGGGCTCCATAGACACCTGGGACGACATGCAACACACTTTCTTGGGACGGTTCACAATTTCCACTGAGATCCCCAGAGACCAATTCACACTAGCAAAGGTTAGGCAGACTAAGGATGAGCCGCTCAGGAGTTTCCTCGCCCGATTCTACAAAGAATGCACTCTGATCTCGGATCTGGCCGAGAACGTCCAGCTCGTATGCGCTGTGTCAGCCCTCTCAGTAGGATCCCCCCTGGCCGTCTCCTTGTCAGAAGAACCGGTCCGGTCCATGGAACAGTTTAGACAATGCTCACACAAGTACGTGGGACGGGAAGCTCATTTGGCTGTCGCCGCCAAGCAAGACTCTCACCAGGGATCAGGCCGAGACTCTTACCAGGACCGACATAAAGGGAAAGACAAGGGACACCATCAACAGGACCAACATCGGCGTCCTAAAGTCCGATACAATAACTATGCATCCCTGAACACCAATCCAGGGAAAATCCTTAAGGAGGTAATGCACACTGAGTTTGCAGACATACCAAAGCCCCCACCTCTCAAAGCTGCAGCTCAAAAGGACAAGACTAAATATTGCTCTTTCCATGAAGGATACGGGCACAATACTGATGAATGCATACAGTTACGTGACTTCATTGAGCAACTTATCCGAGATGGCCGACTTGGCCGATATGTGAAGAAGAATCGGTCCCAAGGAGGATACAAGAAGAATGAGGAACGAAAGAGGTCGTCCAGCCCTGACGGGGAAAAAGACAAGAAACGGAAACGTTCTCCATCCCCCAAGAAAAATGACAGCAAAGAAGACAAACCCGGCTCCAGCACCACACCAAGGGTGAGGATCAACATGATTTCAGGAGGTTTTGCTGGAGGGGGATTGTCAAACCACTCCAGAAAGAGACACCTACGTGAAGTTTATAGTGTTGAACAATCTGACTCGAAAGTCGTGACTAAAAGACCCCCAAACCCGGTCATCACCTTCTCAGACGAAGATTTCTTCGACGATGTGGTCGATCATGATGACCCATTCGTGATACGCTCCCTGATAGCAGATGGCGATGTCAGACGCATATTCGTTGATCAAGGCAGCTCAGCCGACATTCTTTTCTTCAGGACCTACACCCAACTGTTGTTACCACCAGAATCCCTATTGCCTTATTCAGGAGATCTAGTGGGTTTCTCTGGTGAGAGAATCACACCCAAATGATACCTTCAGACTACACTCAGGGTCGGCTCAGAAACCGAGAATAAGGCCATATCGGCTAAGTTTCTGATAGTCGATTGCCCCAGCTTATACAATGCCATTCTTGGGCGCCCATCCCTGAATGCCCTGGGAGCAATTATTTCTACCAAGCACCTAGTGATGAAGTTCCCCGGCCGAGACGGGAAGGTGATCACTGTCCAAGGAGACAGAAAAGAAGCAAGGAAGTGTTACAATGCTGCCCTCAGTACCATGCCCGCATCTCAGCAGGAAAAGAGAGTCCCCAGAGGTCAAATCCACATGATTGATCTCGACCCCAAAGCCGAGATAGATCACAAAGGACGAGAGAGAATTGAGCCAGCAGCCAAGACGAAACCCTTTCAGATTGGAGTCTCAACAGAACAGACGACCAAAATCGGCTGTGATATAGATCCCACCATGGAAGAAAAGCTAAAGTCCCTGCTTTTGATAAATTCAGTCCTATTTGCTTGGACATCGGCTGACATGCCGGGTATTGATCCCAACTTCTGCTGTCATAAACTCTTGGTTGACCCCAATGTTAAACCGGTCGCTCAGAAGAAGAGGAAAATCGGCCTCGAGAGGCAACAAGCTACTGACCAGCAAATAGAGGAACTCCTCAAGGCCAAGTTCATCAGAGAATGTAAGTACGTCACCTGGCTATCCAATGTCGTCCTGGTTTAAAAAATCAAATGGCAAATGGAGGATGTGCATGGATTACACAGACCTGAACAAAGCATGTCCTAAGGACCCTTTCCCCCTCCCCAACATTGATCAGCTAGTTGACAATTCATCTGGGTACCGCTGGTTATCCTTCATGGATGCCTACTCTGCCTACAACCAAATACCCATGGACTGAGACGATGAAGAAAAGACGGCCTTCATTACTGACAAGGGAATCTACTGTTACACTATGATGCCTTTTGGCCTGAAGAATGTTGGTGCCACATACCAGAGGATGATGACCAAAGTCTTTGGTGATATAATGGGGAATACAGTGGAAGTTTACATAGACGACATCATAGCTAAAACGACTGACGGAAATGACCACATAGCCAACTTGGAGCTAGTTTTTGCTCGCCTCAGGAAACACAACATGAGACTTAACCCCCTTAAGTGCTCTTTTGGAGTTCCCTCAGGCCATTTCTTGGGTTTTCTCCTCACCAGCAGAGGAGTGGAGGCAAACCCTGACAAGTGTAAGGCCGTGTTAGACATGAAAAGCCCAACTTTCATTAAGGAGATACAACAACTCAATGGAAGGATCACGGCTCTCAGCCGATTCATCCCCAAATCGGCTACAACTTCCCTCCCCTTTTTCCAGCTCCTTCGCAAGGGGAAATCTTTCACTTGGACTGACGAATGCGAAGCCGCCTTTCAACAGCTGAAACAGACACTTGCAAACCCACCAATCCTAGTGAAGCCGGTCCAAGGCGAACATCTGTACCTCTACATCTTTGTGACCAACCAAGCCATAAGTTCAGTTTTGGTTAAAGAAGATGGGCGCACCCAACTCCCCATATACTTCATCAGTAAAGCCCTCCAAGGGGCCGAGCTGAGATACCAGAAGCTAGAGAAGGCCGCCTTGGCTGTATTAATCACTGCAAGGAGATTGAGACACTATTTCCAAGGACACAAAGTAACGGTCAGGACCGACTTACCCCTCAGACTCGTCCTTCACAAGTCGGACCTCTCTGGACGTATGACTGCTTGGGCCCTGGAGTTATCTGAGTTTGACATACACTTTGAGGGACGCACTGCCCTCAAGAGTCAAACTCTTGCTGATTTCGTTGCTGAAATGACACCCCCTGAAGATTCACCCATTGCTGAATGGACCGTCTTCGTTGACGGATCCTCCAACAAAAAAGGTGCAGGAGCTGGGATAGTCTTAGAAGGGCCGGATAGAGTCTGCACAGAGAAGTCTCTGAAGTTCGAATTCCAAACCTCCAACAACCAAGCCGAGTATGAAGCATGCATTTCCGGTCTCCTGATGGCAAAGGAAGTAGGGGCTAAAAAGGTCCTCGTGTGCAGTGACTCCCTATTGATGGTATCCCAAATCAAAGGGGAATACCAAGCAAAAGAACCATTACTGCAGAGATATCTGGAGAAGGTCAAAGCATCAAGTGATGGGTTTGAAGAAATTATCTTCCAACACGTCCCCAGAGCCGACAATACCAGAGCCGACATTCGTTCCAGGCTTGCAAGCACCAAGAAACTTGGGAACAACAAATCTGTCCTCTAGGAAGTCGTCTCGACTCCACGAATTTCAGAACCATCACTACTACAGATAGAAGAGTCCAGCTCATGGATGACACCCATTAAGACTTACATTCTGATGGGCACACTCCCTCCAGAAGAAAAGAAGGCAAAGAAGCTGAGACGACTAGCCTCTCATTTCACAATCATCCAAGACAGATTGTACAAAAAGGGATTCTCCACCCCCCTCCTTAAATGCATTGATGACAAAGAAGCCAAGTATGTACTGGCTGAATTACATGAAGGAAGTTGTGGAAATCACCAAGGAGGTAAAACACTTGCAAGAAAGGCCCTGAGAGTCGGGTACTACTGGCCGACTCTAGCCCAAGATTCCATGGAATATGCTAAAAAGTGTGAAACCTGTCAGAAAAATGCTTCCATCCACCACTAACCCTCATCCGAGTTGACAACCTTAATGGTCCCCTGGCCTTTCCATCAGTGGGGAATTGACATACTTGGTCCCTTTCCCACAGCTCCAGGGCAGGTCAAACTCCTAGTGGTAGCAGTGGATTATTTCACCAAGTGGATAGAAGCAGAACCCCTTGCCACAATCACCTCAGCTAAAGTGCAGAAGTTCTTTTACAAGAACATTATCTCCAGGTTCGGGATACCCCATTCTGTAATCACGGACAATGGGACACAATTCACTGATAACAGATTCAGAGAACTACTGTCAGACCTAAAGATCAAGCATCACTTCACTTCAGTGGAACACCCACAAACCAATGGCCAGGCCGAGTCTGCGAACAAAGTGATCCTCCAAGCCCTTAAGCGCAGATTAGACAACGCCAAAGGTAACTGGGTAGAACAACTCGACCATGTGCTCTGGGCATACCGTACCACTCCACAATCCTCCACCAATGAAACTCCTTTCCGACTCACTTACGGGACCGAAGCTCTCATCCCGGTCGAAATTGGGGAACCAAGTTGGCGGGTGCAGAACTTCACCCAAGGGCCAAATGACAAGGCAATTCTAGAAGAATTGGACTTCTTAGATGAAACCCGGGCTATAGCTCATGTCCGAGAATCAACCTTGAAGGAGCGTCTCACCACACGACGCAACGCCAAAGTAATGGCCCGAAGCTTCCAACCCGGAGATCTTGTTCTGCGCAGAGCCGATATCGGCAACAAAAATGCAGCCCAGGGAAAATTGGCAGCAAACTGGGAAGGTCCCTACAGAGTCACTGAGGCAACCGGGAATGGGGCCTACAAGTTAGAAACTCTTGAGAGAAATCCTGTACCCAGATTCTGGAACGCAGATAAACTCAGACCTATTTTTCTTAAGTTATATTCTTGTAGTTTATTAAGACCGGATGTGAAGAGCATCCCGGTTCAATATTACTAAAGCCGGATACGAAAAGGATCCCGACCCAACTTTTCTGTTTCTATGTAATGTTTAAACCGGTTGCGAAGAGCATCTCGACTTAGTATTATTAAAAGTCGGATACGAAGAGTATCCCGACCCATTACCAATAAAAACGCAGTTACCACAAACTGCTATTCCTATTCCTTCTCACACAAGTTTAAGGAAAAAAGCGTTACAAGCATTTTATGTTAAAAGCACCAAGTTACGAAGAAATCAACATAATTCGAGACGACATGATGGATCGAGACGATAAAAGCGCACATAATACGTATTAACGTTAAAAGCGCACAATAAAATGAAGCAAAATGGTTCGAGAATGAGAATATAAACCAGAAATTCCATTAAACCCAAACATTGTTCATACAATAGGAGGAAATACACAATGCAACCAAAAGTGCAACAAAAAGTACAAGTTAAAAAACAAAGGGATCATTCTTCATACGGGTCGACTTCTTCGCCAGAAGCGACATCAACGTAAACTTTCTTTTCCATGTCGACCCGACAAATCACCCCTTTGAAAACTTCATATTCAGGTGAAGTTCCCTCAGTCTTCAAACCGGGATTGAGCACCCCCAACTGCACCACAGCATTCTCGAACGAGGCACCGCTAATCTCTTGAGAAAGCTTCACAAGGCTAGCCTTTTCCTCATTAAATTTGGCTTGCGCCTTCTGCAAGTTTCTCTTGACAACTTCAGCAACAGCCTCATCCGTCATCCCGGACGCAGATGGAGCCAATTGAAGCTTCTCCAAGTCGGCCTTCAACCTACCCACCTCAGCCTCCAAGGTTTTGTTCTTGTCTTTTATAGATTTGTACAAACCCTTGTATTTTTTGGTGTCCTTTTTCTCAAGGTTGAGGGCCTCTTGGGCAGTCTTCACATCTTCTAAGGCCTTATCCCTCTCGGTCGTCCGGTTTTCGAGCTCTGAAACAGCCTGTTCAGAGGCCGGGATCACATCTAGCCGAAGATGCCTTATATATGCAGCATGTTGAAGGCATTGGCGCTCAATATCTAATAAGCCCTAGACCTTCGGGACGGTTTCATGAACCGACTATAGGAAGGAATTGTATAAAATATGATCAAGCTCAGGGGTGTCCAAATCGACATTCGAGTCGTACAAGTTCAACTTGGATTCCTCCTCTGACTCTTCCATCCTAGCCCTTTTATTCTTCTTTTTCTTCCTCTGAGACTGCTCGTCGCCATGACTGGTCGGGACCGGGTCAACAACCGGTTGCGTTCCCGAACCATTTCCACTGTCAGTTCGGGTCAAATCCATATCAACCCGAACATCAGCATTATTGACTTGGGAATTCTGCAGGGCCCTCAATTGTTTCAGCGCAGCAGACGCCATCGAAGCTGCAAAAATAAACACGAACGATCAGCCGAGATGAAAATTCAGATAATAACAAGCAAATACTTAAAATAAGTCTCACCTATTATAGATCCAACATTACGAGTCGAACCATCTAATATTTTCTTAGAAGAAAATAACCCACATTCCTCCACTGACTCCTTCAGCAAATCCCTCACTACTAAATCTCAAGGAGACAAAGCCGATTCGGGGAATTCAAAATCAGATGGTTTCATATCATAGTGTCTGTCACTCCAATAGATAAAAAATCGTGGTGTGTTGGAAGACCGCCTCCTCCCAAAACGGCTTCACACCCTTAGCCGCCTGCACTTGAAAAAACTCCTGTTTGAAGGTGATGCTTCCCCTTTTGGCCGACTCACAGAATGGAGTTATTATTTTCCTATCTTTATGCCCCCTGAAAGAGATCCAACTCTTCAATGTCTCCTTCTTATTCCCGGGGGGATGTTTCCTTAGCACTATGAATAATGAAAGAATAACTGTATTGAAGGCGTGAAGCCGAACTCGGTCAGAATCAACTCAAAGCACCGAATAAAGGCCCACGAATTGGGGTGCAGTTGTGAAGGAGCACACCGCAAAAACATAAGAATTTGTTCTTGAAATTTGGAGAGTGGAAACCTCAACTTGACCTTCGAATGAAAAAAATCATAAGTGTATAAAAAAGGCGTGTTGGTCTCGGACAAGTGACACACTCGGCCCCCTCGGGGTGGCAGTACCACGTTGTAGAATTCCTTCATCTCGCCTGAAGCAAACACCTCCAAATCAAACAAGCGCTCCTGGAAATGCTCAGGACAACCGGGTCTATATACAGAACAAGTTCCAAGGACCTCCGGATCCACCCACTGATACCTATCAGCCCACAGGGGCACGAAGTACTCCTCATGGGATTCAGCCATGTCAACACCTGCAGAGGTAATTGTGTAACAACTACCCTCATCAAAACCGGGACGACTAGCATTTGACTCAAAGACACTATCATATGAACCCGTCTCGGATCTTACTAATCTGTTATCATTTTCACTTCGAGGTTTCTCCCCATAGGCCATATTCCTCCTCCTCAACACCTCAACCACCTCAGGACTTAAACCCTCATTATCCCCACATGATGACCGACTCCGACTCCGAGACAGCCACGACTCAGGTTTCCCAGATAGAACTTCTAAAGAATCACTCTCACTCATTCACGCAAATAAAAAGAAGAGAAAGAGAAAGGAATAATACCTGATAGTCAGATCCTGAATTCGATTTGGAAGCAGAGAGTCGACTTAAGATTCGAGAATGTTATCACACAGGGAAAAGCGAAAAGCAAAATGAGGCAAGTGACAGAAGAACTCAGTTTCACCCCCCTATTTATAAGGCCGAAAAGGCCCATAACCGCTACGACCCAGGAAGTCGAACCGTCGCAATCCTATAGCAAACTGACACGTCACTGGAAGACGAAACGCCACCAGCAATTGTAACGTTTCAAAGAACTGAAACATCGCAACGAGCTGTCTCGGAATCCCGTCCCGAACCAGCTAATACCAACGCAGATTCGTCTCAGACCTACAAAGATATCAATAATGATATATCGTCCCGAACCAAAAATGATGATATATAAACAACATCTCGAAGCAAAAAGCAGCTCACAAGTTATCATATCCACATAGGACGGATCAGAAATACTCAAACCATCTCAGACAGTATCTTCAAGGCTGCTCCGAGTCAAACCTCCAACGTAACGCCCGCGTTTTACCGTTTTTGCCGTTTTTGCTGTTTTGAGTGTTTTATTGGATTTTGAGTGATTAAAATTATTTTTAATCATCAAAATTCATATTTTTGGATTCGGAATTTAATTTCCTATTTTAGGATTTTTTTGGAATTTTTGGGTTTTTGTGAAAAATGACCTTTTTGCCCTTCCTGTCCCTTGAATCAGGCCCGAATACTCTTGATCCGGGCCAGAAAAATTGCACAAGCCTTCCTTTCTCTCCTTAAAGACCGTGCAACCAGCCTTGATGCATGGGAGAACACTTGTCTTCCCATCTCTTCCATTCCACCAATAGCTTGAAAAGGTGAATATGCCATATAAAAAGCTTTTCTCTCTTTTTTTTATTCATTTTGTTGCATGCAAACAAGGAGAACTTCATTTTCTCTTATCTTCTTCTTCCTTGGCCGTGGCACTCTCACCCTTTCTCTCCCAAAATCTTCATTCTCTCCATAAACACCAACCAAGTTTAGGTTCCATTTTTGAACCTAAGCTTAAAAATACTTACTTTCTAGCCTTAAAACACTTGTTGGAGACCAAAAGGAGGACCTTTGAGGGGCTGTCTTTGGCTGTTCTTGGAGCTGTTTTCTGCACTTTTCTTGGAGAAATTCTTAGGTAAAGGGGGGGAGAACTTGAACTCTAGTAGGCTTTGTAACTAGAGTCAAGGATTTACCCTTGAATCCTTGCTTTTCTAACCTTGTTTTTACTTGAAAAATCATCTTTTTGGAACTTCTTTTGAATGTATACTTTCGGATCTGTTGAGTTGGGTTGTGATTGATGTTTGCATGTTTGTTTTGATGCTTGAAATGTGTTTAATTGATGGATTTGGATGCATGCAAGCCAAGCTAAAATTTTTGCAAAATTTCTCCCTTTTTCCTTGATGCTCTCGGCCAAGAGAGTAAAAAAATGGGGCTGCATGTATTCTAAAATTGTTTTGATGATTTTTAATGTGTTTAGATGATGATTTGATGAACATGCATGTGGTTGGATGGATTTACACAATTGTTTGATGATGGATATTGTGAAAGATTGGTGTTTTGAGCTTGAAATTGGAGACTATGAACTCAAATGCATGTGGATGATCTTGGGTGATTTTTTTTGATATTTGGCATTTAGATTGTTTATTGATGAATGTGTGAAGTTTTGGTAAAGATTGGATGTTGTGAAAAATTTGAAGTTTTGGATGAACATTCAAGGTTGTTCTTGATGTTCATGAGTGTTCTTGATGAAACTCATCAAGAATGTCCTTTTGATCCTAAAAGATCAAAAGGATGTTTAAAACATGTTTTTGGGCTAAATTGGCCCAAAAGGACTAAAGAATAAATTTGTAACAAAAAGGACTAAATTGCAAATAAGATAAGTTTTTAAATTAAGTAATTAAATTCGGATTTTATTTAACTAAAATAAAAATCTATTTAAAAGTACACATTTTTATTTATTATGAATAAAAATGGGCTCTCATGGGTCCAATAACCTTTAGGCTTTTGTTTAGTCCCAAAGCCTTCAAAAGTCAAAACTCAATTTAAAAGACAACTAAAAATAATTCATGGGCTTAGGCTTAGATTAGGGTTGAACTTCAACACTGATCTAAGTTGTGAAAATTAAACTTAGGATTAATTAGTAGACTTAACTAATTTAATCACCTAAGTTGATTAGCCTAAATTACTTAAGTTAATTAATAATTAATTAAGTCTAAAGATAATTAATATTAATATAAGTGTTTAATTAAGTAATTAAACTTTAACGATGGTTAAAAACTAATTAATTATAATTTAACCTTAACCAAGCATAATTAAAAACCTTAATCCAAGATTATAGAAGAGATTAAGGGATAATTAGGAATTAATTAGGATCTTAAGTAAGGATTAAGATTTAGTTAAAGAAGGATAAGATTAATTGAAACGCGGTTAATGAAGACTAGTTATGATAAAAGGTTAAGCCTAATCTTAATTAGTCATACAAATAAAATTAGGAATTGTAATACCTTTCATAAGACATATCCATAAGCCTTAGTAAATTATAGGACTTAAATGAATATGATTATCAATAAAGCTAGCACAAGCTACCTTAAAAGAATATAACCAACACTTTCTCTCTACATAAAACTTGAGAAGCTTGGCAAGAGAGCGTGATTTGGTTTTCCTTAAAAGAAAGACCTTGAATCTACGAGGTTGCACCACGGTAAAGTGGTGAGGTAACAAGATTCAATGGGCTTGTCTGTGAGGACGTAATATTGTAAGTGTTTGCGGTGTGACATACATCATGTGCATCAATAATGATTAAGGTTCAAAAGCCTTACGACCTATATGGCAATACCACTCTAGTAC